>CM069144.1:11346902-11792986 GCA_035221665.1 Okamejei kenojei
GATCATAGAGAGATAGTATTGCAGAATTCAGCCTGGCCCCCACATGACTCCATCGGCAAAACTGATATAATTTGGCAACTCTGGAACGAGGCCAACTTGCCACTATAAGTCTGCCTACGTGGGTGGCTGTGTAGAAATCTCAGGATGAGTTCAGAGATGGGGAGATGAGTGAGTGCCTTCAAGTCAATTCTGCTGTTGTCGCAGAGTGCATGATACAGCGATTGTTAAGGGAAGGAGTGCATCCTCCTTCAGTAAGGTGCAACAACCACAAGTTTGTCTCAAACATAAGCAGCGATCTTGACATGTGCACTATGCTGCTCGTCGGAACTTCTCGCTGGCTGCACATTTCCCTCATTAAAAACCATCCCTGAGAGGCTTGCAGATAGACAAGGGCGTATGTTGTCGTTGTTTGTGAGATACTTCGATTCAGACAGAAAGCAGGTTCCAAAGGAGCAAAGAAGCGACGGCCCAGAGTTAACAAGTCGGCAAAAATTCGATCAAATCTTTTTCCTAACTTTCCTCAAAAAAAAAACAAAATCACTTGTATACAAACTCTTGTAGGAAAACCACTTGCGGCAGAATCTTTGGGACAGGAGTGTGAGACTGCGGGTCTTTTTGTCTAATTAGATTGTCAGGCCCCTCAGCTCCTGTCCAATCTTGCTGTGCTCACTCTTCTACTCTCTCTCTCTCATCTCTCTCTCTCTTTGCTTTTATGGATGTTTCAGGAAGCTCAGGAATCCATATGCCCTTTGTTTAAATTCACACATTGATGATAGATTATTCTTACGGAGCAATCATAAAAGTATACTCCCAGCTGCATCTCCAAACATACATATTGCTCAATTGTAAGCTGAAAGGCCTGTCTCACTTAGGATATTTTGCTTGGTGAATGACTGGCATCTGTCCACAGTCATGTTGGTAGCCGAAAAAAAGCAGCGACTTGATCACCCCAGCTAGGACAAGTCCTGCAACAAGCTACAGTCAAACCTCATCAATCGTCACGTCAAGTTATGGCAAGCTACGACAACCGGTGACCCTTTTAGGATGTCATTAGGCGACAACCTACAACAACCGAAGTCAACCTACGTCCACCCGCGACAAGCTACGACCCTGTCAGCAACAACTGAAGACAACTGAAGCCAATTCAGTCGCCAGTACCTGTAGCCGGTTGACGTAGGCAGTCGCCAATGGAATTCGCTAAAATCGGCACCCTGCGACAACCAGCGTCACCTGGCGACAACCTGCGTCATCCTGGCGACAACCTACGACAGCGCCTACGACGGGAGAAGACAAGCTACGTCAAGCCCACAGTCGTCGAAAAGTTTTGAACATTTCAAAATCCAGCGGCGACCACAAAAATGTTACAACTCTTTGGGCGACTTGAGGAGACTATTCACGATCATACAGCCGTCACCCCTCACCCATGTGGCGACAGCCTAGTTGCCTGCACTCGCCGAAAAAATCGTCTAAGTGCGACAGGGGCCTGATACACACGGTGGATGCTGGAGGACTGATGTCTAACATGTGGTCTTTCCCCCAAGGACCTAACTGTTGACAATCTAATTGATAATAAGACTTTTGCAGCTTTCTTTCCCCCAACCCGTCTACAATCAGTCTGAAGAAGGGTCTTGTAGGAGAAACATAGAAACATAGAAAATAGGTACCTGGTGGTGGGGCCACTTACTGAGTGAACCCTCGGCACCAGGACTGGCAGGGTCGCATGGCAGTGTTTGGCAGGAAGAAGTCATCACGTGGTTGAGGGGTGTGTCCTGGTATATCGTCAGAACTCTGGGAGAACCCTCCCCAGTCGGGTGGTGTGCTGTTCTCTGTATTACTTAATGAAGATCACTTTTGATTCACAATGCGTGGCTCGCTATGAAGTCTAAATTCGGGCCAGCAACGCCATTCAATATGATCAGGGATGATCATCCAAATTCAGTAACCGTTCCCGCTTTGTCCCATTTATCCCTTGATTCCGTTAGCCCTCAGAGCAATATCTAACTCTCTCTTGAAAACATCCAGTGAATTGGCCTCCACTGCCTTCTCTGGCGAAGAATTCCACAGATTCACAACTCTCTGGGTGAAAAGATTTTCCTCTTCTCGGTCCTAAATGGCCTACCCCTTAATCTTAAACTATGACCCCTGGTTCTGGACTCCTCCAACATCGGGAACATTTTCCCTGCATCTAGCCTGTCCAATCCCTTTAGGGGCTGTCCCGCTTTGGGCGACCTATAATTGGTGAGTTTAGAAGAGTTTAGGAGAGTTTGAAAAAATGTAACGTTGAAGACCTCCTTAGACTATGTAGAAGACCTCCTTTGACCTCTTTTGACTATGTTGAAGACCAGCTTCGACTAGCTACGATTTAGCTACGACTAACTTCGGGAAAATTGGACACGAATAGTGGAGAGTGAAGAAGATCTCCTTCGATCTCCTTCGACCTCCCTTCGACTATGATGAAGACTATCTACGACTACCTTTGATTACCTTTGACTACCTTCGACCACCCTCGATTGCCTATGACCAACAAGCCGACCTACTACGACCTACTTCGACTAAACCTACGAGTAAAAAAAGTATAGATTTTTTCCAGCATGTTGAAACATACGCCGCGACCTGGCTGAGGCCTCGAGTACATGGGGACTACTTTCGAGCATGAAGGAGAGTTACAAAGACCTCCTAGGACCTCGTGTCGACCATGCTGCGAGTATGAGTCGAGGGCAAACTCGTCAGAACTCGCGGATTACGTCGCCGCAGTGGGGCAGGCTCTTTAAGAATTTTATATGTTTCTATAAGATCCCCTCTCATCCTTCTAAATTCCAGTGAATACAAGCCCAGTCGATCCATTCTTTTATTGAGCAAAATGGTAAAGGCCATGTGGAGTTGGTGCTCGAAGTTAACGGGGCGATTTATTAAACTGGTGCTTGCTCCTCAACATGCTGGCCAAAGCTGACTGTTGGAGTGTGCCAATTTGGTACATTGTTTCCTATTCTCAGATGACAAGGTTACTCAGGAACTTCCGTAACAGTAACGAGGTTTTGCACAGAGACTTGGTCAAACAACACAACGAGGTCTTAATTACAGATGGAACTCAAAAGACTTAATTAGGTCACAAACAAAACAAGATGTTAATCCACAAGTTGTGGCACCACCTGGTGGTTAGGCCACTAATGCCCTGTCCCACTTGGGAAACCTGAACGGAAACCTCTGGAGCCTTTGTGCCCCACCTTAAGGTTTCCGTGCGGTTACCGGAGGTTTTTGTCAGTCTCACCTAATGGTCGAAAGGTGGCTTTCCGTTTTAAAAATCGGTAATTTTTTAGTCGAAGCGGTTGCGATGCTAGTTGAAGGTTGGTTGCAGAGGACAAAAAACCTCCGGGAACCTCCAGGAACCGCACGGAAACTTTGGGTGGGGCGCAAAGTCTCCAGAGGATTCCGTTCAGGTTTCCTAAGTGGGACAGGGGCATTACTGAGCAAACCCTCTTAAGCACCAGGAACTGGCTGGGTCACGTGACTGTGTTTGGCAGGAAGACGTCATTACGTGGTTGAGGGGTGTGCCCTGGGTATATATCGTCAGAACTCTAGGAGAACCCTCCCCAGTCGCATGGTGTGCTGTTCCCTGAATTACTTTAATGAAGATCACTTTTGATTCACAAGCGCGTGGCTCCCTATAAGTCTAAATTCATCAACAATTGATCCAAATTTATGTTACATGTAAATTGGAATACTTTATTGTCCCATGTGTCGAACGAGGCACAGTGAAATTCTTTGCTTGCATTCCTAATATACACAGAGGGTACACCTGTATTCAATGGGGGCACACATAATCAATGAAATTAATGCACAATCCACACCCATGTTACTAGTTATTAGCCCTCACTTTAGGTTTACTCCGATAATTGGTCTCGACACGAAACGTCACCGACCCGATGTTCTCCGGCGATGCAGCCTGACCCACTGAATAACTCCAGCACTTGGTGCCCCCCTTTTTGTTGATAATAATAACTGCTCACTCAGAAAGAATACAATTCCTATGCTCTTACCCTCTCAAAGACCTCAGTTTCCTCTTACTATGCATGCCCAGAGCATTTCAAGCAATTGATATTGCAATGGAGGCCCAAACATTTAAATAACTTGGTTTACAATGTTTAAAGTTTGAGTTCCATTACTGTATGTTTTTACCCAATTGTTTAATTCCATTTGTTGGAGGTGGAATATAATTAGATTATTACCGGTTATTTTACCCAAGTATAAATCTCCAAAGACGTGCAGGTTTGTAGGTTAATTGCTTGGTATAAATTGTGTTTTTTTTCAATTGTCCCTAGTGTGTGTCGATTAATGTTAGAGTTTGGGGATCGATGGGGAGTCGGTGGGACGGGAGGGCTGTTTCTGTGCTGTGTCTCAACTAAATCAAATTAACCTCTCATAAAATCAGTGCAATCAATCATTGTGATAAGTTTTGTCAATTATTGATTGGAACACGACCCACGGAGCCTCCACAATTACGGAATTAAACTAACTTGAACTCGAAAATTGTTCAAATAATTGCTGTTCTTGTAAAAACCATTGCTTTTGATTGACTTCTGATCCCAAATCTTATGGCAAGTGTTAAAATTAATTGAGTGTGTAATACAAACTCGGTTAAACTAAATGTGAAGTCATTGAAATTGAATGTAGCATTGTGTGAGTGGTGGGTCCAAGAGATGCTGATTGCTGGCTGGAGCTTCTGTGGGTCACTCATGATACATTAATGAGATGGCTGGAATATTATGGAGACAATGTGATGATTATTCACAACACTGGCAAATTTGGATGGAAACTCACCATGTTGATCCAAGGTTGTTGTCAGTCCATTGCAGGCCTTTTGCCAACTTTGTTTAGAGATACATATTAATTTTGGAATAGGCCCTTCGGCCCTCCGAGTCCGTGCCAACCAGCGGCTCCCGCACATTAACACTATCTTGCATATACGAGGGACAATTTACAATTATACCAAGCCAATTAACCTACAAACCTGTACGCCGTGGAAGGAAACCGGTGCTCCCGGAGAAAACCCACGTTAGTCATAGGGAGAACGTCTGAAGAAGGGTCTTGACCCAAAATGTCACCCATTCCTTCTCTCCAGTGATGCTGCCTGTCCCGCTGAGTTACTCCAACATTTTGTGTCTATCTTTGAGAGGACACACAAACTCCATACAGATATCACCCATAGTCAGGATCGAACCCGGGTCTCTGGAGGGATATGGACCAAATGCGGCCAAATGGAGACACAAGGAACTGTCAGATGCTGGTTACAAAAATGGACACAATTACTGGTTATCCAGCACTTCTTCTGTTCCTTTCTCCGGCACAAACAGTTGGCGTGCATGGTGACGGCAGAGGTGCTGTCTCACAGAACCTGGTTCGACCCTGACTACGGGTGCTGTCTGTAACAAAAATGGACACAAATTTACTGGTTAACCAGCATTTCTGTTCTTTCTCCGGCACAACAGTGGCGGCATGGTGACGGCAGAGGTGCTGTCTCACAGAACCTGGGTTCGACCTGACTACGGGTGCTGTCTGCATGACCGCGTTTTATACGTTCTCCCTGTGTCCGCGTGGGTTTCCTCCTGGTGCTCTGGTTTCCTCCCACATCTTCAAAGACGTGCAGGCTTGTTGGTTAGTTAGCTTCTGTAAAATTGCCGCCAGTGTGTAGGATCGAACTAGTGTACGTTGGTTGGGGTGGACTGGGTGAAGCCGCAGTGCCTGTTTCCGTGCTGTATCTCTATACTAAACTAAATTGAAACAAAACGTCTGCCTCAATAGCAGTCCACTTGAGTGGAAGTACATGAAGCACCTTAATTATTCGAATCCTTCAGCTTTACAAACCTATGACTTTGTCAGAGGGACAAGGACATCAGGTGCTCGGACCTACCACCGACCAGGTCCCCTGCAAGATACTAACTGGGAAATATGTCTCCTCACCGTCATCGTTGCTGGATCAAACAAAGGGACTCACAACATAACAGCACTGCGGGTTCACCTTCCCCAGTAGCACAACATCACCTTGTCAAGGACAATATACATTGCAGAGCCATTGTCTCCCTTTCTTTCCCATAAAAGAAAACAAAGTAAACACCCGAAGGAACATCCACTTGCTTCCATTTGCAGACCTACTTCACTGCCAACAATCATCACACATCGTCTTGAACAGATTGCAGTTTTTACAAAATATAACACATACAAACAAATCTTGGATGGATTTCATGTTTAATGCAGATGAAGAACACGGATCCCTTTACGTACATCGTGCCTCACTATTCCTCAAGTTATATTGTGGACGCAGCCCAGACCATCACACAAACCAATCTCCATTCATACACTTCATGCTGCCTCGGAAAGGCCAGGCATAATCAACGATATCCCACCCTGGTCTTCTTCTCCCCTCTCCCATCAGGCAAAAGATACATACAGAAGGGTGCAAAACACACACCTCCAGGTCTGAAGAAGGGTTTCGACCCGAAACGTCACCTATTCCTTTATCTCCATAGATGCTGCCTCACCCGCTGAGTTCTTCCAGCATTTTTGCCTACCTCCAGATTCAGGGACAGTTTCATTCCCGCTGTTATCAGGCAACGAGAGCACAGTTCTGAGCTACAAACAACCTCAGTGGAGACTTTACTGGACTTTAACTTGCACTAAATGTTATTCAGGTTATTCCCTTTATCATACATCTGTACCCTGTAGACGGCTCGATTGTAATCATGTATTGTCTTCCGCTGACTGGATAGCACGCAACAAAAACACTTTTCACTGTACCTCGGTACACGTAGAATTAACTAAACTACACTAAACTAAATTAAAGATAGGCACAAAAAGCTAGAATAACTCAGCAGGTCAAATAGCATCTCTGGAGAACATGAATAGGGGACATTTCGGGTTGACATTTCTTCATGAACGGGGTACTGATTGGGGATGATCAGCCATGATCACGTTGAATGGCGGTGCTGGCTCGAAGGGCCGAATGGCCTACTCCTGCACCTATTGTCTATTGTCTATTCAGATCGGAAACGTCACCTATTCCTTTTCTCCTGAGATGCTGTCTGACCCGCTGAGTTACTCCAGCTTTTGTGTCTACCTTCGGTTTAAACCAGTGTCTGCGGTTCCTTCCTAAACTAAACTAAACTAAACTAAAGGTTCTTTTCCGAATTGCACAGATGAGGGGGAAGGAGGGGGGGGTGAAATGAAACATTTACTTTCAACAATGAACACCAACCAACTGCTTTTGCTCAAAGTGCTTTTATGACAGTTTGCCAGCATTGAGGACGGGTAAATAGCAAAGGTCAGTTGGATCAACATCAGCAGTCTAGAAAATGTTAGAAGCTGTCATTAAAGGTGTTATAGCCAGGAACTTTGAGAAAAACCAAGGTAATCAGGCAGAGTCAATATGGTTTAGTGAAAGATAAATCAAGTGAACGTGTTATCCTTAGATTTTCAGAAGACTTTTGATAAGGTGCTGTAGCAAAGGTTATGGCTGAAAATAAAGCCTCCTGTTGCATGAGAGAGTATGAGAGCATGAATAAAACATTGTCTCACTTGCAGGAAATAGAGAAAGTAACTCTAAACGCATCCTTTTCTGGTTGGCAAGGCATAACCCCGTCACCTTTAGATTTTTTTTAGATTTTAGTGACCCTTGTGAAAACAGGCCCTTCGGCCCACCGAGTCCATGCCGACCGGCCATCACCCCGTACACTAGCACTATCCTACACATCGGGACAATTTTTAACCGATGACGGTCAACCTACAAATCTGCACGTGGTTGGAGTGTGGGAGGAAACCAGAGCACCCGGAGAAAACCCACGCAGGTCATGGGGAGAACGTACAAACTCCGTATAGACAGCACCCGTAGCCAGGATCAAACCTGGGCCTCCACACTGCAGTTTGAAAGAGTGGGGTGGTATTTAAATTGGGGCGCAAGACCCTCGTGAACGCTCATAACGGTGAATGCGGAGTGTACGATTCTTCATGTAAAAATATGCATCTATTGGTCTCCATTTTAAAAAATAAGAAGCTGCTGGATTAAGGCAGATAATGTGAAACTTGTCTCTCAGAAGGCTCCAAGCCCTGGGAACCCTGATTCTCAAATGGTGGTGGAAGAAGTCCTTAAATATGTTTAAGGCAGAGGGCGATAGATTTTGAAGAAGCAGAGAAATTAAACGTTACCATTGGAGGCTGGAAATGAGAGTTGAGGTTACATTTAGATCAACCGCGTGCAGCGTAGGTTCACGGGTGAATCCCCGGGATGGCGAGACTGTCATATGAGGAAAGATTGGAAAGACTAGATAGGGCTGAGCTAGATAGAGCTCTTAAAGATAGTGGAGTCAGGAGATATGGGGAGAAGGTAGGAACGGGGTACTGATTGGAGATGATCAGCCATGATCATGTTGAATGGCGGTGCTGGCTCGAAGGGCTGAATGCACCTACTGTCTGTTGTCTATTGCCTATTGACTAGGCTTGTATTCACTGGAATTTAGAAAGATGAGAGGGCATCTTATCGAAACATATAAAATTATAAAATAACTGGACAAGCTAGATGCAGGAAAAATGTTCCCAATGTTGGGGAAGTCCAGAACCTGGGGCCACAGTCTAAGAATAAAGGGGAGGCCATTTAAAACTAAGATGAGAAAAAAAATTTCACCGAGAGAGTTGTGAATTTATGGAAGGCAGTAGAGGCCAATTAACTTATGACTATTGAATTTAAAAGAGACTTAAATAGAGCTATTAGGGCTAGCGGAATCAAGGGATATGGGGGAGAAGGCAGACACAGGATTGTGGATGATCAGTCATGATGACAATGAATGGTGGTGCTGGCTCGAAGGTCGGAATGGCCTCCTCCTGCACCAATTTTACTATGTTTCTGTGTTTCTAACTATGATGTTGTTAAATGATAAAGCAGGCTTGAGGAGCTGAGTGGCTCGTATTTAAAATTCCAAGTGCTGGAAGAACTCAACGGGTCAGGCAGCATCTGTTGAGGGATTGGACAGACAAAGACGTTCTGGGTCGAGACTCTCACTCAGACTCATAATTCATGACTCACTTACTCTTAACATGCTTTATGTAAAAGGGGAATAGTATGTGGTCGGGCTATGTGCAGTCTTCTATCGGGGGAATAAAATATAGATGTTTGCATATCTTAAGCGTTACAGATAATTAATAATTAATTGTATTGTAATCATGTATTGTCTTTCCACTGACTGCTTAGCACGCAACAAAAGCTTTTCACTGTACCTCGGTACATGTGATAATAAGCTAAACTAAATCATTTGTGGTTTCAGAGACATGCACATGTAATCCAAGCTGTCACTTCTGTGCTTTGCTGAGGAGTTGAGATTCCTTTTGAGGTATTGCCTCTCAGATGAAATATTAAATCTGCTACTCGGGTCACCACAGAAAAATCCTTCATCATTATTTGAAGAGCAGCATAGTTCTGCCAGTATCGCAGTCCACATTCTCACATAGCCAACAAAGCCATGTTTGATTCCAGAACTAAAGTTCCTAGAAATCCTTCCTCAACAGTACAGTGAAAGTTTGATCAGGCCAATGGTTCAATAGTAGTTTATTGTCATGTGTACCCAGGTACAGTGAGATTTCTCAGATAGAAGTTGACAACGATGTATTCCCAGTTGGGATTACACCCATCCCTAGCCACTATCAGTTTATGGGAGAAACATCCCTGCCTGAGGTCATCTATTGCTGGCCCTATTTGTCCTGGTCTTTTCTTAGGTTCTAGGAACAGAATTTTGCCATTCGGCCCATCAAACACTACTCCCCCATTCAATCCGTCTCAACCCCATTCTCCTGCCCTCGCCCCATAACTCCTGACACCCTTACTAATCAAGAGGCCGTCAATCTCCGCCTTAAAAATATCCAATTACTTGGCCCCCACATCCGTCTTTGGCAATGAATTCCACAGTCACTACCCCCTAATCAAAAACATTCTTTCTCGTCTCCGTTCTAAATATATGTCCTTTTATTCTGATGCCACGGCCTCTAGTTCGAGACTCCCCCACTAGTGGAAACATCCTCTCCACATTTGCTCTATCTAGGACTCTCACTTTTCTTGCTTCCAGTCCCTTCAACCACCCACCCCCACCCCCCCCCCCCCCAACACCCCGCCCCACACAATCAGTCTGAGGAAGTGTCCGATTTGCAACGTCACGATCTGTTTTCTCCAGACATGCCACCTGACCAGCTGAGCTATCCCAGAATTTTGTGTCTATCTTTGGTTTGAACCAACACCTGCAGTTCATTTTTATTACAGTGAAATTCTTTATTTGCATGCAATTCAGTGAACATTTCACTATACACAAGCGCAAGCGAGGAGGTGCCTGGTAAACTCACTGTGGTGGATGTTAAATATGTGTTCATTGTGTGTTTTGTTTTTTATTATATGTATGACTGCAAGGCAACAACATTTTGTTCAGACCGAAAGGTCTCAATGACAATAAAGGATAATTTGACTTTTGTTGACTTGACTTTTGAAATGTGCAAGTTTGTAGGTTAATTGGCTTTGGTAAAAATGTTAATAGTCCCTAGTGTGTAGGATAAAGCTAGTGTACGTGGATCGCTGTTCGGCACAGATGCATCATAGGTTTATTTGGGAAAAGCTCCATCCAAGACCGGAAGAAATTGCAGAGAATTGTGGACGCAGCCCAAGCCATCACACAAACCAACCTCCCTTCCATTGACTCCATCTACTCCCCACGCTGCCTTGGCAAGACCAGCAGCATAATCAAGGACGAGTCTCACCCAGGCCACTCCCTCTTCTACCCACCCCCATCGGGCAAAAGATATGGAAGTGTGAAAACGCAAACCTCCAGATTCAGGGACGGTTTCTGTCCAGCTATTATCAGGCAACTGAACCATCTTACCAACAACTAGAGAGCGTTACTGAACTATCATCTACCTCATTGAAGACCAACGGTCTATCTTTGATCAGACTTTACTGGACTTTATCTTGCACTAAACATTATTCACGTTATTCCCTTTATCATGTCTCTGTACACTGTGGACAGCTCAATTGTAATCATGTGTAACCTTTTCGCTGACTGGTTAGCACGCAACCAAATCTTTTCACTGTACCTCAGTACACGTAACAATAAACTAAGCTAAACTAAAACTGTGGGACAAGGGTACACAAAAGGCTGGAGAAACTCAGCGGGTGCAGCAGCATCTAAGGAGCGAAGGAGATAGGCGACGTTTCGGGTCGAGACTCCTGTTTCCAATCTGTATCTCTAAAGTAAACCAAACTGAATGCGAACTAAAGCTGGATGAGAACATACAGGACAGGATTAGCAAGACTGCTGATGATACAAAAGTTAGTGGTTTTGCAGATAGTGAAGATGGTTGTGAACGATTGCAGCAGGATCTGGATCGATTGGCCAGGTGGGCAGAGGAATGATTGATGGAATTTAATACAGAGAAGTGTGAGGTGTTGCATTTTGGGAAGTCGAACAAGGGCAGGACCTATACAGTAAATAGTCGGCCTCTGGGTAGTGTTGTAGAGCAGAGGGATCTAGGAGTGCAGGTGCATGGTTCCTTGAAGGTCGAGTCGCAAGTAGATAAGGTGGTCTGTCAGAGTATTATGTATAGAAGTTGGTAGGTCATGTTGCAGTTGTATAAGACGTTGGAGAGACCACATTTAGAATATTGTGTTCAGTTCTGGGCACCATGTTATAGGAAAGATATTGTCAAGCTTGAAAAGTTCAGAAAAGATTTAGGAGGATGTTGCTAGAACTAGAGGGTGTGAGCTATAGGGAGAGGTTGAGTAGGCTGGGTCTCTATTCCATAGAGCATAGAAGGATGAGGGGAGATCTTATGTAGATATACAAAATCATGGGAGGAATAGATCGGGTAGATGCATAGAGTTTTTTACCCGGAGTAGGGGAATGGGTTCAAGATGAAGGGGAAAAGATTTAATCGGAATCCAATGGGTAAACTTTTTCACACAGAGGGTGGTGGGTGTATGGAACAAGCTGCCAGAGGAGGTAGTTGAGGCTGGGACTATCCCATCATTTAAGAAACAATTGCACAGTTTCATGGATAGGACAGGTTTGGAGGGTTATGGACCAAGCGGAAGCAAGTGGGAACAGGTTAGCTGGGACATTGTTGACCGATATGAGCGAGTTGGGCCGAAGGGTCTGTTTCCACACTGTATCACTATGACTCGATTACTCTAAAACCCAGGCCACCCCTGCAGCCAAACCTCTGAACTCCCAAAGTGCCCCTCACTTGATGAGTCCCCATCCCACTTTAAGTGGAGGCAAGGCACTTAAATAGCTCACCTTCACCCGTTCAAGGGCAATCTATGGACAGGACATCAATGCAGCTGTTGCCTGCAGTGCCTGGGACCAACAAAATGAACAAATGAAAAAACAGCCAGTCACATAACACTTTAAAATCCCCTCCCATTCCCTTTCTGTCCTGGGCCTCCTCCACTATCAGAGAGAGGCCAAGCCTAAATTGGAGGAACAGCATCTCATATTTCGCTTGGGCAGCTTACAGCCCAGCCGTATGATTTTGATTTCTCTAGCTGCGTAACCCTTGCTTTCCCTCTCTCTCCGTCCCTCCCCAACCCTAGTCGTCGTACCAGACAGGGAGCATCTCTGGAGAGAAGGAATGGGTGACGTTTCGGGTCCAGACCCTGCTTCAGACTGAAGAAGGTTTCTCAACCTGAAATATCACCAATCTTTCTCTCCAGAGATGCTGCCTGTCCCGCTGAGTTACTCCAGCTTTTTTTTGTCTATCTTCGATTTAAACCAGCATCTGCAGTTCCTTCCTATGCACAAGTGTTATTGTTGTCCTGTTGAGTCCTCTGTCCATAGTCTCCCTGTTACCTATCCCACATTCAAAATGGTCTATTATGTGCCCCACATTTCCTTGATTATCATTGCTTTTTGCATATCTTCCATTCACTGCTCCTAAATACTGTCTATATCTCTCGTTCCCCTTTTCGACAATAGACAATAGACAATAGGTGCAGGAGTAGGCCATTCGGCCCTGCGAGCCAGCACCACCATTCAATGTGATCATGACTGATCATCCCCAATCAGTACCCCGTTCCTGCCTTCTCCCCATATCCCCTGACTCTGCTATCTTTTAGAGCCCTATCTAGCTCTCTCTTGAAAGTATCCAGAGAACCGGCCTCCACTGCCCTCTGAGGCAGAGAATCCCACAGACTCACAACTCTCTGTGAGAAAAAGTGTTTTCTCGTTTCCGTTCTAAATGGCTTATCCCTTATTCTTAAACTGTGGCCCCTGGTTCTGGACTCCCCCAACATCCCTACTTCTCCCTTTTCCATAACTCTCTGTCTGAAGAAGGGACTTGACCTGAAACATCACCCACACCTGTTCTCCAGAGATGCTGCCTGACCCGCTGAGTTACTCCAGCTTTTTGTGTCTGTCTTCGGTTTAAACCAGCATCTGCAGTTTCTACCTACGCATACATCTTATTATTTTTTTTAAGACTTTACAAATTACTTATCATGTTTGCCTGAAGGGAACAGTTACAAGGCTTAACACTGGGACCTTATTGATGGTGTAGCAATTTATGATATGCTGGGGAAGTGAAAATGTAATACAAATTTAAAAAAATATTTTTCTCTTTAATTAATATCCTGTTGCACACCTTGAAGAAAATTGGGAAAACCTGGTGTCACAACGGCAGAGTCCTGGGTTAGATCCTGACTATGGGCGCTTGTCTGTACCGAGTATGTACGTTCTCCCCATGACCACATGGGTTTTCTCCGGGTGCTCCGGTTTCTCCCACATTCCAAGGACGTACAGTAGGTCAGTTGGCTTGGTATAATTGTAAATGGTCCCTAGTTTTGTGTAGGATGGGGTTAGTGTGCTGGGAATCGCTGGTCGGCGCTGACTCGGTGGGCTGAAGGACCTGTGTCCGCGCTTTCTCTAAAGTAATATGAGGTCTACAGCTGTTATTCAGAGTTACATTACTTGTTTAGATATTCATAGTCAACTGAATATATATTACAAGAAAGCCACAGGAAAACCTTTGTGATAGATCACAGAAAAAAACATTTATAACTGAAACTAACTAAAGTGGAAGTTCGTGCAAACGTCGCACTGAAATGTTTAAAATAATTTAAATTGCACCAAGCAGACTGCTCTCTAAGTGAAGAGCTGCAATTCTTCAAAATGGGCAACAATGTCTCTTGATGGTATCTCTATTCTAAAGAGAAATAGTGATTCTGTGATCCTTATCAAGAAACACACTAGCTTTTCTTTTACCAATTCATGAATGAAGATTGAGTAAGGTACAAATAACTGAAATGACTCTGAAAAGAGATTAAATGCAGTTATCAGCTAGAATGTCTCCTTAGGTTGATAAAGTACATATTCTATTTGGTATATTTCAATGCTTTTTTGGAATTGCTTAATAATAGGATGTGTGCGTGATTGTCCTATTTAACTGGATGTTGCTTTAGATTTTAAGAGATACAGGAGCCCAAACAGGCCCTTCGGCCCGCCGAGTCTGCACTGACCAGTGATCACCCGTACACTGACACTATCCTACACGCTAGTGACAATTTACCATTTTATCAAAGCTTATGAAACTACAAACCTGTACGTCTCTGGAATGTGGGAGGAAGCCAAAGCACCCGGGGAAAACCCATTTAATTTCTCTTGCCTTTGACTCCATCACCCATTCTCCTTTGAACACAGAACATAAAACAGTACACCATTTCTCACTTAATAGTTAAAACAGAAATTTAGAATACAGCGCAGTAACTGGCCCTTCGGCCCACCGTGTCCATGCCGACCAGCGATCCCCGCACATTAACACTATTTACACACACTCGGGGCACTTTACATCTACACCAAGCCAATTAACCTACAAAACTGTACGTTTCGAGTGTGGGAGGAAAACGAAGATCTCGGTTGAAATCCATGCGGTCACGGGGAGAACGTACAAACTCCATACAGACAGCACCCGTAGTCGGGATTGAACTTGGGTCTCTGGCGCTGCATGTGCTGTAAGGCAGCAACTCTACCTCTGCGCCACCTTGCCACACATGCTGAAACGTAAATTTTAATTTATTTTTAACTTTCAGATAAAGGAGCTGCATGTGAAACATTGAATATTTCTTCCCACACACTTTGCTGCCTTGTTATATGAGTATTTCCAATTAATCCTGATATTAGGATATTAGGATATATATTCGGCAGCGATGTACCCACTTAATTAACTGGATTGAAGAATTACATTTCAATAGCTTGTCAACGAAATAAAATACAAGTCAAAAATCATTTTCTGTAGGGTGGCACAGTGGCACTAAGAGACCTGCTGCCTCACAGTACTAGAGACCAAAGATCAATTCTGACCTCAAATGATGTCTGCGTGGAGTTTGCACGTTCGTCCTGTGCCCGCGTAGGTTTTCTCTGGGTGCTCTGGCTTCCTTCCACATTCCAAAGATGTGCAGGTTTGTAGGTTAATTGGCCTCTGTAAAATTGCCCCGAATGTGTAGGAATTGGATGAGAAGGTGGGAGAACATAGAACTGCTGTGAATGGGTGATCGATGGTCAGCATGGACACAGTGGGCCAAAGGACCCGTTTTCATGCTGTATCTTTCAATGAATCAACCTAATTATTTTATCCTCGACAAGCATTAAAATCTGAACAAAAAGAGACTCCACTTATCTTAAACTTTATTTTTAATGCCAGAGAAATGTGAAGGAGATAATTAAGTCCTCCCAGATTATAAATTTGCTTAATGGACAAGACCTAACTTTCTCTGGCATTCTGTAAATTATGTAAGCACTGCAGTTTAAAGTTGTCCAATATATTTTGGCCGGTCTCTTGCTGGTATATCATTTCCACACTGCATCAGAGAAGCAAACACAAAGTGAGTGAATGATAAAGCATATCATAGGAGCCAGCCATGTGTTGCCATTGACAAACTACTGTCATATAATCATATCGTATGGGAACAAGCCCTTCAGGCCAACTTGCCCATGCTGGCCAAGATACCCTGCCTGGAATAATGACTCGAGTGACCCAGATTGTGTAGAAAGGAACTGCTGATGCTGGCTTAAGCCAAAGATAGACACAAGAAGCTGGAGTATCTCAACGGGACAGGCAGCACCTCCGGAGAGAAGGAATGTGTGACTTTTTGGGTTGAGACCCTTCATCAGATTACTCGGGGAAAAGAGAAACGAGAGATATAGATGATGATGTAGAGAGATAAAGAACACTGAATGAAAGATATGCAAAAAAGTAATGATGATAAAGGAAACAGGCCATTGATGTATTCCTGCCCTCCAATGTTGTCTGCATAGAGTTCACACTTTTTTCCATGTGACTGCATCGGTTTACTCCAGATGCTCTTGTTTCTATATCTCCAAAACTGGCAAGTTGGTAGGTTAATTGGCCACTGAATATTGCCCTTCTTGCGTAAGTAAATGGTAGAATCTGTAGTTGATGGAAATGCAGGGAGGTTATAATGGGTTAGGGTATGATTAATGTGTTAAATGCCTGCATGACAATTGGTACTGTCTCAATGGACTCATAGATCCATTCAACATGGAAAAGACCGGCTAACATATCTCATCTACACTAGTCCCACCGGACTCCATATTCCTATAGATTCATAGAACGATAGCGTGTGGAAAAAGGCCTTTTGGCCCAACTTTTTTTTTTTTTATTTTTTTTTTTATTTTTGTTAGAAGTAAGTACAATAGTCTGGTACTTAAGTACCTAATACATAAATACATATTTTCATTCTTGTACAACTACATACTTTTGGTTCAATAATAAAAGAACAGTGAGAGAAAAAAGAAATAAAGAGTGTCGGAATAGATAGACAAGTGAGTAGAAACAGAAAACAAAAGAAATAAAGGACAGAGGTGAAAAGTTAAAAGATTGAAAGAAAAGGAAAAAGTAAAAAAAATAGAGATTAGGAGAGATCTACCTATCTCATATTTCTGCCCATCTGTCACCCAGTTCTAAACCATTTAATTTCTACGGTTATGTTCTGTTGCACCATATGCTTGTAAAAAGTTGATAAACGGAGACCAAATCTTTAAGAATTGGTCTACTTTGCCTAGTAAGAGGAATCTCATTTCTTCAAGATGTAGCGTTTCAGACATGTTTGAGATCCACATTTTGAATGTTGTCGTAGGTGCGTTCTTCCAAAATTTAAGTATAAGTTTTTTCGCTGTTATTAGACCATAATTAAGAAAAGCTTCTTGGAATATAGTTAGTTTACTTCCCTCTTCCATTGATCCAAAGATAATCAATTCGGTTAGGGTTAGGTTCAATTTTGTGTTAAATAGTTTTGTAAAAATTCCAAAAATTTCATTCCAAAATGTATACAGTTTAGTACAAGAGACAAAGGATGTGCTATAGTGGCATTTTGAGTTAGACATTTGTCGCAGATGAGGGAAACATTTGAAAATATTTTATTCAGTCTTGTTTTCGAATAATATAATCAATGTAAAATTTTAAATTGAATTAGGTTATGTCTTACATTAATTGAACATTTGTTTACATATAATAAATTTTTATCCCATCTATCGTTCGGAATTTTTATCAATAACTCTTGTTCCCAGTCTCTTCTAATTGCCTCTGTCGTTGGTGTTTCTATATTTAGAATTATATTATATAAGTAAGATATTAAATTGCTTGATTCTGCCTTTCTATTCATTCCTTCCACCAATAGATCTGGGGTTAAAGTTTGATATCCTTGTATATACTTTTTCAAATAATCTTGAATTTGAAGGTATTTGAAATATTGATTACTTTTCAAATTATATTTTAGTTGTAATTGTTGGAATGATAAAAGTTTTCCCATTTCATACATATCTCCCATTGTTTTAATTCCTATTCTTTCCCAATGGATAAACGTTTTATTAATAATGGATGGTTTGAATCAGGGATTATTAGCTATTGGAGAAAGAAGCGATAATTTTCTTAATTTTAAAGTTAATTTTATTTGTTTCCAAATTCGTATTATACTATGTATAATTGGATTCTTCTTGTATATTACATTGTTCAGTTTTATCGGGGAAATAAGGATCGCTCCTATATTATAAGGGGAACAATCCTCTTTCTCCATTCTTATCCAATCTGCCTGTTGGGCAGAACTGTCCAACCAGTAGATTATATTTTTAATATTCACTGACCAATAATAATACAATAAGTTAGGGAGTGTCAGTCCCCCTGATTCTTTAGATTTACACAAGTGTTTTTTTTTTAAATTCTGTGTGATTTATAATCGCATATGAAGTTTATAATATCAGAATCTAATTTTTTGAAGAACTTTTTAGGTAAGTATATTGGTATTGATTGAAATAGGTACAATATTTGTGGTAAGAAGATCATTTTTATCGTGTTTATTCTGCCTATTAAAGACATCGGCAGTGTCTTCCAAAATTTAATCAACCCATTTAATTTAGTTAATAAAGGCATATAGTTTGCGTTGAGTAATGATTTATAGTTCCTAGTAATTTGGATGCCCAAATACTTAAATTTTTCTGTTGTAATTCTAAAAGGGAATTTCAACAGATGTGTCAACTCTTGAGGTTTTATCGTCATAATTTCGCTTTTGTTCCAATTTATTCTATATCCTGAAAAAGAACCAAATTCCTCTATTAAATTTAGTATATTTGGTATGCAAATTTGCAAATTTGTAATATATAATGATATGTCGTCTGCATATAATGAAATTTTATTATTTGAGTGTTTGGTAATATACCCATGAATATTCGGATGGCTTATACTTTCAGCTAAAGGCTCTATCACTAGTGCAAATAGCAGGGGCGATAACACGCACCCCTGCCTATTGCCCCTTGCTAATTGGAATTTCGGGGATAATATATTATTAGTCAGTATTCTAGCTGTCGGTTTATAATAATTTTACCCATGAAATAAAATTATCTCCCATATTAAATTTTTCCAATACTTTGAATAAATATTGCCATACTATTTGATCAAAAGCTTTTTCTGCAACCAATGAAATAATTGCTAGTTCTTCTTCAGTATTATGTGAATACATTATATTAGACAGCCATCTCAAATTGTTAAATGAGTATCTCCTTTGGCCCAACTTGCACACACTGACCACCATGTCCCAGCCACACCAACCTGTGCTTGGTCCTTATCCCACCAAACCAGTCCTTTCCCTGTACCTGTCTAACTGCTTCCTAAACGTTGGGATGGAGCCAGCCTCAACTACCTCCTCTGGCAGTTTGTTCCATACACCCACCACCCTTTTGTGTGAAAAGGTTACCTCTCAGATACCTATTAAATCTTTTCCCCTTCACCTTCAACCTCTGTCCTCTGGGCCTATAAACCTATCCTATCCTATCCATGTACCTGTCTAAATGTTTCTTAAATGTTGTGATGGTACCTGCCTCAATTACCTCCTCCAGCAGCTCATAATATTTGTATATATTTTTGTAAGGTTTATAATAGTACCATACAATCTATACATGATAATACAATGTATACTTCAACTTGATTAATATAGACAATTCTGGAATATTATTTGGATTTTTACATGGATAGGTATTATTGTTGTTATTATTGCAATAATCATTGTTATCTAATCACTAATTGTATTATTCTACTGCTTTTGTATAACAATTTGGTTAGTCACTCTTGTCCCACTTCAATTTTGGCTCCTACTGGCAAGTGATGTATTGGGGAAAGGAAATCAAGTGCTGGAGTAACTCAGCGGATTGGGCAGCATCTTTGGAGAACATTGACAGGCAACGTTTCAGATCGAGACCTTTCTTCAGGGCATTTTGTGTAGTGCAGGAAGTTCCCTGGTGGACATAGAGATGGCGTGCTGAGTTACCTGCTGCCGTGATTGCCCGTGATTAAAGAAAAGTAAAAAATCTCAACTGTACCCTCAACCGGTAAGGTTTAAAATCAAGTGCGGGGCTTGTTTTTACCAAAATCCATAACATTCCATTTGGAGAAGTGGTTTTTTTGAGGAAGCCGCTGATTGGTGAGAAGTGGACTAGGGTAAGCAGCTGATTGGTGGGAAGTGGACTAGGGTAAGCAGCTGATTGGTGGGAAGTGGACTAGGGTAAGCAGCTGATTGGCGATCAGATTTCAGCAGTTTGTAGTGATTTTATATTGTGTTGATATTGTATCCTGTGTAAGGGGGGCAGTATGAAGGCCAGGGCAGTGTACTGTTCTGGATGTCAGATGAGGGAGGTCAGGGAATCTGATAGCCCTCCAGACGTCCACATCGAGATCTAAAGGGGCTCCTAAAGGACCGTGTTAGGAACCTGGAGCAGCAGGTCGATGACCTCCGTCTGATCAGGGAGAGTGAGGAGGTCATAGAGAGGAGCTACAGGGAGGTAGTCACTCCCAGACCACAGGAGGCAGACAAGTGGGTCACGGTTAGGAAGGGCAAGGGGCAGAGGCATGGGCTAGAGAGTACCCCTGTGACTGTACACCTGGAAAATAGGTACTCGGGTTTGAGTACGATTGGAGGGGACAGCCTACCTGGGGGCAGCAACAGAGGCCGGCCCTGATGCCCAGAAAGATAGCAAAACGAGGAGGGCAATTGTAATAGGGGACTCGGATGGTTAGGGGGTCGGATGGGTGATTCTATGGACACAGTCGGGAGACCCGGATGGTAGTTTGCCTCCCTGGTGCCAGGATCTCGCATGTGTCGGAACGTGTCCAAAAGATTCTGTAAAGGGAGGGAGAGGAGCCTGATGTTGTAGTACACATAGGTACCAATGACATAGGCAGAAAAAGAGACGAGGTCCTGAAGGGAGAATTTAGGGAGTTGGGGGGGAAAGTTAAGGAGAAGGACCAAAAGGGTAACGATTTCAGGATTACTGCCTGTGCCGCATGACAGTGATAGTAGGAATGGGAATGAGGTGGAGGGTAAATGCGTGGCTGAGGGACAGGTGCAGTGGGCAGGGATTCAAGTTTCTTGATCACTGGGACCTCTTTTGGGGAAGGCATGATCTGTACAAAAAGGACGGGTGGCACTTGAACCCGAGGGGGACCAATATCCTGGCAGGGAGATTTGCAAAGGCTACTGGGGAGACTTTAAACTAGAAAGGCTGGGGCGAGGGACTCAGGTAGAGGGGGCTAGGGGACAGGGTGTGGGGCAAGATGCAGAGAAGGGAAGCACTCGACCCAAAATGTAGGAGAGAAAGAGGAAAAAGATAATAGACAGAGAATAAGGAATGGTGGGTTTCTAAAATGTGTATATTTTAATGCTAGGAGCATTGTAAGAAAGGTGGATGAACTAAGAGCCTGGATTGACACCTGGAAATATGATGTTGTGGCAATCAGTGAAACATGGTTGCAGGAGGGCTGTGATTGGAAACTAAATATTCCAGGATTTCGTTGCTTCAGGTGTGATAGAATTGGAGGGACCAGAGGTGGAGGTGTTGCATTGCTTGTCAGAGAGGATATTACAGCAGTGCTTTGGCAGGATAGATTAGAGGGCTCGTCTAGGGAGGCTATTTGGGTGGAACTGATAAGTGGGAACGGTGTAGCAATACTTTTAGGGGTGCATTATAGACCGCCAAATGGGGAGCGAGAATTGGAAGAGCAAATATGTAAGGAGATAGCAGATATTAGTAGTAAGCACACGGTAGTGATTGGTTGAAGATTTAAATTTTCCAAAAATAGACTGGGAAACACATTCTGTAAATGGGCTGTATGGTTTGGAGTTTGTAAAATGTGTACAGGATAGTTTTTTTGCAGCAGTACATAGAGGTATCGACAAGAGAAGGGGCAGTGCTGGACCTCCTGTTAGGAAATGAGGCAGGTCAGGTGGCGGAGGTATGCGTTGGTGAGCATTTCGGGACCAGTGATCACAATACCATTAGTTTCAATATAATTATGGAGAGAGTCAGAACTGGACCTAGGGTGGAGATTTTTGATTGGAGAAAGGCTAACTTTGAGGGATGCGTAAGGATTTTAAACGAGTGAATTGTGACACTTTGTTTCATGGGAAGGATGTAGAAGAGAAATGGAGGACATTTAAAGGGGAAATTGTAAGAGTACAGAATCTTTATGTCCCTGTTAGGTTGAAAGGAAATAGTAAAAATTGGAAAGAGCCATGGTTTTCAAGGGAAATTGGACACTTGTTTCGAAAAAAGAGAGATATCTACAATAATTATAGGAGGCATGGAGTAAATGAGGTGCTAGAGGAGTATAAAGAATGTAAAAAGAATCTTAAGAAAGAAATTAGGAAGGCTAAAAGAAGATATGAGGTTGCTATGGCAAGAAAGGTGAAAGTAAACCCAAAGGGTTTCTACAGCTATATTAATAGCAAAAGGATAACGAGGGATAAAATTGGACCATTAGAAGAACCAGAATAGACAGCTATCTGCAGAGCCAAAAGAGATGGGGAGATATTGAACAATTTCTTTTCTTCGGTATTCACCAAGGAGAAGGATATTGAACTCTGTGAGTTATGGGGAAAAAAGTAGAGTAGCTATGGAAACTATGAGATTCAAGGAGGAGGAAGTACTGACACTTTTGAAAAATATAAAAGTGGATAAGTCTCCAGGTCCTGACAGGATATTCCCTAGGATATTGAGGGAAGTTAGTGTAGAAATAGCAGGAGCTATGACAGAAATATTTCAAATGTCATTAGAAACGGGAATAGTGCCGGTGGATTGCGCATGTTGTTCCATTGTTTAAAAAGGGTTCAAAGAATAACCTGGCAATTATAGACCTATTAGTTTGACGTCAGTGGTGGGCAAATTAATGGAAAGGATACTTAGAGATAATATATATAAGCATCTGGATAAACAGGGTCTGATCAGGAACAGTCAACATGGATTTGTGCCTGGACGGTCATGTTTGACAAACCTTCTTGAATTTTTTGAAGCGGTAACTAGGGAAATTGATGAGGGTAAAGCTGTGGATGTTGTCTATATGGATTTCAGTAAGGCCTTTGACAAGGTTCCCCATGGAAGGTTGGTTAAGAAGGTTCAATCTTTGGGTGTTAATGGCGGAGTAGCAAGATGGATTCAACAGTGGCTGAATGGGAGATGTCAGAGAGTAATGGTGGATGGCTGTTTGTCAGGTTGGAAGCCGGTGACCAGTGGGGTGCCTCAGGGATCTGTGTTGGGTCCACTGTTGTTTGTCATGTACATCAATGATCTGGATGATGGGGGTGGAAAATTGGATAAGTAAGAATGCAGATGATACTAAGATAGGTGGTGTTGTGGATAATGAAGTAGATTTTCAAAGTCTACAGAGAGATTTGGGCCATTTGGAAAAGTGGGCTGAAAGATGGCTGATGGAGTTTAATGCTGTTAAGTGTGAAGTGCTACATCTTGGCAGGACAAATCAAAATAGGACGTACATGGTAAATGGTAGGGAATTGAGGAATGCTGTGGAACAGAGGGATCTAGGAATAAACTGAGCATAGTTCCCTGAAGGTGGAAATCGCATTTAGATAGGGTGGTAAAGAAAGCCTTTGGTGTGCTGGCCTTTATAAATCAGAGCATTGAATATAGGAGTAGGGAAGTAATGTTAAAATTGTACAAGGCATTGGTAAGACCAATTCTGGAGTATGGTGTACAATTTTGGTCGCCTAGTTATAGGAAGGATGTCAACAAAATAGAGAGAGTACAGAGGAGATTTACTAGAATGTTGCCAGGGTTCCAGCAACTATGTTACATAGAAAGGTTGAACAAGTTAGGTCTTTATTCTTTGGAGCGCAGAAGGTTAAGGGGGGACTTGATTGAGGTCTTTAAAATGATGAAAGGGATAGACAGAGTTAACGTGGATACGTTTTTCCCATTGAGGGTAGGGAAGATTCAAACAAGAGGGCATGACATGAGAATTAAGGGACAGAAGTTTCGGGGTAACGTGAGGGGGAACTTCTTTACTCAGAGGGTGGTGGCTGTGTGGAATGAGCTTCCAGCAGAAGTGTTGGAGGCAGGATTGATTTTAACATTTAAAAGTAGAAAAGTGGATAGGTATGTGAACGGGAAGGGAATGGAGGGGTATGGTCTGAGTGCAGGTAGATGGGACTAGTGGAAAACAAATGGTCGGCACGGACTGGAAGGGCCGAGAGGGCCTGTTTCCGTGCTGTAATTGTTATATGGCTGTTATATGGTTATTATTTCTCCACAGCCCAGAGCGACAGGGGTAACAGGCATATCCCACTGAAGGGCCTGTCCCACTGTACGAGGTAATTCAAGAGTTCTCCCAAGTTTTCCCCTGATTCGAACTCGGAGAATGTCCGTGGCGTGTCCGTAGGAGTTCGTGGATGTCTCGTAGCGGCTCGTATGAGTAACGGTAGGTACTCAGGGAATCCGGTAACGTCGTAACGTTTTTTCAACACTGTGAAAAATGTCCACGAGTAAAAAAATACTCGTGATGAAAAAAATGGTTACTTTTTATTCGTGCGAGCCACTACGAGACATCCACGAACTCTTACGGACCATGTGAATTTCAGACAGCGCTCCCCCCGCTTGCCTTGTCCCCCGCCTTTGCGATGTATTTGTGTGTGTGTTCCTCTCTGACAGTCGCCGTTCCAGTTTCCCGGTTTTTCAGGCGACTGCCGGCAACTTAACAGATGCCTGAAAAATTGCGGGACAGGCCCATAATTCAAAACCACAAACCTAGGATTACAGAAATGCATAAGAAGTAACTGCAAATGACGGTTTACACCGAAGATAGACACAAAATGCTGGAGTAACTCCAGCGGGTCAAGCAGCACCTCTTGAAATGTCTGAAGAAGGGCCTCGACCAAAAACGTTACTCATTCCTTCTCTCCAGAGATGCCACCTGTCCCCGCTGACTTACTCCGTCATTTTGTGTTTAACCAAAGGTTACACATCAATTTTCTTTAAAATGTCCTGTAACTGCAAATGGAAATGGCCGCAACTCTTGAAATTGGGGGCATTTTCAACAGGTAAATAAGGAGAATAAACCAGGTAAATCGCTTTTGGTATTACTGTGGAGCTATCTAAGGAGGCGTTGGAAAAAAAAGGGTAGGGTTTCCTTCTGTGACAGAGTGAGAGGATCAACAGAGTCTGTCCTGAACATTAGGAAAAAATTATGCACTCGGAATATAATCCATCATTAAATGAGCTGGAAACACTTTTATTCACGCTATTGCTCTGCCCAAGGCAAGTTAATTAGCCAAGTACTGGGCCACACAATTGAAATCTAGATGAAAGAAATTAAGCTTTTGGTTTAGCTGAGAAAGTAATAACTTTGCTGGCATAATGTACATTTGTCATAGAGCTAGGTATAATATCATTTGGATTTTACTCGCTCTTTGTCCCAATTGTTTTAGGTTCGTATTCGGCAGGACAATGTTTAAGCTAATTGTTCATTGTTTAAGGTAGTTGTCAAGATGGAAAGTGTGCAGAGAAGAGTTACGAGGATGTTGCCAGGACTAAAGGGTCTGAGAAAATACGGAGAGGTTGAGTAGGCAGGGACTCTATTCCTTGGAGCGCAGGAGGATGAGGGATGATCTTATCGAGGAGTATAAAATCATGAGAGGAATAGTCTCTTGCCCAGAGTAAGGGAATCAAGAACCAAAGGATGTAGGTTTAAGGTGAGGGGGAAAGACTTAATTAAATCCTGAGGAGTAACTTTGTCGCACCAAGGGTGGCGGGCGTATGGAACAAGTTGCTGGAGGAGATAGTTGAGGCAGGTACTATCGGAACGTCGAAGAAACAGATAGATGGATGGGAAAATTTTGGATGGCTATGATCTAAACTGAAGCTGGTGCAAGAGGTGTAGATGGGACATGTTGGTCAATGTGGGCAAGTTAGGCTGAAGGGCCTATTTCCATGCTGTATAACTCTATGGCACTAAGTGATCGAATGGATCTACCATGGTGGTACCATAAAATAGATACAAACGTCAATTAAAAACGACACTGTTCAGAAGTGCTTTTCTGTGCGTGAAGAAATGGTATTTTGCGTAATGACAACTGGAGGATGTTGCTCAAAATAGAACCACATCATTCCTTTATGGAATCATGGCATCATGTTCGACATTGACATTGTGGGCCGAAGGACCTGCTCCTGTGCTGCACAGTTCTATGAACCTCTGCCACCAAGGTTTACCTTATTTAAAAAATAACACAAAGTGCTGGAGTAGCTCAGTAGGTCAGGCATCATCTCCCTTCCTACAATCAGTCTGAATAGCAGTCTTGATACGAAACGTCACCTGTCCAAGTTAGATTTAGCACTTAGGGCTAACGGAATCAAGGGATATGGGGAAAAAGCAGGAGCGGGGTACTGATTTTAGATGATTACCCATGATCAATATTGAATGGCGGTGCTGGGATGAAGGGCCGAATGGCCTACTCCTGCACCTATTTTTCTATGTTTCTATATTTCTATGTTCTCCAGGGATACTGCCTGACCCGCTGAGTTACTCCAGTACTTTTGTCTTTTTTTTGTTCTGTAAACCAACATCTGCAGTTCTTTGCTTCGAAATCCTTGCTGTCACGTTGTGAAGTACGGTTTATTTAATTTGCAGTGTCCCAAATGCTCAGATTTTCAAAGGCTGTCAGGGGCTACAGAGAGAAGGCAGGAGAATGGGGTTGAGAGGGAAAGATGGATCAGCCATGATTTAATGGCGGAGTAGACTTGATGGGCCGAATGACCTAATTCTGCTCCTATCACAATGAGCTTATGAAGTTAGATAAATGATATTGAAAAAGATTTTGAATATTCTGCTTATCTTTTTTGGCACAGAGACAAAGCAGAACCTGACTGTTTACTGAATGTAATGAACTGAGCTGCAATGGAGGAGAGTTAGATGGTATAAATCAGCATGGCCAGAAATTACAAAGACGTCAATTATAAATTTGTCAAAAAAGCTACCACTCACCCCTAGTCATTTCAAATTTGAAAGTTTAGAACTTGTAAGATCTAGTTAAATGTATTCACTTTCATCATAACCTTTACCGATTGCACAACTCTATAACCTAGAGAAAGATATTTTGTTTAGTTTTGTTTAATTTAGAGATACAGCTCGGAGACAGGCCCTTCGGCTCACCGAATCTGCGCTGACCAGCGATCACCCCACACACTAACTCTGTCCGACACACACTAGGGACAATTTACAATCTAACCCAAGCCAATGAACCTACAAACCTGTACGTCTCGAGTGCGGGAAGAAACCGACGATCTCAGGGGAAAACCCACTCGGTCACGCAGAGAACGTGTAAACTCCGTACAGACAGCACCCGTGGTCGGGATCGAACCCAGGTCTCTGGCGCTGTAAGGCAGCAACTCTACCGCTGCGCCACCATGACTTCTTGAGGCTGCCTCCTGCATTTTTACGTTTCCCTAATACCAGCCCCACTTAGCATTAATTATGAATTGAACAAACTTGATTTGAGTTTACAAATTAGGGACATTACAATTGAAATTGAAGGGATCACTGGAACGTGAAGAAAACAGATTCATGCATCTGCAAAGCTGTCCTTTCATAAGGATCTTCAATGTAAGAAATCATTACCATTTTAAAGGAAAAATCCACAAAAGATCAAGCGGAAAAGTACAAGATCATTAAATTGCACTGGAGGAAGAGGATACACTGTTTTTCAACTGATGTTTTTTAACATCTGTGAAAATTTTGTGTTTTAGACTGACTACTACCAACATCATGAGGAGGAATTTCTTTAGCCAGGGAGTGGTGAATCTATGGAATTCATTGACATAGATGGTTGTGGAGGACAAGTCACTGAATATTTTTAAAGCAGAGATTGATAGGTTATTGATTGAAGGGCAGCATGGTGGCGCAGAGATAGAGCGACTGCCTCACAGCGCCAGAGACCCGGGTTCGATCCTGACTACAGTTGCTTATCTGTACGGAGTTTGCATGTTCTCCCCATGACCTGCGTGGGTTTTCTCCGAGATCTTCAGTTTCCTCCCACACTCCAAAGACGTACTGGTTTGTAGGTTTGTTGGCTTCGTATTAATGCAAAAATTGTCCCTTGTGTGTGTTGAGGGGGTGTTAATGTGCGGGAATCGCTGGTCGGTGTGGACTCAGTGGGCTGAAGAGCATGTTTCTGCGCTGTAAGACTAAACTAAACGAAAAATCCCAGTTCATCAAAGTAATCAGAGATGAAACAAAATCCTCCTGAATCATCGTTGTGGTCCTGGTGAGCACTCAGATGGTTTTGGTCGGAAATTGACACCAGTGTTGAAACTATATGCCAATGTTCTGACAGTTCAGTTCAGTTTATTGTCACGTGTACCGAGGTACAGTGAAAAGCTTTTGTTGCGTGCCATCCAGTCAGCAGAAAGACAAAACATGATTACTATCGATCCATTTACAGTGTATAGAGACATGATGAGGGAATAACGTTTAGTGCAGGGTAAAGCCAATAAAGACCGATCAAAGATAGTTTGAGGGACACCAGTGAGTTAGATAGTAATTCAGGACTGCTCTCTTGTTGTGGTAGGATGGTTCAGTTGCCTGGTAACAGGTGTGAAGAAACTGGCCCTGAATCTGGAAGTGTGCGTTTTCACACTTCTATACCCTAGGTCCGGTGGGACAGGGGAGAAGAGGGGGTGGCCAGGTTGCGAATGGTTCTTGATGATGCTGCTGGTCTTGCCGAGGCAGTGTGAGGTATAAATGAAGTAAATGGATAGGAGGGTTACACAAAAAGCTGGAGAAATTCAGCGTGTGCAGCTGCATCTAAGGAGCGAAGGAGATAGGCGACGTTTCGGGTCGAGACCCTTCTTCAGACTGGTCAGGGATCAGGGAAACGAGAGATATAGACGGTGATGTGGAGAAATAAAGAACAATGAATTAAAGATATGCAAAAAAGTATCGATGATAAAGGGAACAAGCCATTGTAAGCTGTTTGTGGTGTGAAAATGAGAAGCTAGTGCGACTAGGGTGGGGGAGGGAGATAGAGATAGAGGGAATGCCAAGGCCCGAGGGCTGAGGGAGAGGTGGGAAGGGGAGGAGACAGCAAGGGTTAACAGAATTGAGAAAATTCAATGTTCAAGCCCAAAGGATGCAGACTCCCCAAGCGGAATATGAGGTACTGTTCCTCCAACTTGCGGTGTTGCTCACTCTGGCCGTGGAGGAGGCCCAGGACCAAGAGGTCGGATACGGTATGGGAGGGGGAGTTGAAGTCCTGAGCCACCGGGAGGTCGGGTTGGTTTTTGCGGACCGAGCGGAGGTGTTCGGCGAAACGATCGCCAAGCCTCCGCTTGGTCTCACCGATATAGATCATCTGGCATCTGGAGCAGCGGATGCAGTAGATGAGGTTGGAGGAGGTGCAGGTGAACCTCTGTCAGACCTGGAAGGACTGCTTGGGTCCCTGAAAGGAGTGGAGGGGGGAGGTGAAGGGACAAGTGTTGCATTTTCTTGCGGTTGCAAGGGAAAGTGCCCGGGGGAGGGGTAGAGCGGGAGGGGAGGAAGAATTGACAAGGGAGTTGCGGAGGGAGCGGTCTTTGCGGAAGGCAGACAGGGGGGAGATGGGAAGATGTGGCGGGTGGAGGGGTCACATTGGAGGTGGCGAAACTGGCGAGGACTATGTGCTGTATTTGCCGGCTGGTGGGGTGAAAGGTGAGGACCAGGGGACTCTGCCCTGTTTGCGAGTGGGGGAATGGGGAGAGAGGGCAGTGTTGCGGGGTATGGAGGAGACCCTGGTGCGAGCCTCATCAATAGTGGGGGAGGGAAATCCCCGTTCTCTGAAGAATGAGGCCATTTGTGATGACCTGGTGTGGAACACCTCATCCTGGGAGCAGATGCGGCGTAGACGGAGGAATTGGGGAATAGGGGATGGAGTCCTTACAGGAAGCAGGGTGGGAGGAAGAGTAGTCCGGGTAGCTGTGGGAGTCAGTTGGTTTGTAGTGGATGTCGGTCAGGAGTGTATCACCTGCAATAGAGATGGTGAGGTCAAGGAATGGTAGGGAAGTGTCGGAAATGGTCCAAGTGTATTTGAGTGCCATTAAATGGAAAGGAGGTTGGTTTGTGTGATGGTCTGGGCTGTGTCCACAACTCGCTGCACTGAAACAGTCAAGCACTTGGAAATAGCCATACTGAACAATTCTCACAAATTCCCCAAATAATTAATGATTTAAAAAAGGCAAATAATGGATGATTCAGAAGCATTGTCATAGTTGACATAGTGCAATAACACACAATAATATTATCAGTAAACCTATTCAATGCTCTACATCAATCAGTGTCTAGTTCCACAGACTAATCGTACTAATTTATGTTTTATGTGGTTTGAGAAGAACGTTTGGCATATATATATCGCAAAGGAACTATTTGTAGTTCCTTTGCGATGTATGGAATACATAGAATAACCAATGGACATTATATTACTGCCATTCTTATGGGATGTGGAGTAAAATGATCCAACACTGTTATCCTAACCGACATCTGACCGACATCAACTACAAACCCACTGACTCCCATGGCTATTTGGACTACACGTCTTCCCACCCTGCTTCCTGTAAGGACTCTATCCCCTACTACCAATTCCTCCGTCTAGGCCGCATCTGCACCCAGGATGAGGTGTTCCAAACATGTCTCAATAGATATTGTTATATGAAACTGTTTCCATTCAATGTAAAGATTCCTTTTTTAAATTTTTTATTATATAATAATTGTTTTTATTTTTTCTTTATTTTTTCTTGTTTATCTTTATCCTTTTTTTATTTTATTGTTTTTAATTATATAATCATTATTATTTAATCACAACGTCTTGATTATTGATTTATACTTTTACTTTTTTTTTCACTCCCTTACCTTCCCAAAAAAAATCAAAAACAGTAGCACATATAAATTATCCGTAATATCTGTACAACGTTAGTGATAAGTCTGATTTGTATTTGAAGTGCTGTTGTACCTTAGATAATATGCAATGCTCCTAATAAAAAATTTAAACAAAAACAAATAACGGGGAATAACGGCACTTTTAAATGAGTAAAAGGAACTTACCCAAACAACCTGCTTCAAGACCTCTGACCAGATTGCTTGAGAAGGAGCTGGGAAAAACACCACAAACAACTCCAGAAGGGTCTGAAGAAGAAACGGAAGGTCGAAGATTCATTGCAAGAAATTGAAGAAAGGGTAAAAGAACAGGAGCAGTCTTTAAGAGCAGCTGTGTCAAAAGACTTTGCTGATATGTTACATAAGGAGATTTCTGAACTGGCTACAAGTATGCTGCTCGGGAATGCGCAAGTTATTGAGACAATTGGTACTCTAAAGCAACATATTGAGGACGTAGAGACTGAGCTAAAATCAGAAATTGAACGGGTGAAAGAAGATTACGATGAAAAGTTGGAGCCTGTTATCACTACTTCTGCAGAACACAGTTCTGCTATTAAAGATCTGGAAACTGCGATGAAGGAAATGTCTGAAGCGATGAAGAGAATGAAAGAAGAGCACGACCGAGTTTTTGGGCAACTGGCTAGAATGACCGACAAATGTCTCGACCTCGAAGCTTGGTCAAGATGGCAGAATTTAAGGATAGTTGGAGTGAGAGAAGGAAAGGAGACTGGAATGGACCCTCGGGAGTTCACTGCCAACTTACTTAAACAAGTATTCAAGCTGTCTGAAAACCCGAAAGTAGATGTTGCACAACTGAGTTCAGAGGGCACATTCGAGGCCAGGAGCCCCACCAAGACAGATTATGGTGAAACTTCATGAGACAGCAGCTCTTGAAGACATTATGAAAAAGATTCCATTCGCAAAAAATCTGATGTTTGATGGTGAAATCGTACGATTCTTTAGAGAATATCCAGCTGAAATGGCGAAGAAATGTGCCCTTTTTACAAAGACAAGACTGACCCTGAAAGGAATTCCGAACTTAAGATATGGGATCATCTACCCTGCAAAAATGAGGATAACATATAATGATTCGGAGCATTTCTTTATTGATCCAGAAGAAGCATTTAAATATGCACAAGAGCTAACAAAGGATATTAAAGGATAAGTAAAATATCACGGTTATCTGGAGGTCTAAATTTTATAGATATCTGGAGAGGGGAAACTGAGAAAATAGACTTTTTAAATAAAATATAAGCACAAATGTTCTCGTTAAGATGGCCGAAGAAGTTACACACGGCGAAGTCTGGACACCTTATCGACTTTGGAATGTAAAATCAAGGACAAACTATTTTTGAACAAAAGATTTTAAAAAATGGAGTTTACGCAGCACAGAAAAAATTAAAATAATTGGAGCTGAACGTAATAATTCACGAATAAAAATATATCAATTAATTATATACTAACACATAAATAACTGGACTAACTCATGTATACTAATTTAAAAACTACTACATTACCGAATAATGATTCAATTTTCCATTTTTTTTTAAAGTCAATAATGAACATGCTGTAGATTTTATGATTGCTAGTTAAATCCGTTGGATTATTATACTAATATACTAAAAATATGCGTAATCGATTCAGGAAGACAAATTCCCAGTTACGCTCAAGATAAAACTAACAAGGAATTAAGCTGGAAGGGGAGTGAAAAAGTTGGCAGGCACCCCCAGATTGTAATTTTGGTTAACCCCTTCCAACCAGCAGTTTCTTACTTAAATATACTAGGCTTTGTCAGCTAAGTTAAATACAGTAAATGTTAATAAATTAGTAAATACTTGTCCATTTGAAGATTTTAGTAGAAACTATATGTTCGATGGTTTTCTCTATATTACCCGGTTTTGAACTGTTCCTATCATTTTCACAATACTTGTTTAAGGGAATGGAGCCGAATGTAACTTAACACCTACGGAAGGTTTCAAGAATTTTATTTCTCACACCATTTGGTGGTTTTTTTCTTGCAGTATTTTTTTTTTTTAAATACTGTTTTATCAGATAAGCCACACAAACTTCTGCACGTCAGCTGAAATAAAGTGGAAAAGGATCATACTATTCTAAAAATCAAATCAGATAAAGGTGAATTGTTTAATGCTGCCTAAAGACATTAATAAAAGAGTTGCTCAATTTTATCAACATTTATATACATCCAAAACAACAACAGACAACAATAAAATTATAAACTTTCTGGAGAACTGCAATCTCCCAAAACTTAATCCGTTGCAACAAGAGGAATTAGGAGCTCAGGTTTCAATCAAAGAAATAGAAGAGACAATTAATTCACTGAAGAATGGTAAAACTCCGGGGACAAGATTCAGTAATAAATTTTATAAAAGATTTTACGAGCTAATCTCACCACGTTTACACAAGCTTTAGACATATGAATTTAAAGAACAGACATTACCAGAAAGGCTAACGGAATCAAACTATTACACTCATACCCAAAAAAGATAAAGACCTAGAAGACTCTTGGTTCATACAGAGCTATTGCATTATTAAATACAGATCAGAAATAACTAGCGAAAACTCTGCCAAGAAGATTAAGTAAATACGTTAGTAAATTAATACATGCGGATCAAAATGGGGTTTATACCCAAGGACATTCATTTAATAATCTGAGACATCTTTTTAATATAATGTATTCACACAAAATTGAAGAAGACATCAATTTATTTCATTAGATGCAGAAAAAACATTTGACCAGTAGCATGGGAATACCTCTTCACAGTACTGCACCAATTATTTCAGATGGCAGAGAACTTTATTTCATGGGATAAAATTACTATATGACAGGCCGATGCTAGAATATTGACCAACCACATACTTTCTCGTGAAATTTCACTTATCCAGGGGCAATAGGCAGGGTTGTGCATTATTACCCCTGCTATTTGCTCTTGCAATAGAGCCCGATATTAGTGGAAAGTATAAGAAGGCAATCTGAGTATTCACGGTTACAATACTAAACATTCCAATAATAAAATATCATTATATGCAGATGACGTTATTATTATACATTACAAAATCTCAAGTTAGTATACCAAGTATATCAAATCTAATAGAGGAATTTGGTTCTTTTCTCACGATATATAATAAAACTGGAATAAAAGTGAAATCATGGCGATAAAACCCCAAGAGTCGACACACCTTTTAAAATTTCCGTTTTAGAATTGCTACAGAAAAAATTAAATACTTGGGTATCCAAATAACTAGAAAATATATTTTTTTTATTCAATGCAACTTCCTGCCTTTAGTTACTAAATTAAAAGCTTTGATTCAATTCTGGAAAAACACTTCAGATGTCTCTAATAGGCAGAAATAAATGCCAATAAAAATGATTTTTCTCCCACAAATTCTCTACTTATTTCAATCAATACCGATATATCTACCTAAACATTTAAAAAAAAACAACTTGATTCCCCACATCACAAATTTTATTTGGGATTATAAATCACACAGAATTCATAGACGAGGTTTATGTAAACCCAAAGAATTTGGTGGACTGGCTCTCCCTACTTTCTTGTACTATTACTGGGCAGTGAATATTAAAAATGTAATTCACTGGCTGGACAATTCAGGTCAATAGTAGAGTGGTTAGTAATGGAGAGAGAGGATTGTTCACCTTTTAACATAGGCACGATCCTTCTCTCCCCAAGTTGAAGAATACAATATACAAGAAAAACCCGATTATTCATAGCACTTTACAAATTTGGAGACAAGTAAAACTTACTCACAAACTAAGAAATCGATCTCTTCTTTCTCCAATAGCTAATAATCCGTCGTTCAAACCAATCTACTATAGATAAAACGTGTAATCATTGGAAAAGACTAGGAATTAAAAAGGTTGATTTGTACGAAATGGGAAACCTTTTCATCGTTTCAGAATTTACAATCAAAATACAATCTGAAAGGTAATCAATATTTCAGATATCTTCAAATTCTAGATTATTTGAAAACATATACCCGCGAATATCAAACTCTGCTGCCAGATATATTTGATGAAGGTATGAATAGAAACGCAGAGTCAAATAATTTAATTTCATACTTGTACAATATCATTCTAAATATAGAAATTCCCTCGTCAGATATAATTAGAAGAGATTGGGAACAGGAATTAAGCTAAAAATTCCCAAAAGCAGATGGAAAAAATATATTTTATATGTACATAATTGTTCGATTAACGTAAGACATATTCTAATCCAATTTAAAGTACTACATAGATTATATTACCCAAAAACTAAACTGAACAACATTTTCCCAAATGTATTTCCCATCTGCGACAAATGTTATCTCAAGAATGCAACTATAACACACTCATTTGCCTCTTGCATAAAACTCCATAAACTTTTGGAAATAAATCTTTGAAATCTTCTCAAAATTATTAAAAAACAAAACTGGAACCCCAAGTACAGAATTGAATTATTTTTGGAACAACAGGTGCCTGCTGTGAGCTATCAATATTTCAAAGACGGTTCCTTAAATTACGGCCTGATAATGGCAAAAAAACATATACTTAAATTTTAGGAAAAATGCATCCCACCCCAACGCTTAAAAATGTGGATCACATGCATGTCTGAGATGCTACATCTTGAAGATATGAGACTCGTCTTAGCAGGAAATTCAGAGCAATTTTTAAAGATATGGTCTCCTTTCATTGATTCACTACAAGATAGTATGTGCCACACAACTCTGGAATTAAACCGACACAAACAGGGTGATGGGGGTGGTGAGAAATGCAGCAGGTATAATCACATACATAATGGTTTCCTTTTTTCTTTTTCTTCATTATTTTTCGTTTTTTTGTCTTCTTATTCTTCTATAAGCTTTTACTCATTCACTCCTGAACTGCAATATATCTGGTAGTTTAGGGGTTTACACATCACTTTTCTTTCACTTTCTCTTTTTTCCTCGCTCTTTTTCTCTCTTGTTCTACTTCTTTCTTGTTAAATTTAAAATAGCAGACTAACGTTAAATGTATTTTGTCATATGCCGCGGTTTATACGACTACTGTACATTGCTTTCTAATAAAAAATACAAATAAAAAAAAATTTAAAAAGAAAACCTGAATACAGTCCTTGGAGAAATAAAAATCTAGAAGTGTAAATTATTGCATTTTCAATAGCGTTTACAGCACGTACTATCCATTGTTGAGTAGTCTTTGAAACCACTATGCAGAATTTGTTTACTATAGCTGTGACTGCACCATAATTCTGAAATGTGCCAATATTTCAAATAAATTGATTCAGGTAATTCTAAAAAGCACACAGATCAAATAATCCAATTGTCAAAGGCTACTAGCAGTACTGGAGTGTGTGGGGAATCATGTACTTAACACGTAAGGACTTAACCCTTATTATGTTCACCACGACCAAGCAATGAGACAGTTATAATTCCATCCCAAAACTCTCTGACCTTGGAGAATGGAAAACGTAGTCATAAAATAATGCAGCATGGAAACAGGCCCTTCGGCCCGTCTCATCCATGCTGACCATGGAGCTTATCACTTTGCCCTTGTATTTCCCTCAGATCCCTTTTTACAACACGTTCCCTACCTATCCGTGTACCCGTTTTGAATATTGTAATTGTACTCACCTCTAACACTTCCTCTAGCTGCTTCGTTTCTACATACCACAACACACCATCTGAGGCCTCCCATAAATATTCCTCCTCTCATCTTAAACTTACATCCTCTTTTGTTAGATGGGCATGGCCTGGGGAAAGACAGACAATCCTTTTTTTATGCCCTTCATGATTTAAAAATTCTATAAGGTCACCTCTTTCGCCACAGAAGGAAAATAATCCTCCCAGACAATCGAGAGACTCTTGTAACTCATAGCCCTCGAGTCCTGGCAACATCCTTGTGTATCTTTTCAGCACCCCTCGCCATTCGAATAAATAATTATTATGGCTGGCAAGGGCTATGGGTGTGGCAGAAGAATGGGGTTGAGCGGGAAAGATAGATCAGCCATGATTGAATGGCGGAGTAGACTTGATGGGCTGAATGGCCTGCTTCTGCCCCTATCACTGTTGACGTTAATCACATCCTTCCTACAGTATTGAGACAAGAACTGTACATAACAATCCAAGTGTGGTCTCTCAAAATTGTATTTTTGTAATAAAATAATTTGTACAGCCTGTAGTATCCTTATCGTTCCAACTCTCGTACCCAATGCCATGTTGAATGAAGGCAAGTGTGCCATCTGCATCACCTACCAACATTCACTACTTTTGTCGACCCGCGTCAAAACCACAACTACTTGCATGCTATCAAGTGACGTTTTCCTGCTCCGCAGCTGAGTGCAAGGTCATGTTTCATATCGAGCATAGGCACAAAATGCTGGAGTAAACTCAGCGGGGTCAGGCAGCGTCTCTAGAGAAAGGGAATAGGTGATGCTTCGGGATTGAAAAGGGTTCCGACTGAAACATCACCTATTCCTTCCCTCTAGAGATACGCTGCTGACCCGTTGAGTTACTCCAGCATTTTATGTCTATTTTCAGTATAAACCAGCATTTGCAATTGCTTCCTATTCATATCTGATGCGATTGTATGTGGTCAGACTGTTGAATCTGATGGTTCTTTATTAACTGAGAGGGATTTACACACAAGAATGTGGGTTGGGGTCGTAAAAATGTACAGGTATGTGGGTTACAATGTGCTCCTGCTCGGATGGACACACTGATCTGTTTTGTAGTCAATGCCTACTACGTTTCTTTTGTGCTGAAGCAAAGCAAGAATTTCATTGTCCTATCAGGGACACATGAAATAAACTCACTTGACTTGACTTGACTTGACATCCTACATCAGTTGTGACTAGAGGATGAACTGGGGATCATGACAGGAGCCTCCTCGTGGCGTATCCACCGAAACGACGACACGATGCACTCTGTGATGCGTCGCGAGCGGACTCATTCTGACAACATGTTGCGATGACGACAAAAAGAAGCCAACAGCATAGCTACCACGTCGTCTGAACACACGAGCTAACTGACGGGGGAACTGGATGTCTCATGAGATCTTCACAGCTACATAGTACACTGTATCCCACGTTTTTACATTAATATAGTATTGTTACATGTGTGCTTCAGTTCTCGCCTGTTCCTTCTTTTCACCCACTATCCGAGCATAGTGAGACCCCTGGAATCTATCAATTCTGGCGCTGCTATCAATAGTATCTCAACCATCTGAGCATTGAATATAGGAGTAGGGAAGTAATGTTAAAATTGTACAAGGCATTGGTAAGACCAATTCTGGAGTATGGTGTACAATTTTGGTCGCCTAGTTATAGGAAGGATGTCAACAAAATAGAGAGAGTACAGAGGAGATTTACTAGAATGTTGCCAGGGTTCCAGCAACTATGTTACAGAGAAAGGTTGAACAAGTTAGGTCTTTATTCTTTGGAGCGCAGAAGGTTAAGGGGGGACTTGATTGAGGTATTTAAAATGCAGAAAGGGATAGACAGAGTTGACGTGGATACGTTTTTTCCCATTTGAGGGCAGGGAAGAAAGAAGATTCAAACAAGAGGGCATGACATGAGAATTAAGGGACAGAAGTTTAGGGGCAGGGTTAGGTACGTGAGGGGGAACTTCTTTACTCAGAGGGTGGTGGCTGTGTGGAATCAGCTTCCAGCAGAAGTGGTGGAGGCAGGATTGATTTTAACATTTAAGAGTAAAGTGGATAGGTATATGGACGTGAAGGGAATGGAGGGGTATGGTCTGAGTGCAGGTAGATGGGACTAGGGGAAAACAAATGGTCGGCACGGACTGGAAAGGCCGAGAGGGCCTGTTTCCGTGCTGTAATTGTTATATGGTTATATGGTTATATCTCCCCATTATTATTATTACCTTCATAAGTTGTAGGAGCCAGAGGGCATGTTTCCTTGCTGTGTTATTTTAAGTCTCTAAGTTTTCCATTATCCAAGGACTTGGGATGGAATTATAACTGTCCCATTGCTTGGGAGCAATAATCATAATAAGGGTTAAGTTCATTAGCTCATGATGGCCACACCCTTTAGTACCGCAAGGAGTCTTTGACAATTGGATTATTTTATATGTGTGCTTTTCAGAATTACACTATCTATCTTTCCCTCTCAACCCAATTCTCCTACCTTCTCCACATTAACCCCTGACATCTGTGCACCTGCCAATACACTTAAATGAACTATCACTTTGCTCTCATTTGCAACGCCACTGTTTGTGTCCCACAAACCTTCATCATTTCTAGCATTCAGTACAGTGTAGTGATTTTTAAACTTATTTATCATAACATCCAAAGACATCGGCTTTTCTTTGCTTACATGGTAGTCCATCTGCTCCATTATGTCCATTATTAAATTATTACCTCAGTGATTATCGCGTCTATTCTCTTATAAAGCCGCATATCTTTGCATCTTTGACCTTCTGTACAATCAGTTAAGTAATTGTCAATACTTTAAATCATTGCAGCCCTTAAAGGATAATCCCCAGTCATATTGAACCATTTATTTTCTTCTTGTGTAGGATGGAAACTGGCAGATTGCTGGTTTTTTTTTTTTAAACCGAAGATCAGACACAAAAAAGCTGGAGTAAATTAGCGGGACAGGCAGCATCAATGGAGAGAAGGAATAGGTGATGTTTCGGGTCGAGGCCCTTCTTTGGAGTCTGAAGAAGGGTCTTGACCCGAAACATCACCCGTTCCTTCTCTCCAGAGATGCTGCCTGTCCCGCTGAGTTACTCCAGCTTTTTGTGTCTACCTTCCTTTCCTTCTGTCCATGTTAATCCGTCAAGGAATCAGCACCATTTGAAAACCATGCATTTTGCTTTTTGTAAACCACACAATTCTAATGCAAATCTTGTTTTGCTTTTGAAGTTGCTTTGGAGCGTAGCACAGATCCTATTTAATCTTGATGCAAAAGTGAAGAGGCAGAAGAATTTGATCGGTAAAACCATATTAGATTTGGAAGACCTTTGAGGTTTGGGTGTTTGTCACACAACAGTCTGCTAAATTATCAGACATTTACCCTTAGCATAGTCTTTTCATAAGCATATGGCAGTCAGATTGACTCTGCATGTAATTGCAGATAAATGGATTCCCATCAGAGGTTCTTGATTAGAAGAGAATTAACAAGCCACTTTGTCATTGTCATAGATCTATACCTATGGTTTATCCATTCAAGTCATTTTGAGAAGAAGAATGGAAAAACTGAAGATAACAATAATGGTTTAGGAGATGATATGTTATATATATTTTTTTTTTTTTTTTTTATTTGACTAAATTTTGCCATGTACTGACACGCTTGCAGTAAAATGTAACAGATTGTCTTTAATCTTAGTAAATTAATCCAGTTGCCGTGTCTAAAAACCCAGATGGACATCATTGTTCTGAGCCATGTATGCTCTCAGATTCTATTCACTGGACATGTTTAAGCAAACATTCGCCAGCGAGTAATTATCCTCTTACACTCCCAGTGGGTCTGAGCTGATCAGATTCTTTAGCAAGCACGTTTATATTGTTTGCCTCATACCCTGAACTGTTGAAATCAGGGCGCCTCTTATGAAAGTTATCTTCGATAGTGGATCAGATGTAGCAGATGGCACGCAACATCAAAATGTAGGAAAACATCTCTTGGAGTGATGAAGTTATCAAGTGGCATGTAGAAAGTTATGAGATCCATTCTGATGTCTCACGAAAATGTGATGTGAAGACTAGATTCCTGGGCGTCTTAGATGTAGACATAGAGAACTGTACAGTATTGTGACTACTAGGCTCACATATGTTTTTATGCCTAGAGTAGAAAACTGATCTCAGCTACCTGAACATGATCCACATCCCTCTATTCCCTGCACTTCCATGCACCTGTACAAAGCTTCTTAAAGCACTTGGTATCTGCCTCCGCACCATCCCTGGAGATGCATTCATTGCGCCCACTACTCTCTGTGTCAAAAAAAAATGATCAACGTACACATCTCCATTAACTTTCTCCAATTCACCTTAAGAGCTGTGCCCTCTCATGTTGGACATTTCCACTTAAGAAAAAGTTTCTTGTAGTTTTTTATTAGACCCAATCTATATACTTCTATCACGTGATCCATTTCAACCTCCGGCGTATCTAGGGAAAACGATCCATGTGCTATACTCCACCTCTACCTTGGAACCAAAAACCTATCTATTATGCAGCACCATGATAGTCCTCGGTAGTCCGTCATGTTAACGCATCAGTTCAATGGATTTGGCATGAGTTTGTGAAAGGCACACACCCTGACCATAGGACTACCCTGACATCTAGAATCAAACAGAAACATGGAGGTCTGTCTTCTATCAGAGCTGTCATTGATGTTATTGCTTCTAAACCTGAGGATTGTGAATGATCATATCTGTCTGGATAGCATGCCGAAAACAAGCTACTTACTGTACCTCAGTTCATGTGACAATAATAAAGCTGAACCCAACTAACACTTGTGGGGACATGAATAGGTGAATTTCAGGTCTGGACTCATTTCTTCTTCTGATATGGTCCCAACCTGAAAATCACCTCTCATGTTCTCAGACTAAAGGAACTCCAGATTTCTGTTTATACTGAAGAACAGACACAAAATAGACGGAGTAATCAGCGGGTCGGATCATCACTTGCCCCCTGAGTTGTGTCCTATGTAAGATAAGGTGACTATTACACAGAATGACAATATAGCAGCATCACACTAATCTACTCTCTGTATTAGTCTCTATCTAAAGTGAGGACTAATAGATTCCACACCTACTGTAGATCTAGTACTCAGAACCTATGTGTTCTAATTAGACATTATGGCTAAGTAATAGGCATACTAGCTCTCAGGTGTGTGTCCTTGTTTGTTTGTTGTGTCATGGCTGTACCCCACATCACTTCTAAGTCAAACACATTCCAAGATCACTGTAAAAGTAATAAGGACCGCGCTATAGACTTATACCAGTGACAGCTCTCGCGATATGAGCGATGAACATAGAAGTAAAATATATACTCATGAGATTGAATACACATAAATCTGGTCGACAGTGATGTGATTACATATTACATACTATATCTCAAGGAGCTAGTTAATAGAATTAAGATGCTCTATATATAGTCCTGCCTATATGTTCGTAAAGGAATGTGTAGAGCAATCTCCTGAGAGAGAATACTATGTAACGACGAGAGTATCAGAGTACTCATATAACAGTAATGAGATGCCTTAGTGTAACATTTAAGAGAACTTCACTTGAGAACAAGATGATGATTGTATGTTATATTGACGCACAGCATGTCGGTGATATAGATTCTTTCATAGCTCCGTGAATGCTAATATCCTGTTAGTAGAATGGACTAATACCTGTCGAATTGTAACTCTAATATCTGATCATAATTTTGTAGTACCTAAATAAGGCTCTCTCCAATTCATCCACGCGACACAGAGAACGCTGCTGTCGATGTGGCTATTGTGGATACGTAGTAGTCATGATATATAAGACTCATCTCTGAGTGCAATGGAACCACCACAATATGACAACAGCGTCACCGCACAATCGAGATGGTCACTCAAGAAAAGTAGATCGTAACTCACATATTGTACGCACGTGACAGTACACTCAGCCGCATCACACTTGAATGAATCTCTAGTGATACGACACCCTTGGGACTCCTCTCGAGCCTATCAGTAGAGATCTGAGTCCTTCGCATCACAGAGGCCTCGCTTGTATCTTCGTCCTGCGCAACTTGTGACGTTCTACTTCTCACATACGAGCAAACGGCTACATGATGTTATGACTAAAACAGATAGAGTCGTATGGTCTGGACAAAGAGCATAACGCGAAATTGTTAAGAATTAAGTGTCATCCTGAAGTCAGAAAGATACAGTGGCATTGCTATACGATAAAAGATAGTATCATCATGTCGCATGAAAGATATCATGTAGGTTCTATTGTTCATCTATACTCAAATTTTAAACAATCGGCTTATACGGTCGTATCGAGCAGAGTGATAAAAAAAGACTGTGTGACGTACTCGTCATCTCGTGGTGTATGAGCGATTGATAGAAGACCAGCTGTTTGATCAGGCTGAAACTAGGTACCGATGACCTTCAATCGATTTCAGACATGCGCTTGTGTGTATGTGTCCCCAGCCGTTGTCTGTTGAAGTGTGTTTGTTTTTGTACTTGGTGTCTTTGTAAGGCTTTGCCAATTTGTGTGTTCCGTCTGGATTGCAAGGCTCATATGTGACTCGCCTCTCTAGTGTTGACACTGTGTGATGGAATGTTGTAGCTGAGATGGATTAAATTATTATACGCTACTATAACACACATCTCTCTATGCGTAAAGCGTAGATAACAAGTTCTGTGTAGGTTACTGTCACATGGTGTGGAAGTTATTCAGCTGATATCTCGCTAGGGTTGTACGATCATGGTCCTGGTCCGTGTCACCACTAGTACTGTGTTAGAGTTCGTATCTCAGCCATCTACTGCGTAACCACAGCTAAGTTATCTATGAATCGTGCGCAAGTGGTGTGTTAGTATAGTGCATTGGAGATCTCAGGAGATGAGATTGGAAGTGATACTGAAGACGAATATGCAGAGACTGAAGTGTGTATAAATCTCGTTTGTATTGTGATAGCGGTGTGCGCTATAGTTTACTATGCTTAGCATTGAATCTATCTGAAGCTGAAGAACTGCGTGGAATGATATTTAGATAATGATGGTGACACATGTGGTAACTATTGGCGTGAAATGACTTAGTAATCGGGAATTTGGTTTAACTGCGCAGGATTTAGCAAGATGAATTTGAATAAAAGTGGAGTGACTCTAATCTATAGCCCCTCATCTTAGATGTCTTATGTGTTCCTGATGTGTTTGAGCATGTATTCTCTTACAAACAATGGTCATCGCGTTGTGCAATACGCGTACATCGTGTTTCTTCTGAGAGAGTAATCAGTGGATTCTATGGTCTTATCTAGCACATGGGAACATGAAATTAGTACAGCACAGGAACAGGCCATTGGCCCACATTGTCGATGCTGTACAAGATGCAAAGTTAACCAAATCTCCTCTGCCTGCCCACGTGATCCTTATCCCTCCTTCCCCTGCAATATCCGTGTACCTATCTAAAAAGCCCTTTAAATGCCACCACCATCCCTGGCAAAATGTTCCAGGCATCCCATCACTCTTCTGGATAAAAATTGCCCTGACTCATTCTCCTTTAACTTTCCACTTCTCACTTTAAAGGTATGCCTCTAGTCTATTGACATTTCCACCATAGGAAAAAAAAGGTCCTGAGCGTTCTACACTTTTCTATGCCTGGCTCATAATGTGCTATATGCTCATAATCAGGTCTACCCCTCAGCCTCCAATGTTCCTCGAGAAAACAGTCAAGTTTTGTCCACTCTTATTTGTAAGCTATTACCCTCCTGAATCCAGGGAGAATTTTGGAAAGTCATCTTCTGCCACCCTTTCCAAGCCTACCACACCAACCCCTCTACCTGTTTTAGAAGCTTAGGAAGTTTGGCTATGTCAGCTAAAACTGCTCACCAACTTCATACAGATTGCTACCCAATCAGCAAGCATTTTTCGTGAAGCACCACAGCTTGGTTTGGAACAGCTCATCCAAGGACTGCAAGAAATAGCGGAGAATTTGGACGCAAAGATCACGACCATGCACAAACCAAGCCTCCCTTCTGCATGAGCTCATATTATATCTCACGCTGCTACCTCCGCCCAAGACCTAGTAGCATAATCAGGTACGAGTACACCTGGCTACTCCCTCTTATCCATCTCTCATCACACATCTAGATTCAAGGAACAGTTTGTCGTTCTCTGCCAGCTGTTATCAGGCCCACTTGATTCATCCTACCACAGCCAGAGAGCCAGTGCCTGAACTGCTATCTACCTCATTGGTGACCCTCAGATATCCTTGATCGGTTGATTTTCCTGGCTTTACTGTGCGTTGTTCCGTTTATCATGTCCCATATACGCTGTAAATCGTTCGATTGTCATCATGTATTTTTTTTGAACTGCTAACTGGTTAGCACACAACAAAGCTTTTCACTGATAGTTCAGTACACGCAATAATAAAACTGAACTGAACTGACTATGCCTACTGTAATGGCAGCTGCAACTGCATGCCAAATTCCCCAAATGAGCCTTAGCTCAAGATCCTATAAACTGCAACATGACTTCCTGGAAATCCTTAACTCAATGCCCCCACCAATGAATGTAGTTCCCATCGTACCACCTTCTGTAATTTTGCATTAGAAAAATCATTGTTCTGAACAAAACCTGGCTCTGAAGCTTGCTATGAAATAGCTAAGATGAAAAAACTCTGGGTATGACTGCTTTGTGCTGTTGTCCTTATTCATTCTCTTGCTGCTTCTAGTTTAATTTAGATTGTCTACTGTGTGGAACACGCCCTTTTCGGCTCACCGAGTCCTGCCGCTAAGCGATCTATGCACATTAAACATTCATCCCTACACACATAAAGGACCATTATACACAATACGACCAAGCTAATTAACCTAAAACTGTACGCTCTTTGGAGTGTGGGAGGGAAAACGAGAACTCGGAGGAGAGAAAACCACGTAGGTCACGGGGGAGAACGAAGAAACTATGTACAGACAGCACCCGTAGTCAGATCGAACCCGGGTCTCCGGGCGGCAAAAAAGGATGCAAGGCAGCACTCTACCGCCGCGCCACCCGTGATGCTCTGTTCATAAACCTCCTCTTGCTCTCCTGGGAATCTTGTAAAAAAACAGAGGAAGTGCAGATGCAGGTCCCTAAAACAACTCCAAAAGAATTTAAAGTGTGATTCACAACAATTTCAGAAAGTAAGATTGAAACCTGAACATTAAAATTAAAATAACTAATTTAAAGTTACTCGCAAGATGTCGTTGATAAAATCACATTTGGATCATATTTTCTTGTTGTTGGCTTTAAGTTCATAATCTCTAATTACTGTGTGACTGGATTTGGATAGCTATAAAACCTTACTGTGCATGTGAATTTAGAGAATTCAAATTAAAGTACTTTGTCAGCCAAATACTCCATTAAACCTGTCACATATTAATGTCAGGAATATCTTCTTTATACACAACTCATGAGGCAGTTTTTTTTTTTTACTTTTTTTCTTGATTTAGACTTTACTTCGATTGTGACTGAGATGGGTCACTGCTCTCATTAAAATCTCTATCGTTAGAGAAAATGCAAAGATGTGAGTTTTGTTGGTCCGTCATTCTCCACAATTGGTGTTGTCGAGTTTTCAGCACAGCTAGAAACACTTGCTACTAACCAAAGGGAATCTTCTGGTTGCGTATAATGCTGGATATACTTCACTTTTTTATTAATACTTTATTTTAATTTCCTTTTATCTTGGTTTATTTTCTCTCACTTCATTGTTGAAGTGTGCAGATTCATACTGGCAGCTTCGAAAAGGGTAATTTAAGAAATCTTTACATTACCTTAATGTGTTGCCAGAAAATAAGGACTGGATAAGAGTATTTAATGCCGTTATTTAGAGCTGGTAGCCTTGATCTGCCTCATTGTGGCAATGGGACCTAGGATTGATCCTGCATCTTGGGTGCTGCCTGTGTGGAGTCTGCACATTCTCCCATATTTTTACCGTACCGGTAACTTCAGTTTCTCTCCCACATCCCAAAAGATGTGATGGGTTATGTAGGATAATTGGCACCCCTCGTCTCAATTGCGCCCCGAACTGCGGGTAGAGGAGGTGGACAAGGAAAATGGGGGATAACATGGAAACTGTGTAAATGGGTGATGGATGATCCGGTATATGACTTGGTTCCATGCTGGACCCCTATAAATAATGTGACTAACAATGGCTTGTTTCAAGAGTTGAAAACATCATCGCCTAATATTTTCCTGATGATGATCAGAAAATCAAAACCCTGAAGAGCAGAACGTACACATGTGCGCTCCGTGTCAAACATCCGGGTGCAATTGATTGTGCCTGGATGGTGGATAAAATGTCTAGGATTTCAGGAGTAGAAATCTTAGCGGATGCTCGGCATGAACTCAGTGGGGCTGAAGGGCCTGTTTCCATGCTGTATCTTCTAAACTAAAGACAATGAGCAATGGAGCACAAGCACTCTTATTGCTGGACACCAATTTTCATGATGGCGGCGGACATGAGGAGAGGAGATCGGTTGTTGCCAGGGAACAGGGGGCTTTTAAGGCCACAATAAGATCCGTACTAATAAGAACTTTGAAAATTTATTGGTGCCAGGACGTGGTGACTCCTTTTGGTCTATCACAGTGTGGAAGGCTCAGTACAGTTCACCAACACCCATGGAGGGAACCCAAAAATGTGGCGCTTCTGGCCATATCTTGAATCATTGAGGACCCTCCACTGGTTCGAATTGGCCTACTGCGGCTGGGGATCTGGAACTCCAGCACTGGGCCGTAGCCTGGGATTCTGGTTTTCCCTTTCCTATGGCCGACTTTACGGGCCGGTGTCTCCGTGGGATAATGCTGGGGACCTAATCAGAAGGCTCTGGTACGCAAGGGTGCCGGTAAATCGTCCTGTGGACCCGTGCTTAGTGCTTTGGATCCATGTTGCCATCTGAGAAAGATGCCTTTAGTAGGAAGAGGATATCTTAGCAGCACGAGTATATCACACCGTTCCGCAAAATGTTGTGACATACAGCTGTTAAATGTGCCGGCGCTACGTGCGCGAGGTGTGAACTCACTGGCTGAACATCCGCCTGATGGTGGAGGTGGTGTAGTGCTGCTACTGCACTCTGCTGTTATTCCATCCCGCCAGATAATGGGCAGCATCATTAAAAATGCCAAGCCTCAAGACTTGGGCATTGAGTATGTGATGTTAGAAAGGAACTGCAGATGCTGGTTTATACCGAAGAGGAGTACTCAACTGATGGTGGAGTAACTCAGCAGGGCAGGCTGCATCTCTGAGAGAGGAAGGAAATGGGTGATGTTATCGGGTCTGAGAACCTGCTTCAGAGACTGAATGCCAGGCTTTAGTGTTTTCTGTGTCTATCTGAGCATTGAATACACTCGCATAGCGGCAAAAAAAACCTATGAGGTACTGCAGTGGAAACACGGAGTCCGCTTGAGTGCCTGTTGTCAAACAGTAAGGTTGCTATTTCTAATTGCTAGTATAGTCAAATAAACACAAAAAAGAACTGCAGATGCTTGAATCTTGAGCAAAAAACACTAAAGAGCGCAGAGTCAATATCAGCGGGTCAGGGCAGCGTCTGGGGAGAGGGGAATGACAGACGACGTTCGAGGTCAGGGCGTTTGTGTGGATCATTTGGTAATTTAAACCAAGCAAGCCCTGGGCAACTTTAATCAGTACTGTTCTCTGCTTTGAAAACAGGAGCTAGGAAGGATTCTTAATTATGGTTTTCCTTCCCCCACCCCTTTGAAGGAGACTCTTAAGGGGCTGTACCAACTTGGGCGACCTAATTGGTGAGTTTAGGAGAGTTTGAAAAAATGAATGTTGAAGACCTCCCTCGACTATGTAGAAGACCTCCTTTGACCTCCTTCGACTATGTTGAAGATCAGCTAGACTAGCTACGACTAACTTCGGGAAAATTGCGACAAAACCCAGAATACGTGGAGAGTGAAGACGACCTCCTTCGATCTACTTCGACCTCCCTTGCGACTATGATGAAGGATTATCTACGACTACCTTCAACATTCCGACCTCATACTTTGACTAAAGTAAAAAAAGTATCGATTTCTTCCATGGCAACCTTTTTTTTACTCGTGGGGCATTTTTTAACATATTGCAAAATTAACACGTCGCGACTAGCTGAGGGGGGGGGGGGGGGGGGGCCTCGAGTACGTGGTGACCACTCTCGAACATGAAGGAGAGTTACGAAGACCTCCTGCCCACGACTACCTCGTGTCGACCTTGCTGCGGGTACGAGTCGAGGGCAAACTCGCCAGAACTCGCGGATTAGGTCGCCCAAGTGGGACAGACCCTTTAGGATGCTCACAGTGGCACAGTGGTAGAGTTGAAGACCTGGCTTCAATACTGACTATGGGTAGCTTGTGAGCCATATGGAGTTTGCAGGCTCTCCCTGTGACCATATGGGTTTTCTCCGAGTGCTCAGTTTCCTTTCCACACTCCAAAGATGTACATGTTTGTAAGTTAAAAACTGGCTGCAGTAAAATTGTAAATTGCCATATAGTGTATAGGTTGGTGCTAGTGTACGAGGATGATCAGCCGGTCAGTCAAAGGGCCCCATTTCCGTGCTGTATTTCTGAAGGCTAAAAGTCTGAAGAGAACTCTACCAGCAGAGTCTGAAGTGCGGGTGACCCAAAATGTTGTCTATCCATTCCCTCCACAGTTGCTGCCTGACCCGTTTTGTTCCTCCAGCACTTTGTGTTTTGCTCAAGATTCCCGTATCTGCAGTTCCTGGTGTCCCTGCAGAAATATGGGTGGGATCATTCTGCAAGTAATTGTGCAGCTTGGACAATGCGGACTGGCAGCTCGAAGCAAACGCATTGCTATTTTTCAACACTGGTTAGAATCTCTAGTGTAAAGGAGATGTTTTGATCCACTTCACACACAGTTTGCTGGGGCACGGACACTGAGGGTGATGCACATACGATATGCTTTGGGAAAGTGATTAGTCGTTCACAGGGAACCATGGTCTCGGTATTCCAATCACAGCACACCACTACTTAAAATACCACTCACACACCAAAGCCAGGCTGAGCGCCTGAGTAGCTATTACTAGCTGACAGAGTGATTTCTGAAGAAGTGCACTGCCATGTTTCCAGGTATTACTTAATTGCCTTGGGTTACCTGTGCTGGAAACAAGGAACTTTGGTTTATACCAAAGACAGACACTAAACGTTGCATTAACTCAACAAGTCAAGCAGCATCCCCAGAGAAACGATGGGTGGCGTTTCCGGCCTGGACTTCAAGATTTCAATTAATTGTCGTTCATTTTAAAAAGGTGATCATTTCAGCCAATCTCCAAGTTATGTCGCGATGGCTTATTGTTCACCTGTTGTCTGGTCTTAACTAACAATTTCAATCTAAAGGCAATGTGTTGTTCACTCATTGGCTAACTCTGTTATGTTATATGAATATCGGAAAGAATTCAAGCGGAGGTCTGAAGAAGTGTCTCGATCTGAAATGCCATCTATACATTTCCTCCAGAGGTGCTGCCTGATGTGTGAAAACAACGTGCTGAAGTAACTTAGTGGGTCAGGCAATATCTGTGGAGGTAAATGACTGGCAATGGTTTGGTTCAGGACCATTCTTCAGACATTGAAGAAGAGTTCTGACCCAATCGGTCTCCATATCAAGGACCTGCACTCGGATTTTTTTTCATTGTTTAGTTTAGTTTAGATATACAGCGTGAAAACTGGCCGTTCGGCCCACCATGTCCATGTCAACCAACAATCGCCCCATACACTAGTTCTCTCCTACACACCAGGGACAATATATAGAAGCCAATTAACCTACAAACCTGCACGCCTTTGGGATGTGGGAGGAAACCGGAGCACCTGGAAAAAGCCCACGCGGTCACAGGGAGAACGTAGAAACTCCATACAGACAGCACCCATAGTGAGGATGGAACCCGGATCTCTGGTGCTGTAAGGCAGCAACTCTACCGCTGCGCCACCGTGCCACACGATGTGTCCACTGAGCTTTCTTTGCGCAACTTTTCACCGCTCTCCTCTTAGAAGCCGCAATTAAAGTTTCAATCTAGTTATTCTACTTCAAGAAATCTATTGAAGCCAATTGTTAACTTACACTATCTATTCCCTTATGAATCCTTTAGCTTTACACTTCCATGTATTGGTTTTGTGTTATGGAATCCAAACTTAGAACACAAAGGAGGTACTCTCCGAAAATTGTTCAATCACAAAAAAAAATGAACATATATATTTGTCATCGGGGACTTTAAAAACACACTCACATTACATCTCACTCCATTGGGCATTCCAGCCTTTGTAAATATGCCAATTTTTATCTCCAGTAAAGCTATGATTTTTGTTTTATTGCTTTTAATGAGTCTTCGGTGGAATTGAAATGGTTTTTATTTTGTATCCAAATGGCTATTAACAATGCTTTTTGTGTGGCTCACTTTCTTGTACTTCAAGTCCCATTACAACAATGTAATTTTACCAAAAAACAACTTATCGAACTGCTAATTGCTGTAAAATGTGGCCGTACAATTCATATAGAACATCAAATTAATTAAAATGGGACCTAGGGGAAAAATATGTCTCTCATGACTGTAGTAGCTGTCAGAAAATAAGCATGAACTGTACATGTATATACACTCATATTATATTATATATACTCCCCCCCCTTGTATATTATATTATGTTTATATTATAAGTATATATAAGAATATAAATCCCCCTTGCCACCGTCACTTCGTCCACTAAAAGTCATTTTACCTAGTTCCACAGAGTTCAAGGAACGAGCCGTTCACAGTCGCGGCCCTTGTTTCCACCGCCACACACAAGAAGCACAAGAAGCGCAAGACAGACACCGTTTGTGTGCAGAAGCTGTGACGAGAAGTGTGTTCAGCTCTGGCTGATAGCAATTTCTAAATCTTGTATGTGGACTCGATAAGAAGAGACCAGTTCCACAGTTTCACAAGGATGTATCTCTCTTGGGATCTCACCAAGCCAACAATTGGCCTATAAGGGATCCTCCCTGCCTGTGGTCATCTCTAGCCGGTCCCCGATGTGTTTCTTGCTTCCAGGGGTTCAAGAAGTTAAAATAAAGAATAAAGTTAGAACTAAAATTATCATACACTACACCAAAGATGTACAGGTTTAGTAGGTTTTAATTGGCTGCTTGGTAAAATTTGTAAATTGTCCTTTGTGTGTAGGATAGAAACATAGATAACATAGAAAATTAGGTGCATGGAGTGGCCATTTCGGCCCTTCAAGCCTGCTCCGCCATTCAATATGTTCATGGCTGATACATCCAACTCGAAGTATGCCCTGTACCTGCCTTCTCTCCATACCCCTGATCCCTTCAGCCACAAGGGCTACATCCAACTCCCTCTTAAATATGGCCAACAAACTGGCCTCTACTACCTCTGTGGCAGAGAATTTCACAGATTCACCACTCTCGTATGATAGTGTGAGTGTATGGGATGATCACTGATTGGAGCGGAACTCAATGGCCGAAGGGCCTATTTCCAAGCGGTATCTCCAAACTAAACTAATTTCCTGAAGAGATGAATTGCCAATGCATGCTAAACTACTGTAAACCTCTGTAGCATCTACCTGCCCCACCTATCAAAGCTGTTGGGCAAAGTTGTTTATCAACCGAGCGAAACGGTGGCGCTGTAGCAAGAGCTGCTGCATTTAACAGCGCAGAGACCCAGGTTCGATCCTGACACAGGTGCTTGTCTGTACGGATTTGTACGTTCTTCCCGTGACTTGCGTGGGTTTTCCCTAGATATTCAGTTTCTTCCAACACTCCAGGTTTGTAGGTTGAGTGTTGGTGTAAATATAGGGTTAATGTGTGGGGGACCGCTGGTCGGCGCGCTCAGTGTTCCCGCACTGTATCGCTAATCTAAACTAAACTAGAGCATGGAATCCTCTGAAGATGTTACTGTGAGCAGATGTGCCACACGATGGGAAAGCCAGTGCTTGATGCATGCACAGCTGGTTCAGTGTTGACTAATTAGGATAATGGCTGGGTGGTTTTGCAAAGCCAGATGGAGCTGAGGTTTCAAGCTGATGCTGGGATGACTTTGGAGAGAAACAGAAGAAACCTGCTGAATATTGATATCTCCTTCCCACTGATCGGACGTTGCAAACTGTTCGTTTCACAACAAACTCTGGGCCTTCAGTCACTGCTACGCAAGCAGATGGATGCATCTCTGTACACAAGGCACCTTAAACCAACTGCTCAGGAGGTGATGGGAGTACATCTGCGTCATCTAAAGTCATAACGTTACGAGCTTCAGGATATCTGATTGTATGAAACTTAATTCATAGCAGGATCAATTGCATCTAATCCACTGTAAACCTGGCACACATTGCACTGGAGCGGGAGATCACTTCCGGGGGCTTGGTGGGCTTCAGCGGTAGAGTTACTGCCTCGCGGCAACAGAGACCCGGGTTCAATCCGGACTACGGACGATGTCACTGCACGTGTTTGTATGTTCTCCCCGTGACCACATGGGTTTTCACAGGGGTGCTCCTGTTTCCTCCCACATTCCAAAGACGTACACGTTTGTAGGTGAATTGGCTTCGGTATATAAAATTGCAAATTGTCCCTATTGTGTAGGATAGTGCTAGTGTATGGGGTGATCTCTGGTCAGCGTGGACTCAGTGGGCCGAAGGTCCTGTTTCCACTCTGTATCTCTAAGCTAAACTAAACCTTAAATTAGGCAAGAACCGTTCAGAAGGCTGATAGCAAAGAGGAAGAAGCTATTCCTGAGTCTGGTGAAACAAGGTTTCAAGCTTTAGTATTTTCTGCCGTGGAATGTGAACAAAAGAGGTGCTGAATTTAAGTGGCTGAGAATGGTAAATGGCATAGAGTTGATATAAATTTGTTTCTTAAAATATATATAACTACCAGTGAGTGTATTCCTTTAGTTTAGTTTAGTTTAGAGATACAGTATGAAAACAGGCCCTTCAGCCCACCAAGTCCACGCTGACCAGCGATCACCTCATACACTAACACTATCCCACACACACAAGGGACAATTTACAATTTGACTGAAGCCAATTACCTACAAACCTGTACGTCTTTGGAATGTGGGTGAAATCACACGCAGGTCACGGGGAGAATGTACAACTCCGTCAGACAGCACCCATTGGTCAGGATCGAACCCAGATCTCTGGCACTGTGAGGCAGAAACTCTACTGCTCTGCCACCATGCCACCCACTTGCCATGGATTTAATCTACTGAAATTCAGGCTGGAGGAGCTGGGTTGCCATCTTCAACCCTCCCACAAGGAGTTTATAATCAGCCATTGCGTTTTTGATGACAAAGTTTCACAAACACTAGAAGTGTCTTTTTCCTCTCCTCACTGTCTCTAACGTAGGAGGTGACACACATAAGGGACATGCGAGGCATCAGAAAATGCAAAAGTCGATGGACCGAATGTAACTTAGATATTGAATTAATTTGGCAGCCGATGGCTTTGTGCAAACTCAAAGCATAGGCAGCATTTTAACTATTACAACTTCAACAGGATTATTTTTGGCGCTCTCAAGGCCAAATCTATGTCAAACACCAGGAGATAGTCTTGAAAAAAATTAAATGTCACATATTATAGAAACCAAAAATTCAAGCCAACATCGAAGTTTAGTTAGTTTTAGAGAGACAAGTGGAAAACAGGCCCCTTTGCCCACCGAATTCCACAATTAAGATCTGGGCTGATCATCCAAAATCAGTACACCGTTCCGGCTTTATCCCCATATCTCTTGATGCCCTTAGCCCCAAGAGCTAAATCTAGCTCTCTCTTGAAAGTATCCAGTGAATTGGCCTCCAATGCTTTCTGTGTCACAGAATTCCACAGATTCACAACTCTCTGGATGAAAATGTTTTCCTTTTCTCAGTCCTAAATGACCTACCCCTTATTCTTAAACTGTGACCGCTGGTTCTGGTCTCCCCAACATGGGGAACATTTTTCCTGCATCTACCCTATCCAATCCTCTAAGAATTTTATGTGTTTCTACAAGATCCCCTCTCATCCTTTAAATTCCAGCGACTACCAGCCCAGTCGACCCATTCTTTCATCATACGTCAGTCCCGCCATCCCGGGGATAAACCTGGTGAACTTACGCTGCACTCCCTCAATAGCAATAATGTCCTTCCTCAAATTGCACACAATGCTCCAGGTGCAGTCTCACCAGGGGCCTGTACAACTGCAATAGGACCTCCTTGCTTCTAAACACAATTCCTCTCGCAATGAAGGCCAACGTACCATTAGCTTTCTTCACTGCCTGCTCTACCTGCATGCTTACTTTCAGTGACTGATGTACAACCACACCCAGGTTGTGTTGCACCTCCCCTATTAATCTGACACCATTCAGATAATAATCTGCCTTCCTGTTCTTGCCACCAAAGTAGTTAACCTCACATTTATCCACATTATACGCCATGCTTCTGCCCACTCACCCAACCTATCCAAGTCACCCAGCAGCCTCATAGCATCCCCCTCGCAGCTCACACTGCCACCCAGCTTTGTGTAATCCGCAAACTTAGAGATGTTACATTTAATTCCCTCATCTAAATCGTTAATATATATTGGAAACAACTGGGGTCCCAGCATTGAGCCGTGCGGCACCCCACTAGTCACTAGTTATGGAAGTATGAACAATGGCACAGTAAAATAGAAAAGATTGTTCCCAGCTGTTTGAAAAATATCATTAATCCAAGAAAAACTGGCAAGTAAAACAAATTTTGTAAGGCAGAAAAATACTTTTGGCAATAAATTTTGTAATGATATATAATCTAGTGTCCACCTATAAGAACAGTAACAAACACGTACATATATTACCAGCAGTAATTTATGCCAAGTTTAAAATAAAAGAATTAGGCACCTTAAACAGGAATAAATGCATTTGTCTAAGATTTATACAACCCATTGGTTATAAAGTAGAAACAAGAAACTGCAGATGCTGGTTTCTAAGAAAGGATCACAAAGTGCTGGAGTAACTCAGCAGGTCAGGCAGCATCTTTGGAGAATATGGATAGGCGATGTTTTGGGTCGGTGAACCTTCTTCAGTCCTGAAAACATCATCTATCCATGCTCTCCACGAGATACTGCCTGACCCGTTGATCACTCCAGTATTTGTCCTCCATCTTTGTCATTAATCCTGGTAAAATAACAAGGAATTTGAACAAAAACAATGATTCTATTAGGAGAGGTATTGACGAGTTTCATGTGGTTGAGAAGATACCAGAAACTACTGTCAACTATTAATCATTCTATTTAATGCCTCAGAGATACTAAAAACAGGTAGCATTTGAAACTGGTAGCATTTGACATTCAAAACTATATTTATACTTTCAAATTAAAGTAGTTATTTCCATATTGATCGATACATTTCTAGGCGCCCTTTGTCTTCAGATAATTAATAGCATTGCCATGGTGAATGTTTGTGAAGAAAGAGGCGAAAGAAGCCCCACAGGTTTGTTTGCGCAAGTCTAGAGTCATAGAGTCTTACAGCGTGGAAACAAGACCCTTCAGCCCAACTTGCCTCACCCGGCCAACATGTTCCCATCTACACTAAACCTACCTGTTTATGTTTGGACATTTGTCCCTCAAAACCCATCCTATCCATGTTCCTGCCTAAATGTTTCTTTTAATTTATAATAGTCCCAGCCACAACTACCTCCTCAGGCAGCTCGTTCCATATACCCACCACCAATTGTGTGAAAGCGTTACCCCCTACAGGGTTCCTATTACCTCTTTTCCTCCCTCACCTTAAACCTACGTCCTCTCTTGTACTTGACTTTCCTACTCTTGGGCAAGAGGCTCCGTGCGAGCTACCCAAACTATTCCTCTTATATTTTGTACATCTCTGTTAAGATCAATTGGACAGGGCAAAGCTTAAATCTGGAATTTTTTAAGGCAGATTGCATGCTGGTAGTGTGTTGTGGTTATTCTGCCGTATATTGCAACTGCCTAAACAATAAAGCCTGGAGTCATCTGTTTATACATGTATCAGAAGAATCTTCATTGAAGACATTGGATGCTTCTGTTGAGTGCTTCACTGAACATTCTCATTTTTTGATACATCATTTATGGGAGTACAAGAATTATATGTGCACTGCAAGGGATAGCAAATGGCTTTATATTTTAGATCACAGCTCAATATAGTACCATCATTCAAAGTATAAAGTAGAAAGGTACAAATTCTTACTGAAAGTGGCGAGCCTAAAGACTCAAGAGAGCTAGTGATATGCGTTTCATTAGTGGTTTACCATAAAGCTGTCAACTATTAATTAGAAGTCTTGCCATGCAACAGTATATGCTACCCTTATATGTCGCTCAAGTAAGTGTGGGAATACAACTAGTATGAGAAAGTGTCCCGACCCGAAAATGTTGAGTCTATAAAGAATGGTCCCCGACCTAAAACATCAGCCTGAAGACGGGGCCCTGATCTGAAACCTATCCATGTTCTCCACAGATGCTGCCTATCCACTGAGTTTACTCCAGTACTTTGTGGTTTTTATTTTTGTAAATCGGCATCTGCAGTTCCTTGTTTCTACATTTTACTGCCTCCCACTGTTAAATTTTGCTCAAGGGATGCCTACGATTTTGAAAACAAGTTCTCCTCGAGTCTGAAGAAGGGTCCACCCATCCATGACCTGCAGAGATGTTGGCCTCACCCAGTGTTACTCACCAGCATTCTGTGTTCTATAATTGAGGGATAAAATAGCAATGCTGAAGACTGCCATTATTTTTTCCACTCATTGCTGAGAACGAGCAAGAAACATGCATTTGTTTGGTTAGTTTTAGTTTAGAGATTACAGAGCGGAAACAGGCCATTCGGCCCATCGGCCCACGCTGACCAACGATCCCCGTGCACCAATGCAATCCTACATACACAATTTACAATTCTTACCAAATCCAATTGGCCTACAAACCTGTGCGTCTTGGAGTGTGGGAGGAAACCGGAGATCCTGGAGAAAATCCACGCAGTTCACGGAGAATGTACAAACTCCATACAGACATCACCCGTGTTGGGAACTAACCCGGGCCTCTGGTGCTGTAAGGCAGCAACTCTACTGCTGTCCACCGCACAGTGGACTAAAATAGATGCCATAATCGACTTGGTCTTGTCTGACTTGGGCAGAAGGGACCCTAATGTATTTAGTCAAGGTCCAGGAGGTAATATGGCATTAACCTCATACTGGCATGTCCAACATTACCCTTGCAGCCAATGTCATGAGTTGAAAGGAGCAATTTAAACTTCTCCTCTTCAACTATTTTACATAATATCCAGTGCCAGATGTGTAAATTACATCCAACTTTAACCTTTCAGTATCTGAATTATTCATTAAGTAAATACAAAAAATGGTTTAGCAGTTATTTGGTTCTGTGATGATTGACAGATGCTATGGATAATTTGGTATTGCAAGATGGTTTGCAACCATGATGGTTATCAAAATTAATATAATCATGTTAGCAAAACTGTATCATTGAGATGCAATGCCAGATATAAATGCAAGATATAACCACTTAACGAATGGGTTTAAAAACGTAAAAGCAATGATCAACTTGCCCATTGCCAACCAAGATGCCCAATTCTCCACTAGTCCCACATGAGACTGCATTTGGCCCATAGCCATCTAAACCTTTCCTATCCATGTACCTATCCAAATCTCTTTATTTTTAATGTTGCAATAGTACCTGCCTCAACTACCTCCCTCTGGCATCTTGCTCCATATATGCACCGCCCTCTGAGTTTTCTGGGTTCCTAATAACTCATCTGCTCTCTCCTCTGATTCCTGATTCCCCTTTTCTGGGTGTGCATTCACCCTATCCATTCCCTCCACTGATGCTGCCTGACTCGCTGAGTTACTCCACTACTTTGTGTTTTGCTTGAGATAAAGACATTTTTATATTTCTATTGCCGTTTTTAACATTAATACTTTCCCAATTTAGTCTCTGTTGCGGGAAACACAAGAGGAAATTTGCATACAGTAATGCTCTCACTATGTATATTGGCGGAGCCTGCGGCTGACGGAGCCCGGGTCGGCAGAGCCTGTGGCCGAGGTGGGACCCCACGCGCCGCCAGAGACGGCGGCTGGGGCCTGCGTCTGAGCCACGGAGGCATCCGGAGAGGACCCAGTGACGTTAGTGGAGAGGTCGGTGTGGTGGACAATGATGCCGCCGACCGACGGACGAGGACGGACTGTGTTGGAGTGAGGACGCCACTGCTGAGGGGTGGAACAAAGGGGGACCCCGCGTGTGGGGACCGCCGTGAATGAAGGGTGGGGGAGGGGGAGAACAAAGGTGGGACCCGCGTGGATACTGTGTATGCATTGTGACCCTTGTCATGCCTTTATGGGGGGACTATTTGCAATACCTTGGGTATGCAAGCAAAGAATTTCACTGTGACTTGTCACAATGTGACAATAAAGTATTTCATTCATTCATAATGTGATAATGAGCAGATAATTTTGTTTAACGTTTTGATTCTAATTAACATTATAGCTGTTGCACGCAAGAACTATTTCCTTTCCTTTTCTTGAAAATTAATGCTACAGGTATTTTATAGAGTCTTATACAACATGAAACAGGCCCTTCAGTTCAAATCTGCCCTCACTGACCAACATGGCCTCATCTACACTGGTCCTCACCTGCCGGTGTTTGCCTCATTATCCTTCCTATTCAGTACCTGACCAACTGTTTCTTAAATTGTTGGATAGTCCCTGCCTCAACTACCTCCTCCGGCAGCTTGTTTCCATACATCCAGCCCGCTCTTGTGTGAAAAAAGTTACACCTCTAGATTCATCTTCACCTTAAACCAATGTTCCTCTGGTCCTCGATTCTTCTACTCTGGGCAAGAGACGGTGTGCATCTACCCGATCTATTCCTCTAATGATTTTTTATACACCTCTATAAAGGGTCACCCCTCATCCTCCAGCACTCCAAGGAATAGAGTCACAGCCTACTCAACCTCTCCCTATAGCTCCGACCCTCAATGCTGGCAACATTCTCGTAAAATTTAATTTTTATGTCCTTTTTGTGTCCACCTGAAAATAAAAAATGAGACTTCCGACTGAAGATCTCATCGAAAATAGTATAGATAATTACAGCAGGCAGGTCTCTTTCATTACTACACTCGTGTATTGGCCTAGATCTATGTTTATAACTCTGGGTGGGCTGGAACCCACAGCCAATCTAACTGTGAGTGAAGACCAGTACCAACTAGCAATCCTGGCTCAAGTAACCCGGCATTCCCTCTCTCTCTATCCCTCCCCCACACAAGTCGCACTAGTTTCTCGTTTTCAGCCAACAAAGCTAGCAATGGCCTGTTTCCTTTATTATCGATACTATTTTGTATCTTTTATTCATTTTCTTTATCTCTCTACATCATTGTCTATATCTCTCCTTTCCCTTTTCCCTAACCATTCTGAAGAAGGGTCCCGACCCAAAACGTCACCCATTCCTTCTCTCCAGAGATGCTGCCTGTCATGCTGAATTACTCCAGCATGTTCTGTTTTATCTGGAGTTTAATCAGCATCTGCAGTTCCTTCCAATTGAGCGATGGCTGGCAAACATCACCATCAACATTTTATGCTCTATCTTCTGTATAGATATTAATTTGGGAATTTACATTGTTCATTGATATCTATCATTTTATAATTACCAGCTGTCGGCCAGTTATGAAATTTGTAATAGCTGCAGATGTATTTTAGCTCTTGATCAAAAAACATTCAGACTACAGACTTACATTTAGGTCTTAACTAATGAGAAAAAAAAAAATACATCTAGAAAATTAGACTTGGTATTTTGAGACTTTCATTCATTTATGGCATTTTTTAACCATTTGTTTGTACAAATACAAATACAAATACAAAGGACATTTATTATCAAATACACCATTATGAAATTTGGCTTTCCATTGCAGCACACAAATAAAGATAAGACACATCATTAAAGAATTTAACAATAAACATAAAAACATAAAAACATCCCCCCACAATGGTTACCCCTGTGGGGGAAGGCAGCAAAAGTCCAGTCCCGTCCCCTGTTCACCCATCGGGCCTATTGAGGCCTCCACAGTAGCCGCTATGGCAGCCCGATGTTTCAGGCCCTCTCACTGGATGATGAAGCTCTGGCGTTGGGAGAACACTCTCAGCGGCTCGGAGTGTCTGGAGCGGCCCCCTCCTCCCCGGAGACCGCGGCTCCCGAAGTCCACGAGCCGCGCTGGTCGGAGCTCCGACACTGGCGATCTCGGCGTGAGATCCCAGGCTCCGCGGTGTTTAAAGTTCACGCCCCCCGCGGCTGGACGCCCGCTGCCACAGCTCCTCGGATGTTGGAGTCGCCGTTCTCAGCACTCCGGAGCCCACCGCACGGTGATCCGGGTAAGGCATCGCCCGCTCCACGATGGTGCCTCAGCGCTGTGCAGCTGCCGAAGCTGAAGTTCTGGCCGGTCCCGGCAGGAAAACGCATCTCCAGTCTGTTGGTGGCGGCGAGGAAGGGGTGAAAACACAGCTCGGAGAAAATACGGCTTGGAGGAAACACAGCTTGTTTGAAGGCTATAAAACCTATATATAAGACTATAAGCAGAATTAAACAATTTGGCCCATCGAGTCATTTGACACATGGATGATCTGTCTTTCCCTCTCAACCCCATTCTCCTGCCTTCCTGTAACCTTTGACACCCGTACTAGTCAAGAACCTATCAGTCTCTACTTTAAAAGTACCCAATGACTTCCACAGATTCACCACCCTCTAGCTAAAGAAATTCCTCCTCGTCCCCATTCTAAAGGTAGGTGTTTTTATCCTGAAGCTGTGCCCTCTGGTCCTAGACTCTCCAATTTAAGGTATTACACAGATTACATTATTCAAAAACGAAATTAAATAGAATTTATTCTAACATTTCTCCTATTTGTGATAAATGTCAGAACTTGGAAGCTAATTTAACACATAGTTTTGTAACATGTATAAAACTTAATTATTATTGGATAGAAATCTTTAGAGTTATTTCTGAAGTTCTTAAAATTAAACTAGACCCAGATCCAAAATTAATAATATTAGGAGTTCCGGATTCAAATCTAACATTAACAGTAAACCAAAGAAATTTCTTGGATTACTGTTTGATAATAGGGAAAAAATTAATATTGAAATTTTGGAAGGGAACATTATCCCCCACAATTAAAATGTGGACAGTGGAAATGTTGGAGACGTTGCATTTGGAAAGAATCAGATTTGTCCTAATGGACAAATACGAACTCTTTGAACAGATATGGTCTCCATATATAGAATATTTGAAGGGGTAGCTGTTCTTGGCATCACAACTCAATGGGTACCCGGCAGGATTAGATGAAAATAACTCTCTGTTTTTCTTTTTGATTTGCATACATGTCTCCATTAATATCGCTATTTGAAATTGTGTTATTCACTATTAAGATGTATAGTATAATCTCCCTTTTTTTCTATATAAAACTTTATTTTAATTAAATACATATAACAAGAATATATACATATATATTTTTTTCTCCTCTCTTTTCTCTTTCTCTTTCTTTATAATCAAAATTATTATTTAATCACCATTCTTATTGATTAAAATCTATTCTTTTCTTTTTCTACTTTCAAAAAAATAGAAGTTTATAAGAACTATTCGTAACATTCGTATACTTATTGAAATAAGTTGGTTGTGTATTTGAAAAGTTGTAATACTGTTGTTATGATGGATTCCTTTTAATAAAAATATTATTACAAAAAAAAGACTCTCCACCAGTGGAAACCTTCTCTCTACATTCACTCTATGAAGAAAAGCACAGTTGTTCACCGTGAAAGTATATTTAATGTAAGTACTGCTTCAGAGTCTAACACAAGAATAGTCTGGTTATCTAAAATTAGAGCGCCAACAATAAGAGCTTTCTCAATGCCGAGAAACTGGACCACCTACAGTGCATGACTCGGTTTCACTGACAAATTAATTGTAATGGAAACTCGGAGACTTGTTGTGAGTAGTGCGATGCCTACAATTTTCCTTCCTTGTTTGCTGTGTGCCAGCATGGAGTAGCTCAGACATGACAAAAGATGTTCTCAAAGGCTGTGCAAACAAGTTGAATCACAGACGTGATGGGGATCTGGATGAGTACTCACACCTACCTCAAGGTGGTTCACTTTAAGTAGCAGATATCCATAAGACCATTGGACGTAGAAGCATAGTCCCTTGCTTAGTTTATTTAATTTAGTTTAATTTAGTTTCGTTCAAGAGTGGAAACAGGCCATTCATCCCACCAGGCCCTCACCAACCAGCAATCACCCCATACACCAGCTCTGTCACGAGGGACAATTTACAGAAGCCAATTAACCTACAAACCTGAAAAAGCCTGAAGAAGGGTCTCGACCCGAAACGTCACCCATTCCTTCTCTCCAGCGATGCTGCCTGTCCCGCTGAGTTACTCCAGCGTTTTGTGTCAACCTACAAACCTGCACGGGTTTGGAATGTGGGGGGAAACCGGAGAAAACCCACGCGGTCACTGGGAGAACGTACAAACTTCGTACAGACAGCACTCGGAGTCAGGATCGAACCCGGGTCTCCGGCACAGTAAGGCAGCAACTCTACCGCTGCGCCACTGAGCTGTCACTTTTGAAATCAATAAACCATTTCTGACTGCCTTCCATTTCTAGGGCTGTTTCTGAATCTTTCAGCTCGGACGGGACTTTTTTAGGCTACCCTGTTGAGCTCTGATTGCCTGTTACAAGCGCACGTTTACTGTAACATCCGACAAAAAACAATCTTCACTTTGTAAGCCAGGTCTCTCTCAAAGCATCCAACTCTTCATTCAGTCTATTCAGCAAGTTTGTAAATAGCAAAGGTCTTGCAGGCTCTGAGCTCCTTCCGAGAACTCATGCAGTCCTGAACACTTTGTCAGATCCAATTGATATTACCTGACCACAGCATACTGAGCAGTTTGAGTGATATGTGTAGGAAGGAACTGCAAAAGCTGAGTAAACTCAGCGGTCTTCGGTCATCTTCAGTTTAATCCAGTGCCTACACAAGGAACTGCAGATGCTAGTTTACACTGAAGCTAGAAACAAATGCTGGAGTAATTCAGCGGGACAGGCAGTGTCTCTGGATAGAAGGAATGGCAAGATTTTACCCATTTCCTTCTATCGTATAGGATGCTGCCTGTCCCGCTGAGTGACTCCTGCATTTTGTGTCTACCTAGTCCGTAGTGATACACCTGTTGTCCTAATACTTATGTGAACTTGTACCTTTTTGTTGATTAAGTTAGCGATTTCTGTCTTGAACTTTGAGGTTTGCGAATAGCCCCATCCTTCTGAAACTGCGCCAGCGCTGTGAGGTGCAGTGGTCGAGTTGCTGCCTTGCAGCACCAGAGACCAGGGTTCGATCCTGGCTACAGTGCTGTCCGTGCATCCAGAGTCTGTACATTCTCCCCGTGTGGGCTTCCTCCGGTTTCCTCCCACATTATGATGACGTGCAGGTATGTAGGTTAATTTGCTTCTGTAGAGTATAGGATAGAACTAGAGTAAGGATGAACACTGGTCGGTGCAGACTCAGTGAACTGAAGGGTTTGTTTCCACGCTGTCTCTCTACGCTAAAACTAAATTGTCCAAGTAAGACATTTGACTTCAAGCTACTCGTAATTAACTATCCTTCACTGGCCCTCAATTTAGAACATCTTTTCCTCTGGGATAACTGATCCTGGCCAAATCCTTAGATCAGCTTTTTTACTTTGCAGTGCATATGATATACCATCTCAATTGCACCACACAGTTTGCTCACTTGGCTCACATCCACATATAATTGCAATTAGGAACGATTACAGCTGGCTTTCACTATTCTGATTCAGGCAACGTATCTGAATCTAACAGGAACCAACAGTTCTAATATCATATCTCGGTACCTGCCCTCTTGCAATTAAAGTAGGATTAGGCCTCAACACGAAACATCACCAATTCCTTCTATCCAGAGATGCTGCCTGCCAGATGTTGTCCAGCATTTTGTGTCTAATGTAAATGGGTGGTTGATGGCGGACATAGGCCCAATGGCCAAAGGGCCGATTTCTGAGCTGTATCTTTCCAAAGCTCAATCTCTCAGAAACTTACATTGTACAAAGCAGCATTTCATACAAGGCATATTCTCCATTGGGCTAGTTATGTCCTGAGAGCTTCTGCATTCAATTACTATTGCGACATACACAGAGCAGCTGGTCACACATTACAATTCTTACAATGGCACAGACCAACAGTGCCCCTCGAATCTTTGACATTTCCACATCACCGCACCATAAAATATCCAATGGTAACAGTTCCATTGAATGTACACTTTAATGTGACCTATTCTTGGAATCATTTGGACTTCCAAAATCCAGGTTAACATTAGAAATGCATGTGTGTGTGCAGGTACTTTGTTTTTTACAATATGTAGGTGGATTCATTGTGGAACCTTCATTTATGTCTTTGTTAACAAAGCATTATTTGCCTTTGTGTGTAATCTCCGCTCTGCCATACAACAGTGACTATTTACCAGCTGATTGCAAGTGATAGGGGCAGATTTATTCTCCAAGGTTGGCTTATGCATCACAAAGGTAATTCAAGTATTATTTCCTTCCATTGAGTTTTTCTTTCTTTTTATTCCTTTTGTTTTATCCATTAAGTCTGACACAACATACCTTACGTCGAATGGCAAATTGGTTTCCATTTCGTCAATGCAAGTCAAATTATTCTGCTAAGGATTGTTTAATTTTACCTCGCCACTATAATTTACAGTAGAAGGACAAAAGGAAAGGCAAAACCATGTTTTATTTGACAATCTTCAAGAAAGGAAAGACATTTAGATTATTTTGTATTGGAATCATGTAACATATATAATAGACGTCCAGCCTAAATAGAGAGTTCTCATTTTAGTTTTACAGAGGAAAATGCTGCCTAAATGGAGTTCTAATTTTAATCAGAAAAAAAATGTCTTACCTCAAACCTTAGTTGAGTCAAACTTGAGTTTAGTTCATGTCACGTGTGCAGAGATACAGTGAAAAACCTTTGTTGCGTGCTAACCAGTCAGCAGAAAGACAAAACATGATTACAATTGAGCCATCCACAGTGTACAGATACATGATAAAAGGCATAACGTTTAGCGCAAGATAAAGTCCAGTACTGTCTGATGAAGGATAGCCCGGAGCTCTCCAATGAGGTCGACAGTAGCTCAGGACTGCTCTCTAGTTGTTGGTCGGATGGTTCAGTGCAGTTGCCTGATAACAGCGGGAGAGGGAGAATACAGATAAACTGGACTGATTAGGAATCTGTTGTTCTGTTGCAAGTAAGAATTTCATTGTTCTGTTTTAGTACACATGACAATAAAAACACCCTTGAGCCTCTTGGCTCTTCATCACCCTTTTCTGGGGAGAAGATGCTGAAGGGGCGAGATTTTGATCTGCTGTAGATAATTAAACAAGATTTTCCATCTTCGAAATGTGAAGCAGCATTCAATCGCAACAAGCCAAATCCACCTTGGCCCAAACGATCACCCGGTTGCCAAACACTCTAACTCCCCCCCCCCCCCCCATTCGCATATTGACCATTCTGTCCTGGGATTCCTCCACTGGAGTGAGGCCACACGCAAATTGGACAAACAGCATCCCATATTTCGTTTGGCAATAGACAATAGGTGCAGGAGTAGGCCATTCTCCCCTTCGAGCCAGCACCGCCAATCAGTGTGATCATGGCTGATCATCCCCAACCAGTACCCCGTTCCTGCCTTCTCCCCATATCCTGACTCTGCTATCTTTAAGAGTCCTATCTAGCTCTCTCTTGAAAGCATCTAGTGAACTGACCTCCACCGCCCTCTGAGGCAGAGAATTCCACACTCACAACTCTCTGTGTGAAAAAGTGTTTCCGCGTCTCTGTTCTAAATGGCTTACCCCTTATTCTTAAACTATGGCCCCTGGTTCCGCCAATCGGGACCATGTTTCCTGCGTCTAGCGTGTCCAAACCCTTAATAATCTTATATGTTTCAATAAGATCCCCTCTCATCCTTCTAAACTCCAGAGTATACAAGCCCAGCTGCTCCATTCTCTCAGCTTATGACAGTCTTGCTATCCCGGGAATTAACTTTGTGAAGCTACGCTGCACTCAGTCAATAGCAAGAATGTCCTTCCTCAAATTAGGGGACCAAAACTCCACACAATACTCCAGGTGTGGTCTCACTAGGGCCCTGTACAGTTGGACATCCTTGCTCCTATACTCAACTCCTCTCGTTATGAAGGCCAACATGCCATTGGCGTTCTTCACTGCCTGATTCGGCAGCTTGCAACCACAGGTATGAATATTGACTTCTCTAACTTCAAGTAACCCTTGAATCCTGTCTCTCTCTGTCCCTCCCCTTAATTTAGTTTAAAGGCGAAACTCACCATACTAGTTTCACTGTCATCCTGCTGAGTTTCATTGTTGGTATCACTCATTATCACCCACCCCACAGCCAACAATGGACCATTGTTTTATATGTAAAAAGATTTTTACATATCTTTCATTTCTTTGTTCCGTGTACCATCTATACCTCTTGGTTCCTTCTTCCCTTACTCTCAGTCTGAAGAAGGGTCTCGAACGGAAACATCACCTTTTCCTTTTCTCCAGAGATGCTGCCTGACCGTCGGAGTTGTTCCAGCTTTTCATGTCTATCTTTAAGCCAAATTAACGCTTGGCAGATATATGCAGTCATTATCAGTACTGATCTTCAAATCCAGTCTACACAATGATGACATAACGGGATCACTCAGACACAATAAAAATTTTATTTCAAATTGCAAGAAGTAGCAATTTGGTAATTACCAAGATTTCAACATGCTTCTTGGTAAAATAGGGCCCAAAGCTGATTAGATAATAAGGGGCAGTGGAAAGTTTAATTATTTAAAACTCCTGAAACATTGTGAGATAATGTTTACATATAAATTATCATATTTTAAATCACACATTTAATGTTATAATGCCATCAATTTAATTTATTTATGCTGCTGAATATGAAATAAAAAGAGGGGATCAACAATACAGCAATTGGATTTCACGCTCACAAGTTATAGAGTAGAATTAGGCCATTTGACCCATCGAGTCTATTCCGCCATTCAATCATGGATGATCTCTGACTCCTAATCCCATTTTCCTGCCTTTTCCCCATAACCCTTGAGTCCCGTTCTAATCAAAAAATTGGCTATCTCTGCCTTAAAAATATCCACTGATTTGGCCTCCACGGCCCTCTGTGGCAATGGGTTCCACAGAATAACTACCCCTAATCCAGGAATGAAAGAGATTACAAAAGGTGGTGGACACTGCCCGGTCAAGGACCCACACTGCCCTGGCCATGCTCTCATTTTAGTTTACAATCTAAGCCATTTCCCCCTCCAACTTAGTTTAAGAAGATCCAATGTGATGCTTTAGTTCTGCAGATTCCATAACGTATTGGATAATAACTTCATTCTGTTTCTTTATTTAGTCCTTTCTTCTTTAAATACGGTGACAGCATCTTCTTCCATCATTGTTATGTTGGAATGTAGATGAATCAATCAATTGGAAGCAATTTAGAACTTTGAAAATGTTCATCAATTAAGGAAAATACCTTTAAAAACCAGCGCACCAAAAGACATAATTCTCAAATTATTTCTTAGAGCTTTATGAAATGCATGAAACTCATTATACCCAGAATGTTAGATATCTACCTTTGTATGCAACAAAGCTTTGTAAGAAAACATGCAAAAAATATGTTTTTTTGATGCACATTTCTTAAAAATATATTCCTTACTTGATCGCCATTTTCAAAGTCCTAAATTGTTTCCAATTGATGTATTGATCCTAACTGCATTCCAAAATAACAATGCTACAAAACGTTTGTATGCTGCAAAAAGTAAATTAGGGATCCATATCATTCTTGTTAATGCTTGATATCAGTGTTTGATAATAATGACACATTAATTTATCATGTTAAAACTAAGTCTAGAAAAGGTAATGTACCCTTAAAGGTATCTTGCCACTGAGCTAACTGCATGGGGGGGAGGGGAGAGAGAGAGAGGGAGAGGGAGAGGGAGAGGGAGAGAGGGGAGGGGGAGGGGGAGGGGGGAGAGGGAGAGGGAGAGGGAGAGGGAGAGGGAGAGGAGAGGGAGAGGGAGAGGGAGAGGGAGAATTTCTTGCCATTATTTTGGTTCTCTTCAGATGAAGTGAAATGTTATATTCATATCCGACTGCCTAACAAATGTCTTTAAATGCCAATATTGTATCTGCCTCAACCACCACCCTGACAATGTGTTCCAGGTACCCATCAGGGACCGCAGAACTTTTTTGAAAGTGGGGGTGCTGAGCGATCACTGATCACTGGCCTCAGGGAATAATAAAGGCCATTCCCCAACTCAAAAAGTGGGGGGATATATTCCCATCCCCTCCCCCCCCTTTCTCTCTCTCTCTCTCTCTCTCTCTCTCTCGGGGCCCATCAAAACCCTCCCACCCTTCCAATCGGCGGCCAATCACAGCGCTTGCCCCGTATCTCACACTGCCCCATATCTCGACTGTGAACCGCACTGTGATTGGCCGTTGAACGGAGGGGAGGGAGGGTTTGGGGAGCAGTCGGTTTCCGCCACAGCTGGTCATGGTTTTGCCGCGCTCACTGTGCACTTGGTCTGAGAATCTGGATGTCGTAGGTCCTCAGAAAAAGAGAAAAATACGCCTGCGGGCCGGATAATTTTGGGTTATGAAACATGTCTCGCTGTCTACTCTATCTAGGCCTCAATTGTATATCCTTCTATCATAACCTCAACCCAACCTTTCCTCAATCTCCAGCACTCCAGAAAACAATCCAAGTCTGTCCAAACTCTCCCCATAGCTAATCGCCGCTAATCCAGGCATCATTTTGATAAACCTCTCCTGCACCTGTTCCAAAGCCTTCACATTCTTGCAATATTGGTGATCAGAACTGCAGGCAACCCTCCAAATCTCCACAGATGCAGCTTGAACTGCTGAGTTCCTCAAGCACTTTGTGTTTTAGAAGATATACAGTTAACAATTCACTTAAATCTTCTAATTCTACATAGAAAATATCCATGAGTTGGAGCTTTGACGTGAAAGCAGGCAAGTATCACTGCAAAATAGTCATACAGCACGGAAACAGGTCCTTCGGCTCAACATACCCATGCAGACCAAGATGTCCCATCCATACTAATCCCACCTGCCTGCCTTTGTTCCAAATCTTTCTATACATTTTCTATCCATGTTCCTATCCAAACGTCTTTTAAATGCTGTTACAGTACCTATCTCAACTACCTTCTCTGTCAGCTCGTTCCATATACAGTATCCATCACGCACTGTGCGAAAATGTTACCCCTCAGGTTCCTATTAAATCTTTCCCTTCTCACCTCAAAACCACACATCTTTGGGATGTGGGAGGAAACTGGAGCACCCGTAGGAAACCCACACAGTCACAGGGGAGAATGTGCAAACAGCATCCGAGGTCAGTATTGAACCCGGGTCTCTGGAGCCGTGAAGCACTGGTTCTACCAGCTGCACCATTGATTACCAATGCCGAATTTACCGTACAATTTATAGTTGCCAATTACCACAAACACCTAGCATATTTTTACGACTTAGGAGGAAACTGGAGCATCCGGGGGAAACCCATACAGTGCAGGGAGAATGTGCAAATTCCACACAGACAGTACAAGACATCAGGGTCAAGCCCGCAAATGCTACGGTTTCTCAACAAGTCTGAACTCAACTACAGAACAATGGCAGTGGGTTTTGACAAATACAACATCAGATGTTGTTCAGTAACGTCTGGATCTTACCAACTAAACTCAGGTTAAGCGCAAGGAGATTGCAAAATGCCGAACGGGATTAGTGGGACAATTGAACTCAAAAACGACTCACCCCGGTCACTCCCTCTTCTCCCCCTCTCCCTTTCTGGCAAGAGGTACAGAAGTGTGAAAACACAAACCTCCAGCTTCAGATACAGTTTCTTCCCAGCTATTATCAGGCAACTAAAATAGTAAGATTGAATGAGAACTTACCAGTTTGAAGTTTGATCTTGATTTTATGAGGAGTTACGTTGGTGATTACGTGAAGAAGGCCCGCCAGGACGCCTGCGCAGCAAAACCGAAGCAGCGGTATGAAATCACAAATAAACAACACCGAAGTAAACAGTAAGATCAGTGACTCGAGAACTACCAGCTGATCTTTTATGAGAGAGGGTTGGGCGTGGTGGGCCCACAAAACTTTGAACTCTTCACGGAATCACCAACGTTCCTCCTCATAAAAATCAAGATCAAACTTCAAACTGGTAAGTTCTCGTTTAATCTTACTATTTTACTTCGGAGGTCACGTGAGTGATTCCGTGAAGAGTTCAAAGTTTTGTGATTTCATGCCGCAGATTACAATCTCGGCATCCACTGCATTTGATTGACTCGAAAGAAAAATAAATGCATTAGTAATAACATTGTATTCAATGTAATGATAGGGTTTATTTAACAATGTAAACAAACGACAGTACCCCTGAAATTTAGGTACTTAAAAATGACATTGACAAACAGCTCTGGATTGACAATTGGCCGATGATACATTTCTGAAACATCAGCTCATTTGCCCATCCGACGGCCACTAAAAACTTGGTCGAAGGACACATACCTCCATTTGGCCGCCAACATAGCTGCTGCCCTAGTATAATGAGATGTAAACACACTATCTAAATGATATACTGACGTTGATGCTGACCTGGTGGAATGAGACATACAATCGTCAGTGTTTAATACCTGTTGCAGCCACCTTGAAATAGTCTGAACCGACCTTTTCTTGTGTAACTGTTTATTAACGAATACACAGTGCTGAATCCATACTTCCAAGGATTTCTGGTGGCCTTGATAACATAAATTGAGACAGTGGGTGTTCAAATGATCTTAAAACCATGCCAGCCCTGGTCAGCTCTGCTAGTGTAGACCAGAATGAAAATGTAATGGCATGAACAGCCAATTCCATCCTGTCCAGCCACAGCATTTGCAAAGTTTTGCCGTCCTTGTGCTGATATAAGAGTCATGACTAAGGATATAGCTGGAACCCCTTGGTGAAGTAATGTTTACACATTTACAATAACCAACTGCATAATCTTGTGATGCGAGTACTTGTATCAAGATCTTTTTAACAACTTGATATCTGGGTTGGACCCGACAATGTAGTTCCCTTATGTTACAGCTGTAATTTCTCTATAACTGAACTATTGTCAATATCACTTAAAATGAACTGGAAATGTCAGTAATTTGTATCATATCAAATGTATCATAATATTTAACAACATTCCTGATCCCCTCAATAGAGATGTACTGTTTTTTTGGATGCTATCCATGCATACTGCAGTGAACACATGGCTCAATGTGACAACATGAGGCATAAGTTAATCCATTGAAAATGTGTAAGTGAATAATCGTTTTACTGTGCAAAGACCAGTCTCCTGAACCACCGTTAAAACAGCAAATTCTTGCTTTTTGTCATAACTGAATACCGTTGTGCCATAATGCCTGATGAAGCAGGCAACATGGACGCTTGGCCAGTCCGATAGTACAAATCCAAACGAGGTCTAGCTGACTGTTTTAAGACCCAGCTAATGAGGAAGACATAAAGTCCATTCCTCCTATTGAAACAAGAATATATTTCTCCACACTGTTGTGTCACATATTTTTGCAAACAGTGAACATGCATAAACATGACAAACATTTGATAAAGAATTGAATCATGTTTTCATCATACTTTGAGATCCAACATTTATTTTGTGTTATCATCAATCTAAACTGGACGATACACCAGTGGCAAGGAGATTAATTACAGGATATTCTTCCTAATTACCATGAGACCAACATATGTTACCATTGTAGAACAGCAACTTAACTTTGTGCATGAAGAATATGTATATTCACTCAAAAACCTTACTCAACGGTGCATTAAGTGTATATATTTTAGTTGATACCAACAACTGTAGAATTGGTACTCATGCAATCTCCACTACCTTTGAGTAGGTGATGGTATTTGGAACTTCTCATCTTAGAGTTCTAACATCATTCATAATAACTGAATTCAACCGACCACACTACTGTAGCAAGCTTTAAGTTCAAGTTCAATGAGTATTGTCATGTTCAGCAATGCTGAATACTATTACTTCATCATTGTGGCTGAAGTAGCCTCAGCTGACAATAGCACAAGGTTGTTAGCAATGATCTAATTGCTACTTACACAATATCAGTTTCCTTGATTAGCTCAGCTGCAACCCAGCAGCTATATTGTCAATTACTTTAATCAGTTTAGTAACAGATTGTTATAACCTCAATCTCTTGCCACAAGGTGGAGACAAGGCTAATTAATAATTACAGTAAATCCCAATGACCAACAACAGTCTATGCCATACTGCAAAGCTTACTGTTATTGTACAGTTATATTGTCTTTGATAACCTTTGTAATGGGATTTGTATAACATGAATCTCTTACCTCATGAACCTGTTGAAGTCAGAATAATTTTTTACATACTGAAGTTCATATGCCAGATACTCATCATTGTTCATAATAACATGCCAATCCTGCCTTTTGCAGGGGTGGTTTGCATGAGAACTTCTGCCCAATTTCCAAACCCTGGCCATAATCCAACTTGCTTGGAATGCTCCGGCTGTGCCTCAACCAAATATTTTACCCCTTGTGTGTTGTACAAACAAATGTAAATATTACAACTTGTGAGCGGTGCGCTGCCCAAATTTTGGAAGTGCTGGACACATTTAGTTGAGCATGATTGGAAGGTGCATGGAATTTCTGATCTATCATGCTGCCCCCAGCTCCAGTGAACCGCTAATGCCGATGAGCACCTGGGGTGTGTTTCTGAACGATGACTTTTGCCCGTTGATGGCCAAATTAATTCATCTGCCAGGCTTCTTCCCCTGTAGAATAGACCTACCTGAATAACCCATTCAGCGGCTGGCTCTCACATCCCCCTGTTGGCGTTGTTCACTGCCGGCACATATGTACTTGAGTCTGTTCTGTTGACACCTTAAGAGCCCGGAGTCATCTTGATATTTTGCTCTTCCATTCTCAGAAGGGTGTTTCGTAGGCAACTCTAACAGGTGCTAACCGCAGGCCGTAGGATACAAATACTGATATGAACCCATTGGCCTAACCCCAATAGAATATTTTACTGGGATGGCAAACTTATTGTCAGAAAAGGTACCTCTGACGTGCCTTTCATCCCTTTGGGTATGCCCCACGGCCATACCCTGAGACTCAGTGTCAGCAGGATACTGACCCATCTTGGTCTCTGCCTCCGAGAGGGAGACCTTTGCAGCACTGTATACAACAGTTGCTGTATAAGGATAGTTGTTTCAACGCACTATCCAGCCACGGTGAGGAATTCATCCCCCGACTCTGTGGGCCTTGCTCTTTAACCCCGGTGGAGAATCATCTCCCGACTCCGTGGGCGAGCAGATATGTGTGAATTTGAGCAACCCTCTGCCAGGCGTTGTTGGCGCCGCCTTTCATAAAGGCCGGCACTTTTGTCATGAACAGCCCTGCATCAGGCGCTGTTGGCACGGCTCTCCCGTAGGCCGGCACTTTCATATATGAAGCAGCCCTGTCAGGCGCTGCTGGCGCGGCCTGTCCCATAGGCCCGCACATTTTACACATGAAGCAGCCCTGTCAGGCGCTGCTGGCATGGCCTGTCCCATAGGCCCACGCTATTGCTGTGTAAGCTCACTAAATCAACATTTAGTGTACAGCTTTACCTGTGAAAATATAAATCATAGCAACCTGTGCTTAAACAATAATAACATTGTCAGAACAATATCATATAACAATAACTTGTTACTTTCCTTTAGTTTTTTACTCAAAGAAAAAAACACAATAAAATACATACTTTTAATTATAAGGAGAATCCTTATATCCCAACTCTGAGGGCTGAATTAGTCCCAGTAATTTTTTGACTGGGGACCAACGTCTGTGAGCCACTGACCCCACTGTCAGTGGCTCCAGCGTTGCTTCTTTGCCGTTCAACGGCATCCCACAGGCTTGGAGCCGCTGACCCCCCTGTCAGCGACTCAGTTTAATATTCCTTGCCGTTCCCACGACATCCCTGCAGGCTGGGGAGCCGCTGACCCCTCTGTCAGCGACTCTGCTTAAATTTCCTGCCGTTTTTACGGCATCCCTGCAGCTGGGGAGCCGCTAACTGCACTGTTAGCGGCTCCTTATCTCGCAACCCGATCAATTTTGCCGTTTTTTCTGCATTTGCGGTCGGACTGAAATTTCACCACAGTCCATAACCGGCAAGTTGTCTGGCTGCAAAACTGGCAGGAAACCTCTGTAAAAAGAGGCTCCTGCCTAAAACCCCTGGTAAGTAAAAATAAACTTACCTTTAAGTTTAACTTACCACAGGCAGGAGCTCAGTCCTGCCTGACTGGTGCTTGCGCCAATGCGGCTGACGTAATGCTGCGCAGGCGGCCCGGCGGGCATTCTTCACGGAATCACTCACGTGACTCTAAAGTAAAACATCCTATCAACAACTAGAGAGTGTTCCTGAGATACCAACTAATTCATTGGAGACCCTCGGACTATCTTTAATCGGACTTTACCTTGCACCAGACATTACTCCCTTTATCCCGTATCTGTACACTGTGAGCAGCTCAATTGTGATCATATTACATTCTTTCCACTTATCTGATAGCAGGCAGGCAACAAAAAAACTCTTCACTGCACCTCGGGGACACGTGACTATAATCTAAACTCAACTCAGAAAGAACTACAAGGTTTGTGGTAAATCATATTGTTCTGATTAAAATTAGAACTCTCTATTTAGGCAGAATATCTATTACCTATGTCCTACACAATAATAATAATAATAATAATAATAATAATAAGCCTTTATTGTCATTGTACTTTGAAATAAAATGAAATTTGGAGAGCTAATCAGTGCAACCAAATCAAGTTAAAACAAGATAAAAAAACACATCCAATTACATCCAATACATTATTTAACGGCTTGAAATAGTAGATAAATTATATTTATCACACCTAGGTAGAGCATTGCACTGGGAGAATATTACACTTTAAAATTTAATAAATATTTTAAAAGAATTAAAAAAAAGAAAGTTAGAGAGGAGTCGTAGAGTTGGAGGGAAGGGGGTATCACAGAGGGGGAGCAGTTAGAGAGGAGTGTTGGAGGGAAGGAGGTATAACGAAGAAATATTACCTGAGTAATCTGTTTTATAATGGAATAGATGACAGCATCTCTTTATGTTGTGTGGATAGCAACATAGAAACGTAGAAAATAGGTGCAGGATGGAGGCCATTCGGCCCTTTGAGCCAGCACCGCAATTCATTGTGATCATGGCTGATCGTCCCCTATCAATAACCCGTGCCTGCCTTCTCCCCATATCCCTTGACTCCACTAGCCCATAGAGCTCTATCTAGGGCAACTTGAGTGTTTTCAAACCAAAGCGGCTTTAGCGTTTTCAAACCTTAGGCAACTTTAGTTATTTCAAACCTTCGGCAACTTTAGCATTTTAAAACCAAAGGCAACTTTCGCAGTTTCAAATGAAAGACAGACTTAACGTTTTCAAACCTTCGGCAACTTTAGCATTTTAAAACCAAAGGCAACTTTCGCATTTTCAAATGAAAGGCAGTCTTACGTTTTCAAACCGAAGGCAACTTTCGCGTTTCAAACCAAAGGCGGCTTTAAACCCCTGTCTCACGGTACGAGTTGGCCCATGAGTGACCCCGAGTTTTCACTCGTGGTGATCACGTACGATGAACGTAGCGGCAACGTCGGAACGCGTGCGATCAACTTGTCCACTCGTGGAGCTAACGGCAGGTACACGCGAAATCATGTTTGATTTTTTCCATGAGTCAAATTCACTGTTCAAGTGTAAAATTGAAACATTTAAACTCGTAGTATTTACGTGGGGCCCGTGCGTTGACCTTATTAACTCGTGAGTTTAATGTGTTAACCCGTGGGCACTCTGAACTCGGCATTAATTAGGGTAATTTAAAGACCGCTTTCCGTTTTCCAACGCATGGTTTTAAACACTTGTCACCTGTTAATTTTTCAACATTATTCATCACGATTGTCCCCCTTTGTTGATATAAGACACATATTTTATCGTTTCAATCAACAGAGCATTTGGAATAACATGATAATGTCATGCAGATTTGTATTTGAAGTCATTTTGTGAAGGGATTTCCTGGATATTTATGATGTCTGTGATTTTATTTTTCTTGTTTTCCTTGGTGTTGCAGTGGAAGAGATCTCAGTGCCCCCCTGTGACCTGAAGACAATTGGTGCCCGTGAATTAGCATGGTAATCTCATTCTGATAGATAAGATAAGCAAAGTTATTACCCCAAATGTAGACAGGGCATTGGTGAGTCGCTGTGCTTGGAATCAATTACTAAATTACCCTGAGCTTTTAGTGGACGTTAACAGAAAAAAAAAATTGCTATCGACCTCAGATGCAGAGATAAAAATCTGCAATCATTAAATCTCTCAGTACTAAACACAAACTGATTCATAAAGAAAAACTGTACAAATATAATGGAATTTAATTTTCAAACAACGGATCCGTTGTCAACATTTCATCTATTCACCCACCGTTTTACCATCCCTGTGCTCTGACATGCTTTTCAATGCTTTAGAATTGAATCGGAGTTGGATGTTACATCCCTTTATCACTAAGATAAAGACATTAAGGTTCAAATGGCCGTGCATTTCAATTTAAAACGTACAAACTGTGACACGGCACAGTACTGACACTAGTCTTCGAAGTCAGGAAACAAAGCACATCTGTGAAAGGAGGGCTTCCTTATACAACTGAATATGTAGCATTGTACTATTAAGTAGGAACAGTATGATTAACTATCACTGGAAAAACACACCCGCCCAACTAGTGCGGGTAAGGGCGTCTTCCACACAGCGCTGTAAATGGCTCAGAGTATTAGACTATGCACAGACTCTCAGGAGGAAATCAATTCAAGACTTCAAATATAACTGCAAATTTCTTTCTAAAGGCATGTAGATTATCTCTCCTGTATTTTATTTTAATATAATTACGCAGAATGCACGTCTCCTAATCGTACAATCCTGCAGATTTTTAGAAGTTATTTTTGGGAGTGTCATATCAACACACTACTTAGCATACACCATTTTTCGTTTGGTCAAATTACTAAAATCAAATTCACTTTTTCAGGTGGGGTGGTGCTAGTGTCGCTGGTCGGCGTGGACTTGGTGGGCCGAAGGGCCCGTTAGAAACACTGTGTCACTTTTCAGGAGAAGTTGACAGCTCAAGAGTACGTCAGGAGACGTTGTCAGCTCAAGAGTAAACGGGAGATGAACTTGGTTAACTCTGGAGATGAACTTGGAACATCGCAGTAAACGGCAAAATACCATACATGTGGGAACTCGGTTCAAACACTTGGACCATCAACTTGGGATCTCGTGCACAACCACGAGTCTGTCACTCGAGGTACCTCGTGGGTCAACTCGCACAGTGAGACAGGGCCATTAGCGTTTTAAAACCAAAGGCGGCTTTAGTGTTTTCAAACCAAAGGCGGCTTTAGCGGTTTCAAACCTTAGGCAACTTTAGCATTTTGAAACCAAAGGCAACTTTCACGTTTTCAAACAAAAGGCAGACTTAACGTTTTCAAACCAAAGGCAACTTTCGCGTTTTCAAACGAAAGGCAGGCTTAACGTTTTCAAACCAAAGGCAGCTTTAGCATTTTCAAACCAAAGGCAGCTTTAGCGTTTTCAAAACAAAGGCGGCTTTAGCATTTTCCACCCATCGGCAATTTTTGCGTTTTAAAACCAAAGGCGGTTTTAGTGTTTTCAAACCAAAGGAGCCTTTAGCGTTTTCAAACCATAGGCAGCTTCCATGTTTTCAAACCAGAGGCAGCTTTAGCAGTTTCAAACCTGAGGCAATTTTTGCGTTTTCAAACCAAAGGCAGCTTTAGCGTTTTGAAACCAAAGGCAGCTTTAGCGTTTTGAAACCAAAGGCGGCTTTAGAGTTTTCAACCCAAAGGTGGCTTTAGCGTTTTCAAACAAAAGGCAGCTTGAGCGTTTTGAAACCAAAGGGGCTTTAGCGTTTCAAACCAAAGGCGGCATTAGTGTTTTCAAACCAAAAGCGGCTTTAGCTTTTTCAAACCAAAGGTGGCTTTAGTATTTGGAAACCAAAGGCGACTTTAGCGTTTTGAAACCTTAGGCAACGAGCATTTTCAAACCTTAGGCAACTTTAGTGTTTTCAAACCTAAGACAACTTTAGCGTTTTCAAACCAAAGGCGGCTTTGGCAGACTTAACGTTTTCAAACCAAAGGCAGCTTTAGCGTATTGAAACCAAAGGCAGCTTTAGCGTATTGAAACCAAAGGCAGCTTTAGCGTTTTCAAACCAAAGGCAGTTTTAGCGTTTTCAAACCAAAGGTGGCTTTAACATTTTCAAACCAAAGGCAGCTTTAGCGTTTTCAAACCTTAGGCAACTTTAGCATTTTAAAACCAAAGGCAACTTTAGTGTTTTCAAACGAAAGGCAACTTTCGTGTTTTCAAACGAAAGGCAGACTTAACGTTTTCAAACCAAAGGCAGCTTTAGCGTATTGAAACCAAAGGCAGCTTTAGCATTTTCCAACCATCGGCAATTTTAGCGTTTTAAAACCAAAGGCGGCTTTAGTGTTTTCAAACCAAAGGCTTTAACATTTTCAAACCTGAGGCAACTTTTGCGTTTTCAAACCAAAAGGCAGCTTTAGCGTTTTGAAACCAAAGGCGGCTTTAGCGTTTTGAAACCAAAGGCGGCTTTAGTGTTTTCAAACCAAAGGAGGCTTTAGCGTTTTCAAACCATAGGCAGCTTTCGTGTTTTCAAACCAGAGGCAGCTTTAGCGGTTTCAAACCTGAGGCAACTTTCGCGTTTTGAAACCAAAGACAGCTTTAGCCTTTTGAAACCAAAAGCGGCTTTAGAGTTTTCAAACCAAAGGCAGCTTTAGCGTTTCCAAACTGGACACGGGGGCTACGCGGTGGTCAAGTGATCCCCGTACAGGGCCAGTCCCACCAGCATGCGCCTGCATGCGGTGAGCATGACCAAACCGGAAGCGGGGGCTACGCGGAGGTCGGATGAGTGGCGCGAAGTGGCGCGGTAAGTTCACAAGGACAGAGAAGGTTGCGGAGGGACAGACAGAGAGAGGACCACAGAGGCACACAGAGAGAGGGACACGGAGGCACACAGAGAGGGACATGGAGGGACACGGAGGCACACAGAGAGGGAGACACACAGAGAGGGACACAGAGGCACACAGAGAGGGAAACTGAGGCACACAGAGAGGGAAACGTAGGCACACAGAGAGGGACACGGAACCACACAGAGAGGGACATGGAGGCACACAGAGAGGGACACAGAGAGGGGCAGGAAGGCACACACAGAGAGGGCACGGAGGCACACACAGAGGGGGTCACGGAGGCACACACAGAGAGGGACACAGGCACACACAGAGAGGGTCACGGAGGCACACAGAGAGGGACACGGAGGCACACAGATAGGGTCACGGAGGCACACAGAGAGGGACACGGATGCACACAGAGAGGGTCACGGAGGCACGACGTCGAGGCGGTGCGTAATGCGTTGCGGCGGTTGCGGGCCGACAGCCCGTTGCCGTCCGGAATTTTTGAACATGGTCAGTTTTTCGGAGCCCCGCGCGATGTCAGGACCAGCTCCACACAACTCCATACGCCTCTGGCGATCGAGGTGGGACAGGCCCCGCGAGGCCGGATGGCTCAAGCGACCACGTTAGGTCGCGCTCACCGCATGGAGTCGCATGCTGGTGGGACAGGCCCTTATTCCCCCTCTTACATCCTTATCTTAAAGATATTTGAGGAATTTAGAGTTCTGGTGGCCCAGGGAAAGAAACTGTTCTTCAGTCTGGCTTTTGTCTGGCTTTTGATGCACCTGTACCGCCTACCAGAGGGCAGGAGGTTGAACAGGAACTGTCCAGGATGGGAGGGGTCTTTGATTATTTTTCTGGCTCCACAGAGACACCGAGAAATGGAGATGTCTTCCAGGGAAGGCAGAGGGCAGCCGATGATTTTCTGGGCAGTTTTGATCACTCTCTGCAGGGCTCTCCTGTCTGCTGCTGAGCAGCCGGCATACCCACACCGTGATACAATATGCCACACACTCTCGATGGTGGAGTGGTAGAAGGCCACTAGTAGCTTCTTCTCTAGACTGTTCTTCCTTAGCACTCTCAGGAAGTGCAATCGCTGCTGGGTCTTTTTTACTGCCGCTGAAGCGTTGGCAGACCAGGAGAGGTCCTCCGCAATGTGCGTTCCCAGGAATTTGAAGGTGGAAGCCCTCTCGACACAGTCCCCGTGGATGTAGAGCGGGGCAGGGTCCGCTCTGTGCCTTCTGTCGTCGATGACCATTTCCTTTGCTTTGCTGATATTAAGTGCCAGGTAGTTCGCGGAACACCACTCTGACAGCTTCAGGACCTCGTCTCTGTACGCTGCCTCGTCTCCTCCTGATATGAGTCCGACCACCGTGGTGTCATCCGCAAATTTAATAATGGAGTTTGTACAGTGGATGGGAGTGTCAGGATGACTGTATTAAAAGCTGAGCTATAGACAAATAAAAATGATTCTTACATGGTTCCCCGGGTGTTCCAGATGGCTCAGTGCAGTGTGGAGGGCAGTGGCGATGGTGTCCTCCGTCAATCTGTTTGCTCGGTAAGCAAACTGATGAGGGTCAAGGTTTGGATGGAGGCTGGCTTTGATGTGCTGTGAAATTAGTCTTTCAAAACATTTCATGATGTTAATGCAATTGGTCTGTAGTCATTGAGACTGTTTTATGACTGGCTTCTTAGGGACAGGAATGATGGTAGCTGACTTCAGACAAGGTGGTCTGAAGAAGGGTTTCGGCACGAAACATTGCCTATCTCCTTCGCTCCATAGATGCTGCACCCGCTGAGTTTCTCCAGCTTTTTGTGTACCCCTCGATTTTCCAGCATCTGCTGTTCCTTCTAATGGCTTGTGTCAGGGAAAGATTGAAGATCTCGGTAAAGACCTCTGAGAACTGGTCTGCACAAGCTTTGAGTACTTTGACAAGTACACCATCAGGTCCAGCGGCTTTCTTTGGGTTCACTGATTTGAACGTGCGCCTCACTTGGTGTTCCTGGAGAGTGAGCGAATGGGAGCTGGAGGTCGGTGGGAGCAGCGTGACTGCATGGGGCCTCTTTGCCTCAAAGCGAGCAAAGAAATTGTTTTGTTCTTCTGCCAGCGAGGCGTTAACACCGTCAGTCCCGGGTGTGTTGCCTTTGTAATTGGTGATTTGCTGTAATCCTTGCCACACCTGCCGTGGGGTTATTGTGTGTGAGATGGTCCTCCACTTTTTTCTTGTTGGCCTCCTTTGCAGCTTTGATGCCTCTCCTCAGTTCTGCTCTTGCCATGCTGTATTGGGCCCTGTCACCCGATCTAAAGGCAGAGTTGTGGGTTCTCAGGAGTGACTGTACTTCACTAGTCATCCAGGGTTTATGGTTGGGATAAACACGGATGCGTTTTTCAACAGTGACATTATCGGTGCAGTTCTTTATGTAGATAAATAAACTAAACTAAATTAAAACTGGAAAAACTGTTTCAAACATTTTGGGAAAATTAATTTCTTGAGAATCTAGGAACAAATCATTGGGTGAGATATGGGAGAGATTGGAGGGACTGTTATCAATGAGTAGAATTCCAGAGTGGGAGGGAGACCGAGAATACAATGGGGATAAGGGAATATTGGATGTGCAGTATAAAATACATTTTCTCTGAGCTGGAAACAAGAAGAGATTTTTGAGGCACACATTCTATAGACCAGCAAGACGGAGGAGTGGTTGGGGAGTGCGATGGACCAGAGCATTAGTTATATTGGCAATAGGTGATGCGAACACTAATCAGAAGATGGTGGAGGACAGTGGGTAAAAGTGGTAGCGTTCTGAGTGGGAATCAGAGTCCAGGAAATTGAGCGGAAAATATTATTAGATCTTGGTCCCTTTAGATCCATCAGCCCCACGCTAAAGTCTACCATCCTCTCATCCTTCTGCCTAGAAAGAGCCCATTTGTGCCTTGAGTGTCTCCCTCCCTCCCATTCCTGCCTTCAAGCATTTTCATTCATTCAGTTTAATGGTGAGCACCGCGATACGAGTGGCTGAGTTTGCACAGCCTCCCAGATACATTCCTGGCACGCGCCGCAAGTGCGGAAGGCAATTACCCTTTCACAGAACAATTAGCAGACGCATCGACTTGTCCCATCCTTCATGTTGGATAGAAATATGCCCATAAATAAATAAATAATGAACACCTCATCAAACTTTACTGACTAAAAATTTGAATTTTTACTTCTAAGTATGTCGTTTGGGGTAAAGAGTGCTTATAGTTCTGGGTTTAATGTCCAGAAAGGAATTGAAATAAGATGTGGAAATCCCATTATGGCCCTTGGAACATCTAGTATCGAGCATGTTTAATGCAACCGCAAAGCCTGGGTGGCTGTAAAAAATGCATCAAACATCTATAAAACTATTCTTTCATAGTTTAACATGCCCTGTTGACTTCTTTTAAAAAGGATATGAAATGCCACAGCAAGGTAAAGCTAAGTTTCATGAAACATATAAGATTATTTGAAACATATAAGATTATTAAGGGTTTGGATACACTGGGGGCAGGAAACATGTTCCCGATGTTGGGGGAGTCCAGAACCAGGGGCCAATGTTTAAGAATAAGGGGTAAGCTATTTAGAATGGAGATGAGGAAACACTTTTTCACACAGAGAATTGTGAGTCTGTGGAATTCTCTGCCTCAGAGGGTGGTGGAGGCCAGTTCTCTGGATACTTTCGAGAGCTACATAGGGCTCTTAAAGATAGTGGAGTCATGGGATGTGGGGAGAAGGCAGGAATGGGGTACTGATGTGGATGATCAGCCATGATCACATTGAATGGCGGTGCTGGCTCGAAGGGACAAATGGCCTACTCCTGCACCTATTATCTATTGTCTAATTGGTCTATAATAATAATTTAGTGGAATTATTTTTTTATTATGAATTATGATGTAAATTCTACAACCTACAAAACTTTGTAAAACCTACAACCTCATTATTTGTTTATCTGGAGCAAGGCTAATAATCTATATATTTCAAAATTATTGACCTGGCTATAAATATGCTGGATCTATCATTTTTTTGTTTCTCATTTGATTCATAGTACAATGGGTGTTAGAAACATATAAAATTCTTACGGGATTGGACAGGCTAGATGCAGGATAAATGTTCCCGATGTTGGGGAAGTCCAGAACCAGGGGGTCACAGTTTAAGAATTAGGGGTGGGCCATTTAGGACTGAGATGAGGAAAAACATTTTCACCCAGATAGGTGTAAATCTGTAGAATTCTCTGCCACAGAAGGCAGTGGAGTCCAATTCACTGGATGTTTTCAAGAGAGAGTTATATTTAGCTCTTAGGGCTAAAGGAATCAAGGGATATGGGGAAAAAGCCAGAATGGGGTACTGATTTTAAATGATCAGCCATGATCATATTGAATGGCGGTGCAAGCTCGAATGGCCGAATGGCCTACTCCTGCACCTATTTTTCTATGTTTCTGTGTTTTTTCTTTGTTTCTAAAAGTTGTTGAAGTGATAATAATTCAGAAAAGACGCCTTTCCTAAATCATCTCCAAACCATCTCTTCAACCTCACTGCATGAGATCGCTCTTTACATGAGAGAGTTGCTCTATTTCAGGTGTAGTAGAAATGAGGACATCCATTCTGTAGCAGATGGCAGAGTTGGATTGAAGACAATCTTAAAAGCAGTTTTTTTTTTTTTAAATCATGCTCTTATGCTGCTGCTCAGATAATTATCTGGTGAGGACACACCAAACTGCAAGGCTAAACAAACACAGTGCTCACAAACCTAAAAAAAGATAACTTTTCACTCAAATAAATCTTCAGATAGTACTTAAGGAGCATTGTGCAAATCATACCACAATTGATGTATAGAAACATTTAGCTTATGCCCAAGTAGTTGAAAGGGGATTGGATTTTGTTTTAGCTGTGGGGAGACATATGAGCCACTGTTTTTACATAGAACCACTGGAATTTCCCAGTGCAAGTTGTGTGTTTATGGATGAGTTCCGGACTGCTGTCTAACATTGAACTTCTCGTGGAGTCCTGGGCAGAGAATGTAATTGAGGCAATCCTTGGATAGGTAAATGCACAGAGTCTTTTACCAATTGTAAGGGAATCAAGAACCAGAGGACATAGGTTTAAGGTGAGTGGGAAAAAAAATGTAATAGGAAACTGAGGGGCATCTATTTCACTCGGAGGGCGGTGGGCATATGGAGTGACCTGCCAGAGGAGGTAGTTGAGGCAGGTACAAGAACAACTTTTGAAAGACACTTGCACGTAATCAAATAGGACTAGCTTAGATGGGACATCTTGGTTGACATGGATGAGTTGGGCTGAAGGTCCTGTTTTCACACTGTTTGACCTCATGAATCTTTCACTACATGACTTATCAGAGGGAATCTACTCAAGAATCCCTGCCTAGACCCAGCTTAGTGAATTCTCCACAACTGATTTTAAAGAATGAGAAGGGGCTAAATGATTTGGGTATATGAGTACTTTAGGGCTTCAGTTAATTGTTTATTGAAATGTTCAGAATTCATCATTAAAAAAACGATAATATGGTTTTTAATAGGTTTATTATTGTTTAATAATATTAGAATGTCTATGAATGCTTTGTAACATTTTGAAATATTCATTGTTTGTTGACTGTTGGCCATTTTCCAACTACATCAGTTTGTAATTGTTTTCCAACAGACCGACTCAAATGCCTTTTTTTCCCCACAACGTGTATATTCTTCCATCTTTCAAGTATCTGGAGTCTTTATCTGTTTTACCTTTGGTGTTCTCATCTATTTAATCAGTTTTCTCTGGAGCTTTATCAGTCTCGACCGTGGGGAAATCATGACTGACTAGAGACTCACTGAGATCCCTTTGTCCTCAACTGAGGAGTTCCACCCACAGAAATCTGCCAATCTAGGTATCGCTGCAAAGTGGCACAATTTCTTTGGTCTCCTCAAAAGATTGAAATTGTTAAATCAAAAATTCTTCATGTTTGTCTTCCTTTCTTGGTACGTTGATGTTTCTTCTAAATGTTCTGAGGATGTATTTTGCTCAGATGTGCTGGGTTATTGTTGGTCTCACTATTTTTGCCTTATGAATGGACTCGGCTTGCTGTTAAAGCAAACAATCTCAACCCTTGGGTAGAAAGGATTGAAATCCTGGTGTATACAGAAGACAGACACAAAATGCTGGAGCAACTCAGTGGGTATTGCAGCATCCCTTGAGAAAAAGGACGGGTGATGTTTTGGGACCCTTCTTCAGACTGACAAAATGCGTAGAAAAGAAATGCAGATTCTGGTAAAATCTGAAGATGGGTCCCAAGGTGAAACGTCACCCATCCTTTTTCTCCAGAGATGCTGCCTGACCCGCTGAGTTACTCCAGCATTTTGTGTCTAATTTTAACCCTTCTCCTGGATGTGTGGATGGGAGGATGGGAGGGAGAGAAGATGGGAGGAAGGGAGGGAGGGATGGAAGGAAACAAAGATACAGCGTGGAAACTGGTCCTTTGGCCACCGAGTCGACTCTAACCATGTCCACCCTAGTTCTGTCTGATCCCACTTTCACATCCACACTCTACACACTAGGGAAAAATTTACAGAGGCCAATTAACCGACAAACCTGCACGCTTTGAGGATGTGGGTGGAAACTGGAGCACCCGAAGCAAACGCACCGAGTCACAGGGAGAAGTCCACACATTCAACTCCCGAGGGTTAGGATGGAACACGCATGTCTGGCGCTGTGAGGCAGCAGCTCTACTGCCACTATCATCTCTTTGTTTTCGTCCACTGCCCTCAGCGTGCCCTTGAATCTCTGCTGTTTGCTGTTGGGTCACAGTTAAAGACATAAATGCAGTTTAAAGAACTTTCTTCACTGCCCTCATCTGCCTCAAGGGTGTATAGAGCACTCTCAATGCTTGCTTATTTATGGGTTCCTTTGCTGTGCGAAACCTCATGGGCTGTATTTGCTGGTGTTTGCTGCCCTTCGCAGACCATCGCTTTGTCGCAAGCTTTGTTACTGTGGAGGCATGGAGTCAATTGGACACAATTGAGCTAAACAATTGCCCTGTCAATGATAATACGTTTTCCTGCTTTTTGCAAACATACTGTATAACCCGAGGGATTTCCTTGCTGAGAATGCTTGTCCGGTAGTGGCCAGCAGCACTTATGTCCACCATAATGAAGTGCTTTGAGTGGTTAGTTATGGCACAAATCAACTCCTGCATCAGAATTAACCTGGATTTACTTCAATTTGCCTATCGCCACAACAGCTGAACAACAGATGTTGTTTCCAAGCCTCTCCACTCTGCTCTGAACAATCTGGATAGCAGAAACATATAAATGCAGCTGTTGTTCATTGACGGCTTTCAACATTATCAGCCCCTCCACACTCACCACCGTGCTCCAAGACCTGGCCTCTGTACATCCCTTCGCTACTGGATAATGGACTTGCTCATCCGTAGACCTCAATCTATGCGGATGGGAACGTTTTAAAGGAATATGGGTGAAATGTATGCAGATGGGACCAGCTCAGAGTGACACCTTGGTCAACATGGATGAGTTTTGCTGCAGTGCCTGTTTCCCTGTTGTATAACTCTATGACTCTAACTCTTAGTCATTGTTAAGACTATGCAAAAATCAATAAAATAGATCAAGGTCTGATTTCAACGGTGCAACCACTTCAGAAATCACTGATTTTTTATTCATGATTGCAGCTCCAAATCAGTAACATCCAGATAATGATGAGGTTAAAATCTCCCAAAAGTTGCATCAACATTACTGAACCAGATGTTAATCTGATTGTACACTGCCAGTAAAGTATCAGGGACCATTTCCTCTGGATCAATTGTGTTTTTCTCATTCTGTTGAAACATAGAAAATAGGTGCATGATTGGGCCATTCAGCCCTTCGAGCCAGAACTGCCATTCAATATGATCATGGCTGATCATCCAAAATCAGTACCCAGTGCTGCTTTCTCCCCATATCCCTTGACTCCGTTAGCCCTAAGAGCTATATCTAACTATCTCTTGAAAACATCTGGTGAATTGGCCTCCACTGCCTGCTGTGGCAGAGAATTCACAACTCTCTGGGTGAAAACGTTTTTCCTCATCTCAGTCCTAATTGGCCGATCCCTTATTCTTAAACTGTGATCCCTGGTTCTGGACTCCCCCCAACATGGGAAACATTTTTCCTGCATCTAGCCTGTCCAATCCCTTAAGATTTGTATATGTATCTATAAGATCCCCTCAGAGCTAATTCCCAGATGGTTTCATTATCATTAGCTCCTGTTACTGCTATTAGCTATCATTAGCTGCAACTGGATCAATTCCTTGAGCACCAGGTTAATCCCAAACTCTTCCCACATGTTTATTTGTTCTCCAAACCTCCCATTGTATACATCTTCCGTTTGGCCTGCCATTTAAGGACTTTACACAAGTCCCTTATTGCATGTCTCTTAAATTTGCTGCATTTAGTTGCACATTTTCAAATGCATCCAGACACTGTCTGCAATCTGGATTTTCCATAGACTCACAACCTTGTCGCCAATGTGTTTAGACTTTAAAGATACAGCCACGGGAAGAGAACCTTCAGCCCAATGAGTCCGCGCCGACCAGCGATCACCCGGTACCTACACACACTAAGGACAATTTTTTACAACTTACTGAAGCAAATGAACCTACAAACCTGTACATCTTTGGAGTGTGGGAGGAAACCAGAGCACCCAGAGGAAACCCACACGGTCACAGGGAGAATGTACAAACATCATACAGGCAGCACCCTTCGTCAGGATTGAACGCGGGTCTCTGGCCCTGTAAGGCAGCAACTCTACCGTTGGGCCACTGTGCCCCCCCCCCTACACTTTCACTGTGTAACCACCATCAGTGAGGAATTAACCCGACTCAGGAAGTGTTTAACATGGAGAACAGCATGGAAATAGGCCTTGCAGCCCTCCTAGTTCACACCGACCATCGATCCCCCATTCACACTAATTCCATGTTATCCCACTTTCGCATCCTACATGCTTAAGGCAAATGGCAGAGGCCAATTAACCTGTAAACCTGCATACCCTTGGAATGGAGTAACTGGAGAGAACCCACATGGTTACAGAGATGCCTACAACAGAATTGTCTATTCTAAACAATTCCCCAGATGACTTTTGTTGAAAATTGCTGCAACTCATATGGCAGTCAATCACATGATTATACTTAATGACAAACAGCCTGAAAGTTACCATTGCCATAACCATTAAAAGCAGATAACCCACAGTTTTCATGCAGGTTTTAGTTAGTTTTGTTTAGAGATACCATGCGGAAACAGGCCCTTTCAGCCCACTGAGTTCGCACCAACCAGCGATCCCTACACATTAACACTATCTTACATACACTGGGGACAAATTACAATTGTACCAACCCAATTAACCTACAAACCTGTACATCTTTGTTGCGTGAGAGGAAACCAGAGATCCCAGAGACAACCCAAGCAGGTCAAGGGGAGAACGTACAAACTCTGTACAGACCTGCACCCGTAGTCAGGATCGAACCCGGGTCTCTGGTGCTGTACGGCAGCAACTCTACCGCTGCGCCACCGTGACACCCTCATGTGGTTAAAGGACTTATTTGACAGTGACACATAATCGAGCGCAGGAAAATAGTTCCTACTACCTCAGTGAAGAGAAAGCAGAGATGGGGTGAGGGGCTGAATGGGGCAGTATGGTAATCAAATGAAAACCATTAGCAGCAGTTTAATGAGTAAACTGAGTCCCTGTGCATTAAATAATAAATATTTTATATGTAGCACAGGGCAAGTGGTACCTTAAGGGAGTTTTGGGTAGCTTGATGAATGCGCCCCTTATTTTCAATTAAACATGACAAATGTGCTTCAAATTAAACAATGAAGTTAATGAAAGCCATTCACTGTCAAAGAATGAGAGATGTTTCTTAAAAAAAAAGATTTTTGCTAAAAAAATGACAAAGCAATCTGGATTTATGAACAATTGTATCTTCCACTCACCTTTTGTTGCTCCACTCATTTAATGAACCTTAATTCCCCACTGTGATTCCGTTCTTAAAAAAAATGAATCCTTTATTAAAAACAAAACACATTGTATTCAGGGTTGTAGGTTAATTGGCTTGATTAATTGGTTTGATAAATGTAAAAATTGTACAGTATAAAATTGTCCAAATTCCAGTATAGTGTTCCAGTGGACTGTTCGGAAGGCACAAGGTACAATAGACAATAGGTGCAGGAATAGGCCAATCGGCCCTTCAACACCGCTATTCAATGTGATCATGGCTGATCATCCACAATCAGTACCCCGTTCCTGCCTTCTCCCCATATCCCCTGAATCTGCTATCCCCCTCACCTCACCTCTGCTTTCTCTCCGTTACAAGGTACAAGTGTTACTAATCATTCATGAGAATAATGAATGATGAATCTGTTGAATTCATTGCCACAGATGGTCGTGGAGGCAAAGATAATTGATATTTTTAAGGCAGGCATTGACAGATTTTTGATTAGAAAGGGTATCAGAGGTTATGGGAAGAAGGCGGGAGAATGGGGTTGAGAGGGAAAGATAGATCAGCCATGATTGAACGGCGGAGTAGATTTGATGGGCCAAATGGCCTAATTCTGCTCCTATAACATGAATAAGAGGGTAACTATAATTACAAAGCTACAGCTGCCCAGCATTGAGAAAGTGAATTAAGAAACTTCACTCTTGATAATGAAACAGAGATTATTAACGGTGTTAGCCAGCTGGATTTATTACATAAAATTTGTTATAGTCTATTAAGTGAGCAACTCACTTCTGATTGCCTGGTGCCATTTTCCTTCTGTGGAATTTGTGAACTGTAATAAGAAATGTAATCAAAACTTTTTGAAAATTACATAAATTTGTATCATTTCCCAAAGACCAATTTTGTTCCGCTTCACTCATCAGACATGAATGTATTCTCATTTGCTGTGTTGTATGCAGTGATTACGAAGGCATTTTAATAAGCAATCTGCAAGTTCTTTAATTTTCTTTAATCATAAGGGCCTCATAACTCTCTGATAATGCAAACACTTTGTAGTTATGAAATGACCATGTATTACATTGCCTCCTTTTTCTCCCATGCATAATGATATTGCTATATGTAGCATGCTCCCTTAAAGATATGACCCTGTGTGTACAACAGCGTCCACTGCCATAACATTCCTACACCATGAAGAGAAATGTATATATAAGATTATTATATCAAGCACGTCAGCCAGCAATGGCTGGGTACCTGCCAATAATGAACAAAAAGATTAAACCATCATTAGCAGGGTCTTCGGAGATATGAAGTAATGCTTGCAGTTCATTAAGTAAGGTGATTAGTAAATAGACATACAATACAAATCAAGCAGTACATCAGGTAATTTTTGTGTCATGAGGCACTAAACCGCCTGTCAGGATATTTTCCCAGCCATAAACTCAATCTGCCGTAGTTACTCCAGCTCTCTCTGTTCCTAATTAGTTCGTTCGTGATTAAAACTGTTTTCCCCGAGTCTGAAGTTGCATATGAAGTTGCAACTCATTATTTCCATGGTGTAAGCCATGGGTGCAATGCACTTCCTGCCAAAACTTTAAAGATTTTATCTTTACTATTATATTCCTCGACCTGCGAATTCTCAGCAAAATTTCTGAAGTCTGAAGAAGGGGTTTGACCCAAAACATCACTTATTCCTTTTCTCCAGAGATGCTGACTGACCTGCTGTGTTACTCCAACATTTTGTATCTATCTTCATTTAACATGTTCGATTTTCCGCGCTGATAACTATTTAGCCGGTTCTTTCTGAATGGAGCTAAAATGCTAAAAATGTGCACTATTTCCATCCTCAAACTTCAGGAGCAATTCTTAATCATAATTGTTATGATAAGGAAGTGGCTATATGGGTTGAGATATTGTAGATGGAGCATTGATTAGCCAAGTTCCTTTCCAATAACAAAAACAATAATAAAATAAGCACATACAGGAAGGTAAATAAGATTAGATAAGTCTCATGGCTTCATGGGAGAAATGGATTCCAATTCTCAGTGGTGAATAATAAAGAGAGAGAACTTTATATTGTCATAGAATAATACAACAGGCCAACAGGCCCTTTGGCCCAACTTGTCCAGACCGGCTAACATGTCCTAGCTACAGTAGTCCCACCTGCCTGCATTTGGCCCATATCCCTCCAAACCTGTCCTATCAATGTACCCATCTAACTGTTTCTTAAACGTTGGGATAGTTTTGCCTCAACTGCCTCTTCTGGCAGCTCGTTCCACATATCCACCACCCTTTGTGTGAAAAGGTTGCCCCTCAGATTCTTATTAAATCTTTTCCCTTTCACCTTAAACCTATGTCCTCTGGGTCCTTGATTCCCCTGCTGTGGGCAAGAGACACTGCGCATCTACCTGATTTATTCCTCTCATGATTTCATACACCGATAAGATCACCCCTCATCCTCCTGCACTCCAAGGAATAGAGCCCTAGCCTACGCAAACTCCCCCTATAGCTCAGACCCTTGACTCCTTTGGGATGAGCCTGCTACTGCTCCAATTTACTCATGTGTTGCACTTCAATCTCCTTTTGCACCTCACAATGTTATGAAATGAGTCTTTGTTTAGAGTTTTGGAGACACAGCATGGAAACAGGCCCTTCGGCCCAACAGGTTCTCACTGACCAACGATCACCTCGTACACTCGTCTTTTCCTACACACCTGAGACAATTTATAGGGGTGGGAGATTGCAACCTTCACGTGGTCCGCCCTGTTTCGACGAATGCAATCAACCCGGCGTGCACACTCAAATAAGCTCAAATAGAACAAGTTGTCCTACAACTTTAGGCTGTGCACGCCATACGCAAGAAGAAGATGAAGAGACAATTTATCAAAGTCAATTAACCTACAAACCTGCACATCTTTGGAGTGAGGGAGGAAATTGCAGCACCTGGAGAAAATCCGCACGGTCACTGGGAGAACGTACAAACTCCGTACAGACAGCACCCATAGTCAGGATCGAATCCAGGTCTCCATCGTTGTAAGACAGCAACTCTACTGCTGGGACATTTACTTTCCTAAACTTCAGAAAAGTCTGAATTATGACTGATAATTTCCTTACAGAAGTGGTTGTTTGATTACAGAGTCCCAAGTATATTTTTAATATAATTGATGATAAAATAACAATCCAGTTTATCAGCAATTTAGCATTGATAATAAAATCCAGTTTATCATCAGTGGTAAATTGATGATAAAATAGATTTTATATTTTAAACAAGTTACTCAGTCGGATAATATGTAATGCAATGAAACATTAATTTAAATTTAAGAATGGCTGCATGCAAAGAGTCAACAGGAGCAAAAGTACGATAAAGATGAACATTAAAATAGAATTCAAACACCATAATGCATTAGGTTATCAGCACAATTATCATTATCATAGTTAAATTAAATAGCTTTTTAAAAATGATTTTCAAAAAGTGATTTAAAAAATGATTTATACAGTATGTAATTATGCTAAACTCTTCAATATATATGGGCAAAGATTGAACATGTTTAACCATATAACCATATAACAATTACAGCATGGAAACAGGCCCTCTCGGCCCTTCCAGTCCGTGCCGAACATTTATTTTCCCCTAGTCCCATCTACCTGCACTCAGACCATACCCCTCCATTCCCTTCCCGTCCATATACCTATCCACTTTACTTTTAAATGTTAAAATCGATCCTGCCTCCACCACTTCCGCTGGAAGCTCATTCCACACAGCCACCACTCTCTGAGTAAAGAAGTTCCCCCTCATGTTACCCCTAAATTTCTGTCCCTTAATTCTCATGTCATGCCCTCTTGTTTGAATCTTCCCTACCCTCAATGGGAAAAGCTTATCCACGTCAACTCTGTCTATTCCATATAACCATATAACCATATAACAATTACAGCACGGAAACAGGCCCTCTCGGCCCTTCCAGTCCGTACTGACCATTTGTTTTCCCCTAGTCCCATCTACCTGCACTCAGACCATACCCCTCCATTCCCTTCACGTCCATATACCTATCCACTTTACTCTTAAATGTTAAAATCGATCCTGCCTCCACCACTTCTGCTGGAAGCTCATTCCACACAGCCACCACCCTCTGAGTAAAGAAGTTCCCCCTCACGTTACCCCGAAACTTCTGTCCCTTAATTCTCATGTCATGCCCTCTTGTTTGAATCTTCCCTACCCTCAATGGGAAAAACGTATCCACGTCAACTCTGTCTATCCCTTTCATCATTTTAAAGACCTCAATCAAGTCCCCCCTTAACCTTCTGCGCTCCAAAGAATAAAGACCTAACTTGTTCAACCTTTCTCTGTAACTTAGTTGCTGGAACCCAGGCAACATTCTAGTAAATCTCCTCTGTACTCTCTCTATTTTGTTGACATCCTTCCTATAACTAGGCGACCAAAATTGTACACCATACTCCAGAATTGGTCTTACCAATGCCTTGTACAATTTTAACATTACTTCCCTACTCCTATATTCAATGCTCTGATTTATAAAGGCCAGCACAGCAAAGGCTTTCTTTACCACCCTATCTACATGCGATTCCACCTTCAGGGAACTATGCACAGTTATTCCTAGATCCCTCTGTTTCACAGCATTCCTCAATTCCCTACCATTTACCATGTACTTCCTATTTTGATTTGTCCTGCCAAGATGTAGCACTTCACACTTAACAGCATTAAACTCCATCTGCCATCTATCAGCCCACTTTTCCAAATGGCCCAAATCTCTCTATAGACTTTGAAAATCTACTTCATTATCCACAACACCACCTATCTTAGTATCATCTGCATACTTACTTATCCAATTTTCCACCCCATCATCCTTTCATCATTTTAAAGACCTCAATCAAATCCCCCCTTAACCTTCTGCGCTCCAAAGAATAAAGACCTAACTTGTTCAACCTTTCTCTGTAACTTAGTTGCTGGAACCCAGGCAACATTCTAGTAAATCTCCTCTGTACTCTCTCTATTTTGTTGACATCCTTCCTATAATTAGGCGACCAAAATTGTACACCATGTTTGATACTTCATAATTTGACAAATTGATAAAAGATTAGAAGTTATCAAATTCATTTTGATTTACTTCTTGCTATTTTGAATCGATTCCTCTGAGCCACACTGCAAATGATAAGGTAAGTAATGAATCTACATGAAAGCAATGTTGTTCCTTAAAGATAAATTCCTATATTTCCATGTGGCAATTGGACAGATTTAACACTTGCACCAAACCACACGTGAGAAGGAATAAAGATACACGTACAAGAGTATGAGGGCAGCACCTTGATGCAGCAGGTGGAGAGACTGCCACACATCGCCAGACACCTGGGTTCGAATCTGGTGTTGCCTGTGTGGAGTTTGACTCAGGTGCTGTCTGTGTGGAGCTTGCGTGTTCTTCCTGTGACACATAGGTTTCCTCCAGGTACAGGTATGTTGGTAAAATCGCCCCTAATGTGTATGCGAGAGAGGGATAACATGGGACCAATGTGAGCAGGTCAACGTAGACAGTGAAGACAGAGGAGGTAGTTGAGGCAGGTATTATAACAGCATCGAAAAGACAGTTGGACAGGTACTTAGATAGGAAAGGTTTAGAGAGATGTGGACCAAACACTGGCAGGTGGGAGTAGCTTAGATGGGCATTTTGGTCAGCATGGATGAGTTGGGCCAAAGGGCCTCTTTGCGGGCTGTATGACTCAATAACATCTCAAAAGCCTCGCTCTTACTGTGAGGTTCAGGGGGGCCATTCTAACTATGTACTTATCATATTGGACAGTCACCTATTTTCCCATAGCCACTTTTAATCCTTTGGTTTCCACGAGGATTTATTTCTGGAATTCGCTCAAATAACAGTGCATTGAGGTGTTGCAAGCTCAAAGGCATCGGCCGTCTCACTTAATTCAGTGCTAAAAGAGATTTTAGTTGTTGGAGTGAGAATTGATGGAAATTGCCAGTGAAGTAGCTCAGAAAGCTCAAGTGGCTGAAGAGGCACACAAGAGCTGAAGCTGTTTTGTACTGATCCGACTTATTACATAGAGTCATACAGAGAAACAGGCCCTTTGGCCCAACCTGCCCACACCGACCAACATGCCCCATCTACCCTAGTCCCAACCGCCTGCATTTGCCCATATCCCTTTAAACCTGGGGTACACAAAAAGCTGGAGAAACTCAGCGGGTGCAGCAGCATCTAAGGATCACAGAGGGGGAGCAGTTAGAGAGGAATCACAGAGGGGGAGCAGTTAGAGAGGTCTGAAGAAGGGTCTCGACCCGAAACGTCGCCTATCTCCTTCGCTCCTTAGATGCTGCTGCACCCGCTGAGTTTCTCCAGCTTTTTGTGTACCCTCGATTCTCCAGCATCTGCAGTTCCTTCTTTAATCCCTTTAAACCTGTCCTGTCCATGCACCTGTCTAAATGTTTCACAAACATTGCAATAGTACCTGCCTCAACTACCTCCTCCGGCAGCTCATTCCATACACCCACCACCCTTTGTGTGAAAAAGTTACTCCTCGGGTTTCAATTAAATCTTTCCCCCCCCCCCCCCCCCCCCCCCCCACCTTAAACCTATGTTCTCTGGTCCTTGATTCCCCTACTCTGGGCAAGAGACTCTGTGTGCGTGCTCGATCAATTCCTCTCATGATTTTGCACACCTCTCTCTATAAGATCACCCCTCACCCCCCTGCGCTCATTCATTGTGTATTTAGTAATCATTCTGAACATCGGTTGTCTTAATGATGAAACACCGCAGAGCTTCAGTGAGAAGGTAGATGCTCGAGATGAATATCTATGCCCTGCAGCCAGTTGCTAAGATGCACACATCACTCATTCCTCCACTGTTAAGGATGTCATGCATTCCTAGCTCTAGCAGATATCTACCTTAGGCATCCTGTAATGGACAACAAAAATGCACGGTAGCGCAAGAAAGGTAGCTAGTGATTATTCCGCAGCAGAATGTGAGCACAATTTTAAATTGCATTCTTCTTTGCAGAAGATGCGGTTTGACTTAAATACATCAATACATAAATAGTTCAGTTCAGTTTATTGTCACGTGTACTGAGTTACAGTGAAAAACCTTTGTCACATGCTGACCAGCCAGCGGAAAGACAATACATGATTACAATCGAGCCGTACACAGTGAATACATGAATGCATAAACATTTTCCCTACAGTGCCTTCTAACCAACATTCTAGTTCTCTCAACTTGCATGCATTTTGATCAGTTGTGTTCAGCTAGTTTGGTGCAGTTTAATATGGTCATGTGCAGCAAGGTGCAATGAAAATCTTAGTTTAGTGTCTTACCGTACATTAGGCTTTTATCTCTGGTGAAATCTTGTTAAACGCCATGTCGGGCTGAGGGATATCAAAACTGTGTTGTTTTTAAGTGAACTCGAATGGATAGAAATTCATTTTCTGTCATCTATCCTTATTTTGCAATATTGAGGCTTTGACAGGAACAGCAGAGCCTCGACTGCATAGTGGAATCTTACAACAGTTTTAAAAACAGCTGTTACTAACATCTGAGCAATAGAATGCTTTTCCGTTTACAAAATATCTTTGTATATAATCCCTGCGTTAGCGGGCTGAGGTGCAGCAGAGCAGAAATTGTATAGATCTGATAATGTCTTTAAAAGGTTTTGATAGGAACTAAACATTAAATACTCAACATAGACACAAAAAGCTGGAGTAACTCAGCGGGTCAGGCAGCATCTCTGGAGAAAGAGAATAAGTGACGTTTCGGGTCAGAACCAGTCTGAAGAAGGGTTCCGACCCGAGATGTCACCTATTCTTTTTCTCCAGAGATGCTGCCTCCTCCAGCTTTTAGTGTCTATCTCTAGCATCTGCAGTTCCTTCCTACACATTAAATGCTCAACGCTCTACCTTGAGAAAATGGTGCAGTGATATAATTGGATTATAATGGTATTTTCCTTTCATGGATTCCTCATTTAAAAAAAACACAGGAGCACACATGTGAAGAAAGGCAACTGTTATCATACAAGAAACAGCAGTGGGAAGAAAATAGCCTGCTCTTCTTCTCGTTGATGAGAAGAAACGGAAGGAAAAGATCTTAGATAATGGATTTATTCAGAAGGATATTGTTTTTAATTACATGTATTTAGCTATAAAATTCACTTTTGCAAGATTTGTATAGATTTTTTAACATAATAATGTGGTAAATGTGGAAATGATTAACCTTCACTGTTCTATGATGCAATGGTTTAAATTTATTGAAATTTATGATGATTTTCCCTCAGTACCCTTGCTAAACTGGTGCAGATGGGAGGATAGAGCAGAAAATCGAATAATGACACTTGTTAGTGTCCATTGGTTTAACAAGAAAAAAATGTAAGAGGAAATACATAGAATCAATAATGATGGAGGAAATTGTGGTGGAGGAAGATGACAAAAGGAGAACAGGAATAAGATCAGCAATTGTCCCCTCACTTCAAGGGCATTAGACTGCCCTGCCGCCAAAATCACCTCTTTTCACCCACTCCCACACTTCCTGAGCTATTGCTTGGCGAAAACGCTGAATGGCCATATACCTTCTCAATCTTGCTGAGCGTAGATAGACACAAAATGCTGGAGTAACTCAACGGGACAGGCAGCATCTCTGGATAGAAGGAATGGCCACTCATTGAACGTGGGGAGAGAGACGAGGCAGGACAAAGCACAGCAGGTAATAGGTGGGTAGAGGTGGGTTTTAAATAGTAAAGATGAGGGAGTGGGGACCTGGAAAGTAGAAGTCATTAAAGAGACGAGGGGGTGCGAGGTATCTTGGACATAGGTCGGGTGGGATTGTACCAGAGGGGATAGGATAGAGTCGAGGCTTTGTAGAAATGATTTCAGTGGGACAGGAGCGGGCAGAAACAATGGGTCTGCCAGGGCAGTTGTGTTTATGGACTTTGGGGAGAAGGTAAAACCAGGCCATGCGGAGCTGGGGAATGATAAGGTTGGAGGCTGTGAAGGGCAGACAGCAGAAGGCGATACAAAAAGAGTCTTCAAACTGAAATGTTGACTATTGTGTAGGAAGGAACTGCAGATGCTGGTTTAAACTGAAGATAGACACAAAAAGCTGTAGTAAATCAGCGGGACAGGCAGCATCTCTGGGGAGAAGGAAAGCACTCTCCATAGATACCACCTGATCTGCTGACTATTTCCAGATTTGTATTTGCTCTTTAGAATAGTAATTCAGGGAAAATGTGGTATAAATACAGCAAATTTCACTTGGGGATATGATTACATTTTATTTTATCATATCCACTGGAAACCATTTTACTGTAACTAAAGTGGTTTAATGCTATATAATCTATCTATTTATTTAAAGGTTAAATTTTAGCTGTTTATGAATTCTGTATAAATTGTGGCCAAATTTGTGGATGATCAGCCATGATCACATTGAATGCCGGTGCTGGTTCGAAGGGCCGAATGGCCTACTCCTGCACCTTTTGTCTACTGTCAAATATTTGTGGCTGTTGGCAATTTCACTGGTGAAAAGAGCTCATTTTTTAATCTTCCTATTAATCCAGAAATTATATTAAATATCTCCATCTATGGCTAAGTGTCAACAAATATTCTTAATGATAGCTGTTAATGTGAACTAACAACATTTGCAATCAATAAACACACATTTTGCCACATTGCAGGTTGCTATTCATCAACAATTCTGAAGTACCAAATTCAGTCTAGACATGACACTCATTCAATGTATGCAGTTAATTTCAGTTTCTCACTGCTAAGAGTCATATAGGGTCATTCATAAGTTAATAAGTGACAGGAGCGGTATTAGGCCATTTGGACCATCTAGTCTACTCCACCACTTAATCATGGCTGATGTATCTCTCCCTCCTCACCCCATTCTCCTGCCTTCTCCCCATAAACCCTGACCCCCTTACTAATCAAGACTCTATTTATCTCTGCCTTAAATCTCTGCCTGTATGCCTCTATCATAGAGCCATACAGCATGGAAACAGGCCCATCAGCCCAACTGGCCCACACCGACCAACATGCCCATCTACACTAGTCCCACTGGCCTGCATTTGGCCCATATCCCTCGAAACATATCCTATCCATGTACCTGTCTAAATGTTTCTTAAAAGTTGAGATAGTTCCTGACCTGCGGATGAATCATTCCCTGAGAGGGAAAGAATCACTTTATACCACAGGATTTTCAGACTGAGCAGCTAATTAAGCTCAGTGGCTTGGAGGAACAGCACAGGGACAGCTTTGCAATGGCAAGTATGCTCTTGAGCATGTTTCGGCGTACCTGGACAAATGGCTCAGAACGAGCAAGTGCTTTAATTAAGGATCATTACAGAGTAGCAGTGTGATTAAAGCTACTACGCCTGAAGATAGAAGGGGGGTCTCGGCCTAAACCTCACACATTCCTTCTCTCCAGAGGTGCTGCCTGTCCCGCTGAGTTACTCCAGCATTTTGTGTCTATCTTCAATGTAAACCAGCATCTGCAGTTCCTTCCTACACATTTTGTCTACTACGCCGGAGGCAGGATTACCATCCACATCATTGTCAGTCTCGTACTGTTCACATCTATGAGGATAATATACCAGTGATGCTCCCAGTTAATTAAATACAGGGTCAGCAACTCCCCGGTGCTATTGCGAGGAGTTGAAGGGAGCAGGGTTAATAGAGGTCCTTTGAGTATAAAAACATCGCGGGCAAAGCTCAAGAAAATCAAAAACAGGAACAGAGGTGAATTTTCAGGAACAGAGCCAAAACCTAAACGTGAGGTTCAGAGCCAGTAAATTTACATTGTTTGATCAGTATATGCAAGCGGTGGTAAATAAGATTGGGTAAGATAGGCACTTAATGGTTGACATGAGCATGACGGACCAAAGAGCCTGTGCCTGCGCTGAATGACTGTATAACTCTAAATTACAAGTGACTAAATATCCCCAAATCTCTTTACTGAACACCACAGAAGTGAATGGACAACAGACAATAGGTGCAGGAGTAGGCCATTCGGCACTTCGAGCCAGCTCCACCATTCACTGTGAGCACGGCTGATCATCCACAACCCGTTCCTGCCTTCTATCCATATCCCTTGACCGCTATCTTTTAGAGTTCTATCTAACTCTCTCTTGAAAGCATCCGGATAATTGGCCTCCACTGCCTTCTGAGGCAGAGAATACCACAGATTCACAACTCTCTGGGTGAAAAAAGTGCTCCCTCATCTCCGTTCTAAATGGCCTACCCCTTATTCTTAAACTGTGACCCCTTGGCTCTGGACTCCCCCAACATTGGGAACATGTTTCCTGCCGTTAGCGTGTGCAACACCATGAGAGCATGCTTCTCTGAGAGTGCTGAACATTTTTTCTAAAGCAAAGAAACACGACCTATTTTCAGCTGGGGGCAGTCTGAACAAGTATAGTGCAAAGGATAATGTCACTGAGTCTGTGTTCCGTACACTAATGATCTGATACACAGTTGCACACAAGGCCTGTGGAAGAGCCATTATGAATTTTGTCAACTACATCTTTTGGACAAATAGATAATTTTGTGGTGATTGACTGGGTCAGAATGCTATCAATTCACAGTTGGGGTTGTTGGCCTGGATTACCCTGGCGTCTATTCTTAATAACACAGGTTTGTCGATGAGCACAGACACAAAATGCTGGAGTAACTCAGCGGGTCAGGCAGCATCTCTGGATAGAAGGAATGGGTGACGTTTCAGGTCAAGACCCTTCTTCATACTGAGTCAGGGGAGAGGGAGACACAGAGATGTGGAAGTGTAAGGTGTGAAAACGAGACAACAAAAGGGAGGAGGTTCAAGGAAAATGTAGAATAAATCATTGTTAGCTGGGGGAAGTTGACAACGAGGTATATAAAGATAAAATTTAATCGGGAGGACAGTCAGACTGGCCGGAGAACTAGAATGTGGGAGGGATGGAGAGGGAGAAAGCAAGGGTTACTTGAAATTAGAGAAATCAATGTTCATACTGCTGGGATGTAAGCTGCCCAAGCGAAATATGAGGTACTGTTCCTCCAAGTGGTGTTGGGCCTCACTCTGACAATGGAGGAAGCCCAGGACAGACAGGTCAGTATGGGAATGGGAACGGGAGTTAAAGTGTTTTACAATAAGGAGATCAGGTAAGTCTAGGTGAACTGAGCAGAGGTGTTCAGCAAAATGATCGCCAAGCCCGATTCACAGATTGTTTGGCCTCATGAATCACTCACACAATCCTTGCTTGCTACTTGAGCTTCCTGGTATTCCCTGATAATACTGACCATGATTTCGAGTCACAGAATCTTTTCTCCCCTTCTCGTTGCATGGTCATGTCAGTAATTCAACCACTCTATCTGGCACATCATAAGTCTTTCCTTGTCACAACATCCAGTTCTACTAAGTACTTGTAGTCACAAGAATGGACGATTGACAATGGTGAGACAATAATCTTGTGAAACATTATTCTGGGGAAAATGGGATAGCATAAAAGTAAACTGTTGTGAACAAGATTAGTACAGGAGGTTATGGGGAGAATGCAGGAGAATGGGGTTAGGACAGAGAGATAGATCAACCATGATTGAATGACAGAATAGACTTGATGGGCCAAATGGCCTAATTCTACTCCTATTTAAGATTAGGAATTTCTCTAATAAAAATGAATTGCAGATGCTGGTGTATACCAAAGACAGACACAAAATGCTGGAGTACCTCAACGGGTCAGGCAGCATCTCCGAAGAAAATGGATAGGTGGCATTTTGGGTTGAGACCCAAAAAGGGTCCTGACCCGAAATGTAATATATCTATTTTCTGCAGAGATGCTGCTTGACCTGCTGAGTCACTCCAGCATTTTGTTTCTATTTTAGGAATCCTCTAGTCATGCTTGAGATTAAGGATTGTGTTTCATGTAACTCCTACAATGTACAGCCGCTGGATTATCTTGAGCCTTAAGTTGTGGTGAGCAACTCACCTGTCTAAGATAGACACAAAATGCTGGAGTAACTCAGCGGGATGGGCAGCAGCTCTGAAGAGAAGGAATGGGTGACGTTTTGGGTCGAGACCCTTCCTCAGACCCATCTACAGTTCTTTCCTTCACACAATGCACCTGTCCAAATGCTTTTTTAAATGTTGAGATAGTACCTGCTTCAACTATCTCTTCTGGCAGTTCGTTCCATCACCCACCACGTTCTGTGTGAAAAAGTTACCCCTCAAGTTCCTGTTAAATCTTTTCCCCCTCACCTTAAACCTATGTTCTCTGGTTCTCAATTCTCCGACTCTGGGCAAGAGACTCTGTGCATCCACCTATTCATCTCATGATTTTGTACACCTCCATAAGACCACCCCTCATCCTCCTGCGGTCCATGGAGTCCTAACCTGCTCAACCTCTCCCTATAGCTCAGGCCAGGGGTGGGGAACCTTTTCATATCGGAATGCCGCATCAAGTTAGGTGTAATCTAATAAGGCAGCATCCAAGACACTTCAACTAAATATTGTTCAGAATGTACATTATTTTCTTAAAATAGCCCTGATGATTTACTAATGTTTTAATTGTGGCTGTCAGTCGGGGAGGATTATTTAGTTGAATTTTCTTTTACTCTTTAGTATTTTAAATGCATTCATTTTAAGATTAAAATTAAAATAATAAAAGATGAACAAAAACATATAATAAAAATAAAAGGACTTGTTCTACAAAATTTGGATTCATTCAAAAGGCCGCACTTAATGGCCTAGAAGGCCGCATGCAGCCTTAAGGCCGCAGGTTCCCCACCCCTGGCTCAGGCGCTCGAGTCCTGACAACATCCTCGCCAATCTTCTCGGCACCCTTTCCAGTTTGACAGCATCATTTCTATAACACGGTGCCCAAAACTGAAGATAATACTCCAAATGCAGTCTCACCAATGTCTTATAAAACTGCAACGTGACCTCCCAACTTCAATACTCAGGACCTGCACATAGAGTGTTAATCTTTCATTGGTCTGGATGAAGAGATGAGAACTCCAGCAACATCAGTAAGACTGGTGTAATTCAGGGCAAAGGCAACACATCAAGAAATAAGCAGAAAATAAGCAGGCCAACACCATCTAGATTTACAAACTATTTTATAAAACAAAAAGTATCAATGCAAAAGTATTCCATTGCGAGAAAATTGACTGCCTAGGAAATAAAGATGGTAGCACTAAAAATAAAGCAAAATAGTAAGATTAAACGAGAACTTACCAAGTTTGAAGTTTGATCTGTATTTTACGAGGAGTCGCGGTGAGGGATTTCGTGAAGACCCCGCCAGCAGGCATGCGCGGCATCCTTCAAAGCAGCGGTGTGGAATCACAGAACCAACCATGACTGAAAATAGTAAGATGAAAACCGTAGAACTACCTGTTTGACCTGATGATAGAGGGTGGGAGCGGTGGGCACGAAATCCCTCACCGCGACTCCTCGTAAAATACAGATCAAACTTCAAACTTGGTAAGTTCTCGTTTAATCTTACTATTTTACTTCGGAGTCACGTGAGTGACTTCGTGAAGATTTCAAAGCTCTGTGATTTCACGCCCTGAACAACTTATCACACATGCTTATCACACTGCCGCCATTCTGATGGAGTAAGACTGTTAATGGAGTTCAGTTGACAGTGGCTGAAAAATCAACACAATTTATTAATCAACTAAACAACAACCCCTAATTCGGGGCCAGACATTTACTGAGCGGTACCCAGGATAGCTTCTGCGAATGTCGCAGGAACGGCCAGAGACTTGTTATAGAACCGTTGAAAGGTTTTTTTCCCCCACTGGCCCAGCCCGCAGTGGCGAAAATGTGGTCCATGGGCACCTCCATGGCTCTCGCTGCAGCCCTGGTGGAATAAGACTTAAAAAACGTTAGTAGCAACTCCTGTTTTAATAACTCTTTACCAAAGAATTTTATTTGACCAGGGTTGGCCACCATGGTGTCCAGTCGCAGTTTTTGTAACATCTGGACTCGTTGGGCTGTTGCCAGTGCCATGAGCATCACCACCTTAAGGGTGAGCTGTTTCAAATGGTAGCTCATCTATTGGAGCCCAGCTCCTCAGTAGGGTCAGCATGATCCCCACATCCCACGTTACTGTATATCTGGGTCGTGGAGGGATTGGTATTGAATACTCCCCTCATTAGTTTAGACACCAGGTGGTGGGAGCTGATACTTATATCCAGGTATGAATACAGCGTACTCCTGTCGCTGTTGATGGCACTGTAGCTGAGGCCTGCATCAAAATGGAGGCCTGCTAGAAACTCCAACACATCCAGTATTGTTGCCGAGTTGGAGGACTTGTTGTTCCGGGCACAGAAACCTCCCACTTTCTGATTTGAGTGAGATATTGTTTGCGGGTGGATTCCCGACACGATGCTGCAATAAGGTTCATGGCTCTTGACGAGATGCCTGCCCGGTTGAGCGGTCTTTTCAGAACTGCAAGCCAACAAGTTTAATGACCATGGCAAGGATGACTGACCCCCCTGTAATGGAGTGAGTAATCAATTTGGGATGTTTCCCAATCGCCATACATGGTTGTTGTCCATTTCTACAAACCTCGGGTACCATGGTTGTGTAGGCCAGTCGGGAATGATCAATATGTCAGTTGCAGAGTCTAGTTTAATTTTCTGCAATACCCGACTGGTGAGGCAGCATGGGGGAAACGCGTAGCAACCCATTTCCCCCAATGGATAAAAATGCATCCAATGCTATTACCCCAGGGTCTGGTTCCCACAACACATACGTGGTATTCGATGGTTCAGCCTGGATGCTAATAGGTCAATATCTGGTGTCCCCAATTTGAGCTATAATATCTCCAAAAATTTGGGGGTTCAACATCCACTCAATGTTGTCATTGAAGACACGTGACCTGGTGTCCGCCACTGAATTAAGCTTCCCAGGCAAATAGGTCGCAGTAATCCAAATATTTCTTTCAATGCACCAGTGCCAAATTGTATTAGCCAATTCATTGCAAACTAGCGACCTAATACTACCCATATGATTGATGTAAACCATTATTGTAGCATTATCTATTTGAAAGCGGACATGTAATCCCATGAATTAGTACAGAAGCCCGCAGTCCATGAAATACCCCCAGCATTTCTATATAGTTTATCCCATGTGACTCCCAGGAATGTAGACTCATGAGAGTTCCATCTGCCACCACAACTGGACATCGTACCAGTTGCTCCCCAGCCTGGTGCACTTGCGTCAGTTAGTAGCACAACATCAGGGTTGCTCCATATAATAGGTCAATGACATTCTTTAATATTATCTACCCACCATTATAGCTTGTTTCTAGCTTCCGGTGGTAACCAAATTGGCCGATCAAAGCAGCCAGCATTTGTTTTTTAATGCTGTGATTTGTGACCTTTGTGAATTTCGGTAGTGTAGCGGTCCGAATCGTGCAGCTGGGAATGTAGTTACCATTTAGAGTTACCAATACCAATAACTTTCGCTGTTTGCCACATGGTCGATACCCTGGCGCAAGCAAGATTGTGGCACTCTTCTGATATAGCAGTAGCTTTATTAGTGGGGATGATAAACTTCATTAAATTAGTGTCTAAGGTGAACACCAAATCCATAACCCGTAGCGGGTGCAGTTTTTGATTTGTCTGGATGGATTACAATCCCAGCTTCTCAAGCAGAGCCTTGGTTGCAGCCACTCCTTGAATTGCCAATTGGAGGGTCTGCCCCATTATAAGGATTTCATCCAACATGCCATCACTATAATCTTGTTGTCGGAGAAGAGCCAATACAGGTAAATACCAACTTGGTAAACAGCCTAAGCTATGATGGTTCCATTAGGCAACGCACCCTTCCAGACAACTTCAGAATTCCCTGTGAGCCTCAGCAATGGGCACCGTATAGCATGCTTCTTTCAAATTGATACATGCCATAAAGTACCCTGAGTAAAGCATCCACCTAGCTGTTCCAAAAGCATCCATTTTGCATGGGTATATTGTACAAAAAGTGTTCAACTCAGCTAAATCGATTATAACCCGACATTCCTCTTCTTTTTACTGCTGGTGAACATATTAGGCTCAACTCAATATGTCCATGCTTGGTTATGCCAATTACCACTTTTCCTGCTCGCCATATAATTTCAGCATGCCCTGCCTCCACCTCTTTTTGGGATAGAGTAAATTCCTACGAGGCGAATGCTGGGTATGGGAATCTATACCTCCCACGAATTATATACCCTTGAACACTTTGTAAAATAAACTCATCTGTGGTTACAGTTCTTCCCCATATGTCCAAGGCCGCCCGCAATCGCCCACCTATTCGTACAGGAGGGATACTACGGCGTGAGAGGAGCCAGACCCCCTTACTTCCATAGTGAACGGCGGTTCCATACATACGGTGCTTCGGGTGGACGTTATGGAGGTTGACGGCCCGGCGGCCGCATTTCCCATGCAGGCCGCTGTTGGCCTTGCCCTAAATGGTCGTTGTATTTATTGAGATGGAGGTAGGTAGAATCTTTGTGCCCTATCCGGCAGCCTTGGTTCACAGGCTGTATTAGGCTGTTGCCGGTGATATGGATGAACTCTATCGGAGTTTCATGAGGCCCACTGTTTTGGCCTCCTTTGTCCAGTCCCTTCACCTGTTTGTACAGGTCTCCAAGCAACTGATGCGGCGGTGGAGCGGTAATGGTCGGCACAACCCCCGCGAATTTGGGGTTTAGTGTGGGCTATATGGAGCTCTTATGCAGGCAATTTATCTCATACTGGACGTTGCATAGGAGTGCCAGTGCATCATGCTATTTACTGGACACATTATCCCCGATCAGGGTTTTGCAAACGCCGTTATGGCCCGTGGAGAAGCTTTCTCCAAGGTATTATTGAGAATCTGACTCCAGAGTTGGTGTATACGTAGGCAATCAATGGTGCCCGCCAATTCGCGGTGCAGGGTTCACCTGTCTGGGTTGAAACGGCAAACTTCACTCACCACATCCAGCATCCTCCTCATGCTCTGGTTCAGCGGTCACTGGCTGTCCCTGGTCGTCGTCAAACTCAGCAGCTGGGCAATCATTAATGCTTCTGGCTGGAGACGATGAGGAGCTGAGCGGAGTCCTTGCACGGCTAGTGGATGCCCCCCCGAGTCCCGTTCTTCTCGTTCTCGGTCCCGCTGGAGATGTTGCACCATTTAAGAGCTCCAACCGCTCAATGCAACCGTCCCTGCGAGATGCAGCGGACAAGCCGACTTCCCCAGGCCCTGCGAATTCACTGGGGCTTCCACCATCGGACCTCACCCCCTTAGGGCCTATGGTCCAATGGCAGGTCGTCGTGACCTACAGCTCAAGTAGGGTCATACAACTCCCGCACGGACTCTCCGCTAGTCTGTCTTCCCCCAGACTGTGGCGGCCCACCTGGCTGATAAGAAGGCAGGCGAGTTGACTCGGCGCCGGCCCCTGGAACCTGGCTCCCCGGAGTCCGTGCAGGCTTACCTCCACACTTACACCATTACTTGGCGTGGAGGCGCATGGTCGGCCGCTCGCAGCGCTGAGCTGACCGACCGCTTCCTGCTGCCACCTCCGCCCTTGACCGCAGCCTGACGGGGTGTGTTGTCGGCGGTATCTGCTCCAGCAGGCCTACACGACGCAGCAGTGTTATGCCCGGGCTGCACGATGGCAGATATCCCTGGCTGCGGTACGTAAAGCACTTTGCAGGGCTCCCCTGTCGTGCGGCTGTCCTCCGGCCCAGCCCCCTCGGGTCTACTGGAGCTTGGGGAGAGGTTGCCTGTAAAAGAAAACAAGACCCCTTGCCACGTACCTGTATCCCCCCTTATTCTCTTGGGGGACGGGGGCTCGGAGTCTGGACCCGTTGCTTGCAGCTCCGTAGCGGTAACCCATTCGGGTGAGTCGGCCCCTGTATTAGCGGGAACGCCCGACAATCCGCATTCCTGCCCCCACCGTTGCGTTAAAGCTGCCGGCGTCCGCGCAGCTCCGGGGACAAGGGCCGTCGGCTGGCCGCAGCTCAGCTCAGCTCCCCGACAGCGTCGTCCTGCGGCCCTTATCCATGCTGTAAAGGAAGGTAATACCTACCTGCCGGTCTTGTGAAGGAGCCGGTGGGGAGAGCGCACTCCCCCCCCCAGCTGCCGCTGCAGATGCGTGCGACGATATGCCGCGCATGCCTGCTGGCGGGGTCTTCACGAAGTCACTCACGTGACTCCGAAGTAAAATACCCTGAAGGTAATGATACGGATATATTTATAAGCACTTCCATTAGGAATATTCTGAATTTACTAAACCTACTTCTTATAGAAACATATAATAGGATCTTATAGAAACAAATAAAATTATAAAAGAACTGGACAACCTAGATGCAGGAAAAATGTTCCCAATGTTGGGCGAGTCCAGAACCAGGAGCCACAGTCTTAGAATAAAGTGGAGGCCATTTAAAACTGAGGTGAGGAGAAACTTTTTCACCCAGAGAGTTGTGAATTTGTGGAATTCGCTGCCACAGAGGGCGGTGGAGGCCAAATCGCTGGATGGATTTAAGAGAGAGTTAGATCGAGCTCTTGGGACTAGTGGAGTCAAGGGATATGGGGAGAAGGCAGGCACGGGTTATGATCAGCCATGATCAAAATGAATGGCGGCGCTGGCTCGAAGGGCCGAATGGCCTCCCCCTGCACCTATTTTCTATGTTTCTATGTTACCACTTTGAGAAATTGCGGCAACACAAAATATATTCGCTTCTTTAGGAAGAGTTGGACCACTGACCAAATGCAAAGCAAACAATCTATATTACTAGAAGTCTGATCTTGACCGCTTTTGGCTCGCTGTGCTGTGATTTCCGAGAGCCCCCCTCGGCCTTCCTGGAAAGGAGGATTTTTCCCATCGATTAAAAATCAGAGAGATATTAATGTTTTTTTTTAAATTGCCATTCTCTCTGCTGCCCCTGCTGGTGGGAGGGGGAGGGACTATAAAACCCGGAAGTTTCTCGTCTCTCTGAGCTCTGAATAACACTGAACACATGTCTACTCAACTGTGAGTGCCCTTAATGTGGTTTGAAAATGAAAATATGGTTGGGTTGAAGTAAAAAGGCACTGCCTGCAAATGGTTGTTTGGGGGGTGTTTGGGTTGAAGTGAAAAGGCACTGCCTGCAAATGGTTGTTTGTGAGGTTTGGGTTGAAGTGAAAAAGGCACTGCCTGCAAATGGTTGTTTGGGGGGGGGGGGGGGGGGTTGAAGTGAAAGGGCACTTCCTGCAAATGGTTGTTTGAGGAGGGGTTTGGGTTGAAGTGAAAAGGCACTGCGTGCAAATGGTTGTTTGTGGGGGGGGTGTTGGGTTGAAGTGAAAAGGCACTGCCTGCAAATGGTTGTTGCGGGGGACGTTGGGTTGAAATGAAAAGGCATTGCCTGCAAATGGTTGTTTGGGGGGGGGGGGTTGGGTTGAAGTGAAAAGGCACTGCCTGCAAATGGTTGTTTGGGGGGGGGGGGGGGTTGGGTTGAAGTGAAAAGGCACTGTCTGCAAATGGTTGTTTGGGGGGGGGGGGGTTGAAGTGAAAAGGCGCTGCCTGCAAATGGTTGTTCGGCTAAACTTGACAACTTCCTGTTTGCACTATTTTGATTTTAGATAAAACGCTACCACTTACGGCTGTGATTTTTGGCCATTTTACTCAGTTCCCCTCCGCTCATCAGGTGCAGAGGAATCTTCCCATCAAAGAAAAAGAAAAGTGTTATTAGTGTTTAAAAAATGTTGAGAATCTCTCTCCTGTCAATCACGCCATGAAGGCCACACCTTTTCCAGTGGGAGGGGGAGGGATTATAAAACTCGGAAGTGTTGGTGTGGCTCAGTCTCTGCATGATGGGGGAGGGAGAGGTCACTACTCTGAAGTATTCAGTTGAGCTGTGAATCAACTGAACACACTGAATGTCTACTGAACTGTGAGTGTGGCGTTTTTATGGTGGTTTTTATGGTGGTTTCACCCTGCTTGAAATAGTATGAATGTGGTATTGTTGCACCCTGCAAGAAATGGTATGAAACTGCATTTGAATGTGGTGTTGTTGTATCCTGCATGAAATGTTATGAAATTGCACTTTAATTTTTTGGCCTTACACCCTGCTCGAAGAGGTAAGAAACTGCACTTGAATTTGGTGGCCTTGCACCCTGCTTGAAATGGTAGGAAAATTGATTTGATTTTGGTTGCCTTGCGCCCTGCTTGAAATGGAATTTCAAGGAATAGCCGTGAGTCAACTGCCAGCCCACCTGCCATGAGTGAGCTGCCAGCACATCAGGCTTGAGGGACTGAGCTGCCACCCCAAGAATCCATTTGGCCCACAATGTCCATACTAGCCCTCTGGATACCAGTAGTCCTAGCAGCCAACAACACCCATACCAGCACTCCAGAAAGCCCCCCCCCCCCCCCCCCCCCCCTCCCCACCCCCCCTTCCACTGGCCACCAATATTAGAATTGGTGGAGAAGTGGAATATTGCCAGCCCTCCCTTGTGAACATGGGACCCAACGGGTCCCACTTAGTCTAGTATTCAGTAAAACTACACTTTATTTTTTTTTTTCTTTACATGATCATGTAAAGGAAAAATAAATTGCTCAAAAAATTCACTGCCCAGTAATTCCGTGCCTATTTGTGGCTGGATCTGTAATATTGGTTTCCTTGTCGAGAACGCAATAGTATTGAGCAGAGATTTCCCCCATGGGAGATTGGGAATGGTGGGAAATGATAAATTCAGGGAAGGTTGCAATTTAAATGAGCTCCATACTTCTTGACAGAATAAAGTAGGCAAAGCATTTTAAAGCATTTGACAGAAGACTTAAATTACGTCTGCGCTCATTGTCAGCTGATTGTGCCAAAAATTGCATGCCTGATGACATACTTGCATGAGTGCAAATGGGCCAGTTTAATCTTTCTATTATAAGGTCATAAGGGATAGGTAAAGAATTAGGCTATTCGGTCCATCAAGTCCACTCCGCCATACAATAATGGCTGATCTATCTCTCCCTCCTAACCCCATTCTCCTGCCTTCTCCCCAGAACCCCTGGCACCCGTACTAATCAAGAATCTATCGCTCAGCTTTAAAAATATCCATTGATTTGGCCTCCACAACCTTCTGTGGCAATGAATTCCATAGATTCACCACCTTTTGACTAATTCCTCCTCAACTCCTTCCTAAAGGCAAGTCCTGCAATTCTGATGCTATGACCTCTAGTCCTAGACTCTCCCACCAGTGGAAACATCCTCTCCACATCTGCTCTGTCCAAGCCTTTCACTATTTGGTTTCAATGAGGTCTCCCCTCATCCTTCTAAACTCCAGCGAGTATACGCCCAGTGCTATGAAACACTCATCATATGTTAACCTATACATTGAGGGATCATTCTTGTAAACATCCTCTGGACCCTCTCCGGGGCCAGCACAACCTTCCTCAGATATCAGACTTTACTATCTAAATGGCGTCAAGTGGGAAAAGGGGAAGTACAACGAGATCTGGGGGTCCTTGTACCTCAGTCTATGAAAGTAGGCATGCAGGTACAGCAGGCAGTGAAGAAAGCGAATGGCATGTTGGCCTTTATACAAGAGAAATCGAATATAGAAGCAAAGAGGTCCTTCTGCAGTTGTACAGAGCCCTAGTGAGACCACACCTGGAGTATTGTGTGCAGTTTTGGTCCCCTAAGTTGAGGAAGGATATTCTTGCTATTGAGGGAGTGCAGCATAGGTTTACAAGGTTAATTCCCGGGATGGCGAGACTGTGATATGCTGAGAGAATGGAGCAGCTGGGCTTGTACACTCTGGAGTTTAGAAGGATGAGACCTCTCATCCACAAGGGCCACATCCAACTCACTCTTAAATGAGGCCAGTTCATTGGCTATATTTAAGAGTGAGTTGGATGTGGCCCTTGTGGCTAAGGGGATCAGAGGGTATGGAGAGAAGGCAGGTACGGGATACTGAGTTGGATGATCAGCCATGATCATATTGAATGGCGGTGCAGGCTCGAAGGGCTGAATGGCCTACTCCTGCACCTAATTTCTATGTTCTATGTTTCTATGAGAGGAAATCTCATTGAAACATATAAGACATATAAGGGTTTGGACACGCTAGAGGCAGGAAACATGTTCCCGATGTTGGGGGACCCCAGAACTAGGTGTCTCAGTTTAAGAATAAGGAGTAAGCCATTTAGAACGGAGACGAGGAAACACTTTTTCTCACAGAGAGTGGTGAGTCTGTGGAATTCTCTGCCTCAGAGGGCAGTGGAGGCGGGTTCTCTGGATGCTTTCAAGAGAGAGCTAGATAGGGCTTTTAAAAATAGCAAAGTCAGGGGATATGGGGAGAGGGCAGGAACGGGGTACTGATTGGGGGTGATCAGCCATGATCACATTGAATGGCGGTGCTGGCTCGACGGGCCGAATGGCCTACTCCTGCACCTATTGTCTATTGTCTATTGATATAGTGCCCAAATGGTGCTCACAAATGTGGCCTTACCAGCACCTTACAGAGTTTTTGTATTCTAGCCCTCTTAAAATAAATGCTTGGTCGGCAATGCTACTTGACGGTATAATATTTTGTCATTTGCATCATTTGCACCTGTTTGTGATCTCTCTGTCTTGGGAATTTGTTGTACTATTCAGTCTAATATTCCCTGGGAAGCAGGGATGCAATTCTACTTGTGGTTAAAAAATTATTGCGATACAAGAAAAATTGCAGCAGAACAAAATGAATGTTTAGAGAACCTTAGTGACATATTCCTTTGAGACGACCATGAAAGTTGACAGTTTTGTAAAATAAGTTATGAAATTCTCTAAAGAGCAAAGGGATATTTCTGCAGTTTAAAAAATATTGCTGTTCACATGAATTTTCCTTTGCTGGTCTAATTGAGGAAAGCCCTTGCAAAGCAATTAGAAACAAATTATTATTCAGTACAGTCAGCAGGGATTGGAATTCACTTCAGATAATCCTGCAGATCAATGCAAGTTTCTACTTATGATGATGATCATTGAAGTTTTTAACTAGTCACAGGCCTGCAGTATCCTGCATATAGCTGAAGATCTTTAACCATGCATTTTACATTCTTGGGCTTAAGCCCTCTGCATTTACTTAACAGTTTACAGTTTAGTTTATTGTCCCGTGTACCAAGGTAGAATGAAATGCTTTTGTTGCGTTCTATCCAGTCAGCGGAAAGACTATACATGATTACAATCGTGCCACTTACAATGTATGGACACTGTACATGATAAGGGGAATAACATTTAGTGCAAGGTAAAGCCAGCAAGTTCCGATCGAGGATAGCCCGTGGGTCACCGACAAGGTATATACTATTTCGGGACCGCTCTCTGGTTGTGGTAGGGTACTCTGTGAGGCAAGAGCTTGCACCTGAAAATGGTGGACAAAATGGGTGAAATGGCCCATACTAACCATGAAACCTCAAAAATGGGTGAACATGCAAAGGCTCTGAAAGGATTCTGGAAGGTGAGAGGCTGAGGGCAGACCTGATAGAAGTACAGCAAATGATGGCAGGTATAGATAGAGTAGACAGTCAGCACCATTTTCCCAGGGTGGAAAATACTAGCGGGCAGAGCTTTAAGGTGAGAGGGGTAAAGATTAAAGGTGATGTGCGGGGCAAGTTTTTTTTTTAAAGCACGTGCTCTGCCAGGGGTGCTGGTGGAGTTAAATGCGATAATGGCGTTTAAGAGACTTTAGGATGGACACATGGATAAGCAGGGAATGAAGGAATATGGATAGGAAGGAACTGCAGATGTTGGTTTAAGCCGAAGAGATGGATTATGTGTAGGCTGATGAGTTGGCCTTTACATTATATTTGGCATAGGCATTGTAGGCCGAAGGATCTGTTCCTGTGCTGTACTGTTTCATATGTTCTATGACACTCTGATTGAAAATGTAACCCACCACACCACTAAAATTATTATGATTTTAATTTTAATTTTAATTTAATAAACGTTATTTCGGACTCAAGGTCCAGACAAGGGACAACATTACATAAAAATACATTGCATATAAAACCATCATAAAATACCTATAAAATCTTAGTATTTCACCTATAAAAGCATCATAAATTATATTAAAAAAAAACACACAATACATGAATTAAAATCCAGAATAAAAAAGAATGATCAATGTCCTACAACGAGACAACGATACCAGTGTCTCCACAACTGGGATTCGTAGCGCGTAGTGCTAAACCTTATGTTTGACAAGGCCACAATAATTACATTTTGGACATATTCATACCACAGTTAACAATCTGTGCAGAATTCCCAGTAACTCATAAGTTGTGTCAGTCATTTGCCTGACAATTTAAAAATACTATAGAGTATTTTCTCAGAGAAAAATGATCTTTAAAATCAACCGGAATATAAATTACTGAAAACTGTTTTTAACTGCAGATGGTCATGTAGCTGATATATAGCATCTTATTGTTCACTAGTCCCCGCATAACTCATGAAGCAAAGCATTAACGTCTCGAAAAGTACAAAATGGTGCTGGTTATTTGTTTTATTAGACCAATAAATCCCTGTTATAATAAAAGTCAATAAAACACTCAGAGTGATCTTGCAGTTGCTTCATATTTCCTTAAGGCTCTTCTGTTCAATATCGGCTGGCTTAAGAGGTTTTAAGATAAATGTAGGACAAATACTGCAAAGATAATTTTTCAGAACTGGGTGCAGTGCAGCTACCTAGTGTTAAAAATAAAACCAACGCAAGAGAGAAAACTCTCGGAGGTGAAGGAGTCTGTAATTAGCCACAAACTCCTGTTGTGGAGATAATAATGAACATGCAACCTCTCCATGTTAAAAGAGTCTTTTTTTAAATTTAATAGTGACGTTTTCTGATGCCTATTCTTTCGTGTCATTGCAAGGACTTGTTTTATTTTTAATTTTTATTTGAATGTAATTTGCGGTATTAACCTTGGAAAGAATATGAGCAGTGAAAGTCATAGATCCTGTACCATATCAAGTATTAGCGTTAATTAGCCATAAACTCCTGTTGTGGAGACAATAATGAGCATGCAGCCTCTTAATGTTAAAGGAGTGGATTTTAAATTTAGTAGTGATATTTACTGACACCTATTCTTTTGTGTCATTGCAAGAACTTGTTTTATTTTTAATTTTTATTATAATGTAATTTGTGGCATTAACCTTGGAAAGAATATGAACAGTGAAAGCCATCACAGTTCCTGTACCATTTCAAGTATTAGTGATTCTGGGAACATAAATAACTATCCCTGGCAGTCTCAGCCTAACAACACACACAGATGGCCAGGCATTGTGTGCATGTGAGATATATTTTACTCATGTATATATTTACAGATCTGAAACAGTCCTATCGATGGCTGTAATATGAGCAGTACGCTTCCCTATAATGAGTTATCCAAGTAGTTTAGACGTTAGCGATACAGGGTGGAAAAAGGCCCTTCAGCTCACTGAGCACGCAGACCAGCAATCACCCTGTACAGTTTACAATTTACAGAAGCCAATTAGCCTACAAACCTGCATGTCTTTGGAGTGTGGGAGGAAACCAGAGCATTGGAGAAAACCCATGTGGTAACAGGGAAATGTGCAAACTCTGTACTGACAACACCCAAAGTCATGATTGAACCTGGGTCTCTGGCGCTGTAAGGCAGCAACTCTACTGCTGCGCCAACTTGCCGCTCTGGTTGATATATTATTGTTTCACCTCTCACAGCTCTAATATAAAATAATGCATCTTACTTAGTACTTTGGGAGTCTTTAGCATCACATTACTAATAATAAACTGCTTCAAAATCAAACCCAGTCATTTGTTTCTTCAAGACACACAAAGTACTAAAGTAACTCAGCGGGTCAGGCAGAAACTCTTCGAGCCAGCCCTGTCATTCAATATGATCATCATGGCTGATGATTTCATCCAAAATCAGTACCCTGTTCCTGCTGTTGCCCCCATATCCCTTGATTCCTTTAGCTCTAAGAGCTAAATCTAATTCTCTCTTGAAAACATCCAGTGAATTGGCCTCCACTGCCTTCTGTGGCAGAGAATTCCACAGATTCACAACTCTCTGGGTGAAGACATTTTTCCTCATCTCAGTCCTAAATGGCCTACCCCTTATTCTTAAACTGTGACCCCTGGTTCTGGACTCCCCCAACATTGGGAACATTTTTCCTGTGTCTAGCCTGTCCAATCCTTTAAGAATTTTATATGTTTCTATAAGATCACCACTCATCCTTCTAAATTCCAGTGAATTCAAGCCTAGTTGGCCCATTCGTATATCATAGGTCAGTGCCACCATCGCTGGAATTCACCTGGTGAACCTACGCTGCACTCCCTCAATAGCAATAATGTCCTTCCTCAAATTAGGAGACCAAAACTGCACACAATACTCCAGGTGCAGTCTCACCAGGGCCTTGTACAACTGCAGTAGGACCTCCTTGCTCCTAAACTCAAATTCTCTCGCAACGAATGCCAACATGCCATTAGCTTTCTTCACTGCCTGCAGTACCTGCATGCTTACCTTTAGTGACTGATGTACAACCACACCCAGGTCTCGTTGCATCTCCCCTTTTCCTAATTTGACACCATTCAGATAATATCTGTGTTCCTGTTCTTGCCACCAAAGTGGATAACCTCACATTTATCCACATTACACTGCATCTGCCCACTCACCCAACCTATCCAAATCACCCTGCAGCCTCATAGCATGCTCATTGCAGCTCACACTGCTACCCAGCTTTATGTCATCCGCAAACTTGGAAGTCACATTTAATTCCCTCATCTAAATCGTTAATATATATTGTAAATAACTGGGGTCCCAGCACCGAGCCTTGCGGCACCCCACTAGTCACTGCCTGCCATTCTGAAAAGGACACGTTAATTTCTGCTCTTTGTTTCCTGTCTGCCAACCAGTTCTCTATCCATGTCAATACCCTACCCCCAATACCATATGCTCTAATTTTGCACACTAATCTCTTGTGTGGAACCTTGTCAAAGGCTTTTTGAAAGTCCAAATCCACCACATCCACTGCCTCTCCCTTATCCATTCTATTTGTTCCATCCTCAAAAAATTCCAGAAGATTAGTCAAGCATGAGTTCCCCTTCATAAATCCATGTTGACTTTGACCGATCCTGTCACTGTTTTCCAAATGTGCTGCTATAGTAGCCCTCCCCTCAGTCATGACTGACCATGGGTGATGCATCCTAGTTTGCAGGTGATGTGTGGTCTGATGCAAGCCTGGGCGATGTCATATGGAGGACAGGCTGTTGCCCAAGCAGCACGTCCCCCCTCTCCACGTCGCTGATCAATCCAAAGGAAAACCAGGGCCATTACAGTTTGACACCAGCGCCGTCGCAGGAGCTGCCAGAGCGAGGTTGTAGACAACGACAAACTACCTTAGGGGCTCCAACTCCGGATTTTCTTGAGGTTTACTCCAGGAGCCTTTTCCATGCATGGATATGGCCACAGGGCAGTGGAGGTTTTAAATCAGAGTTTCCCCTCTCCTAAATGGACCGCCTTCCCAGGCTGACGAGCCCCAGCTGCCCGAGACTCGTGGGGGCGGGAGCGTCTACCTTCTCGTGCAGGTCTATAGCACCTGCCCACTACCCACTTGCTATAACATCTTTAATAATCGACAGGTGATGTTTTGGTTTGGGCCTCATCTTCAGACAGATATCTGGAAGAGAGGTGAGGGGAGGCAAAGCCTGCCAAGGAACTGCAGATGCTGGTTTACCGAATAAAGAGACACAAAGTGCTGCAGTAATTCAGCGAGTCAGGCAGCATCCCTGGAGAACATGGATAGGTGACATTTTGGGTTGTGACCCTTCTTCAGACTGATTGTTGTGTTAGATGAATATAGGTGAGGGGGTGAGGGGGAGGGGGAGGGTGGGGGGGGAGGGGGATTAGATTGGCAGATGCTTGGAAAAAGGCCAAAGTGGTAAAGACAAAAAGTGGGTGGCACAGTGGTGCAGCAGTAGAGTTGCTGCCTTCCAGCACCAGAGACTTCAAGTTAGACTTCAATTCTAACTGCGGGTGCTGTCTGTACAGAGTTTGTACGTTCTCCCCGTGACTGTGTGTGCTTTCCCCAGATGCTTTGGTTTCCTCCCACACTTTAAAGCCATGCAGCTTTGAGGGTTTATTGGCTTATGGTACAAATTGTAGATTGTCCCAAGTGTGAAGTATAGTGTACGGGGATCGCTGGTCGGCGCCGACTCGGTGGGCCGAAGGGCCTGTTCCTCGCCGTATCTCTAAACTAAATTAAACTGAAAAACTAAAGTGTGACATACGGATAAAGGAAGTATGAAATGTGAAGCCTGAGGATGGAATATAGGTGAAAACAGGCGGGAGAGTCGCAAAGGGTAAACGGAGAAATGAGTGTGTATTCAGGAGGCCCACAGCGAAGAGTTGGAGGTAGCATCTGCCTTCTAATAACCATATAACCATATAACCATATAACAATTACAGCACGGAAACAGGCCCTCTCGGCCCTTCCAGTCCGTGCCGGCCATTTGTTTCCCCCTAGACCCATCTTCCTGCACTCAGACCATACCCCTCCATTCCCTTCACGTCCATATACCTATCCACTTTAGTCTTAAATGTTAAAATCGATCCTGCCTCCACCACTTCTGCTGGAAGCTCATTCCACACAGCCACCACCCTCTGAGTAAAGAAGTTCCCCCTCACGTTACCCCAAAACTTCTGTCCCTTAATTCTCATGTCATGCCCTCTTGTTTGAATCTTCCCTACCCTCAATGGGAAAAAAAAAAAAACGTATCCACGTCAACTCTGTCTATCCCTTTCATCATTTTAAAGACCTCAATCAAGTCCCCCCTTAACCTTCTGCGCTCCAGAGAATAAAGACCTAACTTGTTCAACCTTTCTCTGTAACATAGTTGCTGGAACCCTGGCAACATTCTAGTAAATCTCCTCTGTACTCTCTCTATTTTGTTGACATCCTTCCTATAACTAGGCAACCAAAATTGTACACCATACTCCAGAATTGGTCTTACCAATGCCTTGTACATTTTTAACATTACTTCCCTACACCTATATTCAATGCTCTGATTTATAAAGGCCAGCACACCAAAGGCTTTCTTTACCACCCTATCTACATGCGATTCCACCTTCAGGGAACTATGCACAGTTATTCCTAGATCCCTCTGTTCCACAGCATTCCTCAATTCCCTACCATTTACCATGTACTTCCTATTTTGATTTGTCCTGCCAAGATGTAGCACTTCACACTTTAACAGCATTAAACTCCATCTGCCATCTTTCAGCCCACTTTTCCAAATGGCCCAAATCTCTCTGTAGACTTTGAAAATCTACTTCATTATCCACAACATCACCTATCTTAGTATCATCTGCATACTTACTTATCCAATTTTCCACCCCATCATCCAGATCATTGATGTACATGACAAACAACAGTGGACCCAACACAGATCCCTGAGGCACCCCACTGGTCACCGGCTTCCAACCTGACAAACAGCCATCCACCATTACTCTCTGACATCTCCCATTCAGCCACTGTTGAATCCATCTTGCTACTCCGCCATTAACACCCAAAGATTGAACCTTCTTAACCAACCTTCCATGGGGAACCTTGTCAAAGGCCTTACTGAAATCCATATAGACAACATCCACTGCTTTTACCCTCATCAATTTCCCTAGTTACCGTTTCAAAAAATTCAAGGTTTGTCAAACATGACCTTCCAGGCACAAATCCATGTTGACTGTTCCTGATCAGACCCTGTTTTATCCAGATGCTTATATATATTATCTCTAAGTATCCTTTCCATTAATTTGCCCACCACTGACGTCAAACTAATAGGTCTATAATTGCTAGGTTTATTCTTTGAACCCTTTTTAAAACAATGGAAACAACATGCGCATTACGCCAATCCTCTGGCACTATTCCCGTTTCTAATGACATTTGAAATATTTCTGTCATAGCTCCTGCTATTTCTACACTAACTTCCCTCAATGTCCTAGGGAATATCCTGTCAGGACCTGGAGACTTATCCACTTTTATATTTTTCAAAAGTGTCAGTACTTCCTCCTCTTTGAATCTCATAGTTTCCATAGCTACTCTACTTTTTCCCCTTACAGAATTCAATATCCTTCTCCTTGGTGAATACCGAAGAAAATAAATTGTTCAATATCTCCCCCATCTCTTTTGGCTCTGCAGATAGCTGTCCATTCGGGTTCTCTAATGGTCCAATTTTATCCCTCGTTATCCTTTTGCTATTAATATAGCTGTAGAAACCCTTTGGGTTTACTTTCACCTTTCTTGCCAAGGCAACCTCATATCTTCTTTTAGCCTTCCTAATTTCTTTCTTAAGATTCTTTTTACATTCTTTATACTCCTCTAGCACCTCATTTACTCCATGCCTCCTATAATTATTGTAGATATCTCTCTTGAGTAATCATGAGTAACGTTACTTCTCAATTATTATGGCCAACAAATGAACATCAGTGACTTAGGAATGTAGATGTTCTTTGCACATCTTTATGGTTGTAATGGTTATCCCAATTAGCTTTAAAGTCGTCTTGTTGAGTCTCATTGTCTGTACCCATTCTCACTGAACAAACAATAGAGAATAGACAATAGGCAATAGGTGCAGGAGTAGGCCATTCGGCCCCTTGAGCCAGCCCTTAATTCAATGTGATCATGGCCGACCATCCACAATTTGTATCCCATTCCTGCCTTCTCCCCATATCCCTTGACTCTGCTATCTTTAAGAGGTCTATCTAGCTCTCTCTTGAAAGCATCCAGAGAAGCAGCCTCCAGCTCTGAGGCAGAGAATTCCACACGCACAACGCTCTGTGTGAATGACCTGTTTCCTATATCATCATTACGTTTTTGCATATCTTTCACTCATTTGTTCTACATCACCGTCTATATCACTCGTTTTCCTTTCCCCTGACTCAGTCTGAAGAAGGATCTTGACGTGAAACATCACCCATTCCTTCTATACAGAGATGTTGTCTGACCCGCTGAGTTACTCCAGCATTTTGTGTCTATCTTAGATCAGTATCTCTCTCGATCGGGTCTCTTTTTTCCACCTCTAGCTGAGTAAAAAAGAGTAAATAAGGAGAGTCTCAGCATTGTGCTTTCCATAGGCCCTGCAGCACCGAGTGAGGCAAAGGTTACAAAATTAGAACATTTTAATACTGATCTGTTTTGGAGCGAAAATGTACTTCATCTCAAGGACCAAACAGATGCTGATGCAAATTCATTTCACTTGCAATTTATGTGCAAGTGACAAATACAACTGATATTGATATTGATGACGTTTTTGTACAAGATTGTCAATGATGCTTCCTGATGTTGACACAACATGCTTCCCTAATGTTGCAGCTTCTTGCCTTTTCCCCGCAAGTTTCCTTTAGTTTAGTTTAGAGATATAGCAGAAACAGGCCCTTCGGCCCACCGAGTCCGTGCCGACCAGCGATCCCCGCACACCAACACTATCCTATACACTGGGGATAGTTTGCAATTTAACCAAGCCTTAGATGTACATACCTGTACATCTTTGGAGTGCGGGGGGGGGGGAACTGGAGCACCCGGAGAAAACCCACGCAGGTCACGGGGAGAACGTACAAACTCTCTGCAGACAGCACACGTAGTCAGGAATGTCTCTGCCACTGTAATGCAGTATCTCTACTGCTGCTCCACCGTTCCGTTCTTGATATTAGATTAATTGCATTTTTTCTCTGTTCTAAAGAGTTGTCCAATTAATATTTTGTATTGGACTTCTTTCACTTTCATGATAAAATTAGCCCGCTTCCAAAAAAATTGGCACTGCTCTGTATTTAAGTCGGCATAAATACAGCCCAATAAGCCTTTACACAGTAAAATCATGAAAGGAAGATGGATGATTCTGTTCCCAAATAAAATGAAATAGAGCTATAAATAGTGATAAATTTGACACTAACTCATGCTTTCATAACTTCAAAATAAACATCATTAATCTGCACTTGATGAAGCAAAATAAATTTGGATAATTCTAAAAATTGTGTATAAAGCTATTAAAATAAATCTCAAAAGGCCTTCTGCAGTGATTTCCCTTTTGGAGAGCAACGCGCTCCCTCTAGGTAGAGGAAGGCAAGAGGCAAGGCAGGGAACAATATAAAGTGGAGATACTTGGCAATGTTGGTGGTACCAAGCTTGGTAATTTAATATCAAACAAATTTAAAATTACATGGTGTGTAGTAGGAAGGAACTGCAGATGCTGGTTTAAACTGAAGACAGACACAAAAAGCTGGAGTAACTCAGCGAGTCAGACAGCATCTCTGGAGAAAAGGAATAGGTGATGCTTCGGCTCGAGACCCTTCTTCAGACATGGTGGTCTTTCAGTTGGGCTGGGACCTTGAAGTATGGCCAGGAGAAGAAAATTGGCCAAGTTATTGTCCATTATTGTGAGGAAAGCTGATCCATCACAATCTCAACCATCTACCTCCCTAGGTTTACGATAACTGGTAGAAGCTGCTGCTATATTGCAGCTATTGCACCTATTGTCTATTGTCTATTGTTTATTGTCTATATGTAACCTGCTGAGAGGTGTAGTTCAGCCAGCAGTGCACGACATTCCCTTTTGCTGTACTACACAATTGTTCTGAGTGCAGTTGAAGATCTAGACCTGGATACCATAAGGGGACGTTGGCAGCTCCTCCTGACCTTGTAAATGTGGAAGTTCAGATCTTGCTGCCAAATCCTCAAGAGCCCTCTGCCAGAATACAGAGTTCCAACAATTCCCCAGCGGGACAGGCAGCATCACTGGAGAGAAGGAGTGGGTGACGATTCTGGTCGAGACCCTTCTTCACACTGATGGGTGACATTTCAGGTTGAGACCCTTCTTCAGTCTGTACCTTGCTAGGCCAATGTGTAGGAAGGAACTGCAGATGTCTGAAGAAGGGTCTTGACCAGAAACGTCAGCCATTCCTTCTCTCCAGAGATGCTGCCTGCCCCGCTGAGTTACTCCAGCATTTTGTGTCTATCTTCAATCCTAACCTTCCGGTGTTGTCTGTGTGGAGTTTGTACATTCTTCACAAGACCATATTGATCCCCATTGGTTACATAAATGATAGGAGCCAAATTAAGCCATTCGGCCCATCAAGTTTACTCTGCCATTCAATCATGGCTGATGTATCTGTCCTCTCAACCCCATTCTCCCGCCTTACCCCCATAACACCTGACACTTTCAGGGTGCTTCAGTTTCCTGCCACATACCTGCAAATTTGCTGATTTGAGGAATAAGATTTTTTTTTTCCACAGGGGGGATGGTGAATATTTGGAACAAACTGTCAGTGGAGAGAGCCATGGTAGAGGATTTTGCAACACTTAAAGTTCATTGAAAAGGTACGTAGACTGGAAGAGAGTAAAGGTGTTCAAAGCAGGATACTGGGATTAGCCCAGCAAGATAGACACAAAACGTTGGCGCAAATCAGCGGGGCAGGCAGCATCTCTGGAGAGAAGGAATGGATGACGTTTTGGATACTTCAGACATTCGCAGTTCCTTCCTACATATTAGCCTAGCAAGGTACTACAGTCAGTATGGTGGGCTGTAGAGGTCGGTTTCTGTGAGAAAGGGAAGAAGCAGAAAGAGGTAGAAGGAGAAGAAAAATAACTTGTAGTAATGGCACCTACTGATAGTTGTGTTTTTCGTATCCTGTAAAACTAGCCCCACTTATATCACAATAGCAGAGTTTGCACCCCATAATCTGAGAACATACAGAATATAGAACAGAACAGTACAGGAATGGGACCTTTGGCCCACCATGTTTATGCCAAACATGACACCAGGTTCTGTGTAAGAAGGAACGGCACTTGCTAGTTGACTATGAAGATAGACACTAAATGCTGGAGTAACTCAGCGGGTCAGGCAGCATCCCTGAAGAAAAGGAATAGGTGACATTTCGGGTTGACACCCTTTTTCAGGCGGGTCTTGATCCAAACGTCAACCATGCCCTGTCTCCAGAGATGCTCCCTGACCTGCTGAGTTACTCCAGCATTTTGTGTCTATCTACGATGCCAAGTTAAACTGATCTCATCGGTCTGTACATGATCCATACCCTTCTATTCCCCACACTTCTATGTACATATCTAAAAGCTTCCTATCACATCTTCCTCCACCACCAACTCGGGCAATGCATTCCAGGCCCCCACCACTCTCGTGTCACACACATCTCCATTAAACTTTATATGTTGGAAGGAACTGCAACTGCAGAAGCTGGTTTATACCGAAGATAGACACAAAATGATGGAGTAACCCAACGGGTCATGCAGTATCTCTGGAGAAAAAGAATAGCTGACATTAAAACAGTTCCTACCCACAATGTCACCTTTTCTTTTTCTCCGGAGATGCTGCCTGACTGACCCGCTGCCTGACCATACTGAGTTACTCCAGCACTTTGTGTCTATCTCCACTAAACATTCCTCCCTTTCTGTTCTAGTTCGACACCAAACTGGACTGTAGAATAGACGGGATGATTTTGGTAATTTGAAAGATTTGAAATATAAAGATTTGAGAGTTCGGAAATGGGGAAGTAAATCACCGAGCCGTGGTGTCTGGAAATGTTGAGAAATATTAATTTGCACCGTAATATGTGTAAATATTTCACCGAGGACATCATTTATAGAATTGTTCCTTTTGCTAAACAACACACAAAATTGTCAAAACATTTAGATCCTAAATACATCAGCAGGCATCATCCATCATTAAACTCATTTGTTGAAAATGTCAGATAATGTATTCTCCTTCATTATGTCCATGAGCCATCCAGACTCTCTGAAGCTTTGTGGTTAACTATGCGTGGTTGTTCATTTAACTATGTATGTGTGTGTATATAGCTGAGTCTTGTAACATAGCCTTAGATTATTCAGAAGGTCAGATCGCTGACCTCCATTTTGAAAAGGTTTACCTTTAAGTTTAAATTTTACTTATTACACATAATTTATAAAGCATTTATTTAAAATCAAAGACAGTAGTTCCCACATTGCTATGTTAAAAATGTATTTTTCTTGAGGGCTTCTTGCTGAAGTTTGCCTCCACAAGCTTTTTTCCAAAATATTACACTAACATACATTGACAACTTGTGTTTGAATTCTTTATATCTATTATTTCGTGGCATTGAACACAAGGTGCTGATATGACTCAGCGGGTCAGGTTGCATCTGTGAAATCTGTAGAATTCTCTGCCTCAGAAGTCAGTGGAGGCCAATTCTCTGGATGCTTTCAAGAGAGAGTTATCTCGAGCTCTTAAAGATAGCGGAGTCAAGGGATATGGGGAGAAGGCAGGAACAGGGTACTGATTGTGGATGATCAGCCATGATTACAGTGAATGGTGATGCTGGCTTGAAGGGCCCAATGGCTTACTCCTGCACCTATTGTCTATTACCTGGAGAACGCAGGCATGCGACGTTTTGGGTTGGGAGCCTTCTTCAGACTGCCCCGCTCAGTGGTGAGATGGGCAAGATTTTATAGGAATGGGGCGATAGGAAATGGGTGGCACGGTGGCCTAGCGGTAGAGTCGCTGGCGTCCAGCATTTACAATGCCAGAGACTTCGGTCCCGGATACGGGTGCTGTCTGTACAGAGTTTGTATGAGCTCCCGGAAACCGCGTGGGATTTCTTCGAGATCTTTGGTTTCTTCCCACACGCCAAAGCGTACAGGTTTGTAGATTAATTGGCTTAGAATAAATGTAAATTGTCCCTCGTGTGTGTAGGATAGTGTTGATGTGCGGGGATCGTCGGCCAGTGCGAACCCGATGAGCCGAAGGGCCTGTTTCCGTGCTGTATCTCTAAACTAAACAAAATTGATAGACACAAAGTGCTGGAGTAACTCAGCGGGTCAGGAAGCTTGTTTGGAGAAAGAAATGATGGGTGACGTTTCGGGTCAGGACTCCTCTTCAGTCTGAGTTACTCCAGCACTTTATGTCTATCTGGTATAAACCAATATCTCCAGTTCTTTGTTTCTTCATTTAAGATTTTATAGGAACCTGGGGAAAAGCCTTTTCACTCAGATGGTGGTGGGTATATGGAACGAGCTGCCAGAGGAGGTAGTAGAGGCAGGTACTAAAACAATAGTTAAGATATTGGGTGGGAAGGAACTTTAGATGCTGATTTACACAGAAGATAGACACAAAAAGCTGGACTAACTCAGACTGAAGAAGAGTCCTGACCCCGAAACGTCAGGCAGCATCTCAGGAGAAAAGGAATAGATGACGTTTGTTCAGTCTTCAGACTGGGTATTCAGATATTGGGACAGGTATGTGGATAGGAAAGGTGTAGAGTGATATGGGCCAAACACAGGCAGGTGGGGCTAGTGCAGATGGGGCATTCTGGTCAGCAAGAGCAAGTTAGGCTGAGATTATTCTGCGCTGGATTATTTTGTGACATTTTTATCTCTTGTGATGTTTTTTTTTAAATCTGGTTGGTTCCAGCCTTTGGGTTTGTAACTGAGGACTGGAACAAGTAAAGTACAAGTGCCCTTGACTTTTTCCCAATAATACATTGTGGTGTTAACGGCAACATGCAGCAGCAATGCTTGCACCTTAAGCAAGCTCCTGCCATCGTGGAGACCCATAGCCAGCTCCTACTCGCACTGCTGTAGTCATAGAGTGATACAGTGTGGAAACAGACACTTGGGCTCAACTTGTCCACACCGGCCAATATGTCCCAGCTACACTCGTCCCAACTGCCTGTGTTTGATCCCTATCCCTCCAAACCTGTCCTATCCACGTACCGGTCTAACAGTTTCTTAAACGTTGGGATAGCCCCAGCCTCAACTACCTCCTCTGGCAGCTTGTTCCATACACCCTCCACCCTTTGTGTGATAAAGCTACCCCTCAGATTCCTATTAAATCTTTTCCCCTTCACCTTTAACCCATGTCCTCTGGCATATTGTGGCATCTGGTAGCTCAGTGGGCTGTGGTAGGATTTCAAAATGTCAAGATTTTAACTCATGATCTTACAAGAATTTCACTGAGGAGAGTTGGAAGAAGCCTTTGGAAAAGAGTATGTACGGATCCAATTTAAACCTTAATTACATTTGCGTTTTCCACTTGTCTGAGCGGTTTGCCTTGATTGCAGATCTATAGATGCTATTCTGTGAATTAAAAATACAGTGGCACGACCCTGAACAGCACAGTCTGATATCAAGTAGATATAGTGGCAAAGGAGGGTGATGGCACGCTTGCCTTCATTAATTGGAGCGTTGACTATAAGAGTCAGGAAAGCATGTTGCAGCTTTATAAAACACTGGACGACCCTGTTGGGTCGACGTTGTGATGCCAGTCAAAATGGCGATCTGAAAATGGCGGCGGGCCCGGCAACCCTCCCCCAACTGCGCAGGCGCGGCTGACGAGCCCGGCAAGTGGGAGAGCAATGCCGTTCACGGTATAATGTAAATTAAAGTTTAAGAAGGGAAATACTTTGTAAAATTGAATGAAACTTGCTACTGCAACACCGGCAAGAGTCAATACTGAGATGCTGATTTATACAGAAGATAGGCACAAAAAGCTGGAGTAACTCAGTGGGTCAGGCAAGCATTAGACTATTGAACTCACTTCAAACAAACTCTGAACTATAACAGCCTATTGCACTATATCTGTTTATTTATGTGTGTTTATATATATTCTATGGTATATGGTCACACTGAACTGTTCTGTATTTATGCCTACAATATTCTGTTGTGCTGCAGCAAGCAAGAATTTCATTGTCCTATCTGGAACACATGACAATAAGCTCTCTTGACTTGACTCGACTTGAGTCAATACTGCGAACATTTAGGCAACATTTGGAATTATCTGCAGTTTTGAACGCCCCATTACATGAGGTTTGTGGAGCCTTTGGATAGGGTGTAGAGAGTTGTTCCTGCCTGGATTAGATGGTATTAGCCATAAGAAGAGATTTCAAATTGTCAAGATTTTAACCCATGATCCAGCGCTTTCCATTAGAGTTTAGGGTGGTGGGGGTGCTTGAAGACTGTCGTAAATTCGGAAAAGGAATATAGCATTCCACAAAATTAATTGGCTCTGCATCCAGGCTTCCATTTGATCTGCAAAGATCAAAAATATTTTAAATTATGTCATGCCAGAGATCACAGTTCCGTTTTTTCCCACGGTAAATTAAAATGTCATTCCACAGCAAGATATCCAATCTGTTTCGGGGAGTACTGTGCAGGCTGAGGATTTATGTACATGCACATTCCCACATGAGAAATTGGTTATCAAGCATTAGCTACCAGTTTTCTGACCAGAAAGTCTTGTCCAACTGTTGACAGGCAAAAGCAAGTCTATTTCATAAGTTCATAAGTGATAGGAATTAGGCCATTTGACCAATCAAGTCTCCTCTGCCATTCAATCATGGCTGATCTAACTCTCCCCCTCAACCCAATTCTCTGGCCTTCTCCCCTCTGACACTCGTACTAATCAAGAATCTATTTATCTCTGCCTTAAAAATATCCATTGACGTGGCCTCCACAGCCTTCATAGGCAATTAATTCCACAGATTCACCACCCTCTGACTAATGAAATTCCTCCACATCTCCTTCCAAAAGGAACGTCCTTTTATTCTGAGGCTGTGAGGTTAGTCCTAGACTCTCCCACTAGTGGAAACATCTTCTCCACATCCACTCTATCCAAACCTTTACCATAAAGATGGCACAAATGATTAAAAAAATACATCTAATGATGCTCCTGAACACGTCATCAGTGATGTAACCTGGGGTCATTGGGTGTTTCGGGTCTTTCAACAACAGACACCCTCATCAGGCGACCCAGCCGTGGTTGATCAGACCACGACTTGTGTTCAGGTGGCATTCGCTCCGCCCCATGCTTCTCCTCTCCTGATCCAGAGCCATCTCGCGGCCTTCTCCGCTGTGGTGTTCTTGATGGCTCTTCTCTCAAGGCTTTGTAGAGCGATTGCCCTGCATAACCTCTGCAGCCAACCTCGATGGACATACACCTTGCCTTCCAGCCCTGCTTACGGCAGTCTATGACCAGCTCTTCGTACTTGGTCATCTTCCACTTGTGGGCCTCCTCCAGACGGTCCTCCCACGGCACTGTCAGTTCCAAAAAGACAATGGTTTTGGTCGCCTCTGAGACCAGGAGGATGTATTTAGAAGGATGAGAGGGCATCTCATTGAAACATATAAGATTGTTAAGGGTTTGGACACGCTAGAGGCAGGAAATGTTCCCGATGTTGGGGGAGTCCAGAGCCAGGAGCCACAGTTTAAGAATAAGGAGTAAGCCATTTAGAACGGAGACGAGGAAACACTTTCTCACACAGAGAGTGGTGAGTCTGTGGAATTCTCTGCCTCAGAGGGCAGTGGAGGCAGGTTCTCTGGATGCTTTCAAGAGAGAGCTAGATAGTGCTCTTAAAAATAGCGGACTCAGGGGATATGGGGAGAAGGCAGGAATGAGGGGGCTACTGATTGGAGATGATCAGCTATGATCACATTGAATGGCGGTGCTGGCTCGAAGGGCCGAATGGCTTACTCCTGCACCTATTGTCTATTGATGTCTGGCCTCAGGGTGGTCGTGGCAATGTGCTGTGGGAACTTCAGCAGTTTCACCAGGTCTAAATTGGTATATAGAATTTAGAAGATAGAAAAGCAGTAGCAAAGCAACAGGCCCTTTGCCTCACAATGGCTGTGCTGATCATGATGCTAAGATAATTGTCTCTGCGTACACATGATCCATATCCCTTCATTCCCTGCATACCCATGTGACTGTCCAAAATCGCGAAAAGCCACCATCATAGAAACATAGGTGCGGCCCTTTGATATGGTCATGGCTGATCATCCAAAATCAGTACCCCGTTCTGGCTTTTTCCCCATACCCCTTGATTCCCTTAGCCCTAAGAGCTAAATCTAACTCTCTCTTGAAAACATCCAGTGAATTGGCCTCCACTGCCTTCTGTGGCAAAGAATTCCACAGATTCATAACTCTCTGGGTGAAAACGTTTTTCCTCATCTCTGTCCTGAATGACCTACCCCTTATTCTTAAACTGTGACACCCTCCCCCCTGGTTCTGGACTCCCCCAACATAGGGAACATTTTCCCTGCACCTAGCCTGTCCAATCCTCAAAGAATTGTATACGTTTCTATAAGATCCCATCTCACCCTTTTAAATTCCAGCGAATACTAGCCCAGTCGACCCATTCTTTCATCATATCATATGGGTTCCCACCACCAACCATGGCAGCACGTTCCACATAGTGTTAGAAGAACATGCGCCCACCAACTCCTTTACATTTTCCATCTCTGACCTTAAAGCTGTGCCCTGCAATGCTTGACATTTCCACTCGGGGAAAACGCTTCTGACCTCATCTATGCCTCTCACATCATTTGGTCTATTTTCAACCTCGACGTGCCAGCGAAAACCATCCAATTTGTCCGACCTCTCCTGATGGCAAATACCCTCTAATCCAAGCAGCATTCTGGTAAAACCCTTCTGCACCCTCCCTAAAGGCTCCAGAAAAGGAGCAATCAAAACCTCAGATAATACTGCACATGCAGCTTAACCAATGTTTTATAAAGCTGCAACATGATTTCCTGACTCTTATAGTCAACACCCCAACTAATGAAGGCAAAACCCTCCTTTGCCACTATATCTACTTTTAAGATGCCGTGCTGTTAAGGGTCTTGCCACTGTATTTTTAATTCCCAGAATAGCATGTACAGAACTAGCCAAGGCAAACTGCTCAAGCAAGTTGAAAACGCAACTGCAATTAAGAGGTTTAAATTGGATCCATACATATTCTTTTCCATGGGTTTATTCCAACTCTTCGATCAGTCAATCAATCCTCCCATACTCAACAAGCTAGAGTAGCTATCAGTCAAAATAATAGACCTGCCTGTGTTTCCTGGTAGTTTCTTGACAGTAGCAAATGAAGCAAATGTCTAAAGTTACAATCAAATCGAATGGCAGCACCAGCTTCTGAACCATGTGCACCAAGTACACGGTCTTTGAGGAGTGGATCAAGAATCGTTTGGTTCATTGAGTGATGAAGTACTATGATAGTGAGTTAAAGGAGGAACTGCAGATGCTGGAGAATCGAGGGTACACAAAAGGCTGGAGAAACTCAGCGGGTGCAGCAGCATCTAAGGAGCGAAGGAGTGAACTCCTTCGCTCCTTAGATGCTGCTGCACCCGCTGAGTTTCTCCAGCCTTTTGTGTACCTACTATGATAGTGAAATGGAATAAATGATATTGTTGCAAAGAGAATTTCATTCCCCATGGCTTCTAACTGTCTTGGATGCAGTTATCGTCTAGTTATGGGAAAGTTATTGTTTAGTTAAGTTTAGAGATACAGCGCGCAAACAAGCTATTCGGCCCATCGAGTTTGCTCGAACCAATGATCTCCGCACACTCGCACTACCCTGCAAACCAGGGACAATTTACAATTTTACCAAAGCCAATTAACCTACAAACCTGGACGTCTTTGGAGTGCGGGAGGAAACGGGAGCACCCTGAGAAAAACCCACACCGGGTCACAGGGAGAACGTACAAACTCCATACAGACACCACCCGTAGTCAGGATCGAACCCGGGTCTCTGGGACTGTGAGGGTGCAAACCTTGCCACCGTGCCGCCCATTGACAGGTGATTGACAACAATGTGGTTCATAGAACAGTGTACAAGGTGAGGGAACAGAATCTTGGAAGGTGTGTTCTTCACCGTGACCACTTGTGCAATGTCATTAAATACTTTATGGCGCTGTATCTAGGTCCTTGACCATTAATATCAAATACTAGTGGGCATAACTTTATGATGAGGGGGAAAAATTTAAAGGAGATGTGTGGGGCAATTTTTTTTTTAAACACTGGATAGTGAATGTCTGAAACATGCTGCCGCATGATAGTGGCATTGAAGCGGCGTTTGGATGAGTGCGGGCAGATAAAGGTTGGTCTTGGCATTATGTTCGGCACGGACATTGCAGGCTGAAGGGCCTGTTCCTGTGACACCCTATGGTCTACATCCTATTTCTACATCCTCTTTGTAATTTGTTTCCTCCTGCTACCAGATTGGAAATATTGGGAGCTTTTCCCGGTTCCATGTAGATGGAGGATATTGCCACATCAGTAAGTGAGGCATAAAATATCATAGCCTTTGGCGATATGTGCCATGTCTCATTGCAAGCCGCAATCATCTCAGGAATGAACTGCTGCTTGCTGCACGCAAGAGTGGATTTATGCTGAAGGGTTTAGGAAGTTGCATCATTATTAAGACTGGCTGGTGATGCTTAACATAAATTTGGGATTGAGCAGTTACCTGGATAGAGCGGATGTGGAGAGGTTGTTTCCATTAGTGGGAGAGTCTAGGACCAGCCGCCATAGCCTCAGAATTTGAGGACGTTCCTTTGGGAAGGCGATGAGGAGGAATTACTTTAGTCAGAGGGTGGTGAATCTGTGGAGTACATTGCCACAGAAAACTGTAGAGGCCAAGTCAATGGATATTTTTAAGGCAGAGATAGATAATGTTCTTCATTAGTAATGGTGTCAGAGGTTATGGGGAGAAGGCAAGAGAATGGGGTTAAGAGGGAATGATAGATCAGTCATGATGGAATGGCAGAATAGACTCGATGGGCCAAATTGCCAAATTCTGCTCCTATCACGGATGAACTTATGAAATGATACCTCATGATCCCATTTTCCAGCACAACTTAATTGTGCTTTTTAAATCAATAATCCAATGCATTGGTAGTATGTATCTGGAATTACCAAGAGAAACCACTGATTGAAGCTATAGAAATGAACACAGATACAACTTTCCAAAGACATGTGGACTGTTCTATGTTATCCCAGCTACACAATAGGGGTGATTTACAGAAGCCCATTACCCTACAAACCTGAAGGTAGACAAAAATGCTGGAGAAACTCAGCGGGTGAGGCAGCATCTATGGAGCGAAGGAAATAGGCAACGTTTCGGGTCGAAACCCTTCTTCAGACCTTCAAACCTGCACTTCTTTGGGGTGTAGGAGGAAACCGGGGCACCCGGAGAAAACTCACATGGTAACAAGGAAATCGTACAAACTCCATGCAGACAGCACCCATAGCTAGGATCGAACCCAAGTCTCTGGTGCTGTAAGGCAGCAACTCTACCGCTGCACCACCGTGCCACCCCTGCACAGCCCACTTCTTATCCTCAACCATTTGGACTGAGTTCAATAGAAAGGATTTAGAGGGTCGGGGGTCCCATGCAGGCATATGGGACAAGCATAGAAGGTCAAATTGGTCGGCATGGACATGGTAGGCCTGTTTCTGTGCTGCATAGTTCCATGACTCTAAGTCGCATTCTTCATGCTGTGGATAGTGTAATATTCAATGAGATTAACAGTGAGTGACTTGTTTGAAAAGAGCTGAACAATGTGGAAAGATTAGACCAGGGGTCATGGATGGACAGTTTACTGGTCTAGCAAATTGAAAAAGTGGAAGTGGAAGGTGGAAAAATAGATGGGGGAAAATGCTGCAAATGTGTGGGTAGCCGTGGTAAAAGATAGAAGATGATAGAAAATTGTGCAATGATTGATGTCATTAGACTGCTTTTGTTGCAGTTTGACCTGAGGAGTCAACTTCAACATGTGTTGTGAGCTATTAATGACTAGATGTCATTGCCTTTCTGCAAGCTTTCCTCTTAAATGGTTCGGCAATTGAATTCATCGGTTCCTTGCTCGGTTAAATTGCATAAGTTAACATCTTCCTCAAATTGCTCTGGTCACACAGTAACTTTTCTTGACTTTGTTCGTTTATGAGTAAAGGCATCGTGGCCGACAAGGACACTCCACGGAGAACAACCGCCGTTCAATGGATGCGAGGATAGATCCGTTCACCAACGTGCACTACTGAACAACCGGCCACGAAACACAATGGAGCAAACTTAAAATGGACGAGCACCAGGGTTTGGGAATGGGCCAGGGGTAAAAAGCGAGGACGCTGACAGCACGTCAGAAAGTTGGCTGCAAACCGCCAACCTCCGCATTTAACAGGAACGTGTTGGGCTGCAAGCCAGCACTGTCCTCAGGAGAGGCGATTTGTCAATTCCAAGGTTAACCGCTCAATTACAGTGATGTTAAGATTGCTCCTCCAATTCATCTGTGGGTTTACCAGGCTTTGTGAAACTGGCCAGTAAAATCAAAGCGGGCACCTCGTGCAGGTTGAAGTGGCTGGCAACCCAATATTAAATGTCATAACAAGAGGATTTCAATATAGGAGTAAAGAGGTTCTTCTGCAGTTGTATAGGGCTCTGGTGAGACCACATCTGGAGTATTGTGTACAGTTTAGGTCTCCTAATTTGAGGAAGGACATCCTTGTGATTGAGGCAGTGCAGCGTAGGTTCATGAGATTGATCCCTGGGATGGCGGGACTGTCATATGAGGAAAGATTGAAAAGACTAGGCTTGTATTCACTGGAGTTTAGAAGGATGAGGGGGGATCTTATAGAAACATATAAAATTATAAAGGACTGGACAAGCTTGATGCAGGAAAAATGTTCCCAATGTTGGGTGAGTCCAGAACCAGGGGGCCACAGTCTTAGAATAAAGGGGAGGTCATTTAAGACTTAGCTGAGAAAAAACTTTTTTACCCAGAGAGTTGTGAATTTATGGAATTCCCTGCCACAGAGGGCAGTGGAGGCCAAATCACTGGATGGATTTAAGAGAGAGTTGGATAGAGCTCTAGGGGCTAGTGGAGTCAAGGGATATGGGGAGAAGGCAGGCACGGGATAATTGATAGGGGATGATCAGCCATGATCACAATGAATGCGGTGCTGGCTCGAAGGGCTGAATGGCCTCCTCCTGCACCTATTTTCTATGTTTCTATGTAACACTGTGGAGCGCAGGAGGCTGAGGGGTGATCTTATAGAGGTGTATAAGTTAGGTCTGTTGAAGTTGAACAAGTTAGGTCTTTATTCTTTGGAGCGCAGAAGGTTAAGGGGGGACTTGATTGAGGTCTTTAAAATGATGAAAGGGATAGACAGAGTTAACATGGATACGTTTTTCCCATTGAGGGTAGGGAAGATTCAAACAAGAGGGCATGACATGAGAATTAAGGGACAGAAGTTTCGGGGTAACGTGAGGGGGAACTTCTTTACTCAGAGGGTGGTGGCTGTGTGGAATGAGCTTCCAGCAGAAGTGGTGGAGGCAGAATCGATTTTAACATTTAAGAGTAAAGTGGATAGGTATATGGACGTGAAGGGAATGGAGGGGTATGGTCTGAGTGCAGGTAGATGGGACTAGGGGAAAACAAATGGTCGGCATGGACTGGAAGGGCCGAGAGGGCCTGTTTCCGTGCTGTAATTGCTATATGGTTATATGGAGGTGTATAAGATCATGAGTGGAATAGATCGGGTGAAAGCACACAGATTTTTACCCAGGGTAGGGGAATCAAAAACTAAAGGATAAAGGTTTAGGGTGATAGGGGCAAATTTTAATGGGAGCCTATGGGCCATTTTCTCCACTCAGAGTGAGTTCAGTATATGGAACAAGCAGCTGGAAGAGGTAGTGACGGCAGGTAGTATAACAGCATCCAATGGACACATGGGCAGGTACATGGATTAGAAAGATTTGGAAGAATGTGGGACAAATGTAGCCAAAGATGGTGCATCTTGATTAGCACGGGCAAGTTGGACCGAAGGGCCTGTTTCCGTTCTGTATAACTCCAGGATCTTGCTGCTGCTTTCTCGTCTGCTTGTGTGACAGTATTATTTCAAGGTACTAGTACAGGGCAGTATTGGAGGTCTCTTTTTAAACACAGGCTGTAGGTGCCTGGAATGCCCTGCTGGGGTAAGTGGTGGAGGCAGATACGATAGTGGCATTTAAGAGACTTCTGGAAAGGCATGTGGGATCTGCAGGTAATGGAGGAATATGGATCCTGTGCTGGTAAATGGTCTTGGCGTCATGTTCAGCACGGACATTGTGGGGCAAAAGCCCAGTTCTTGCGCTGTACTATATTTTATGACATCCACACCTTTTATGCAATGATATCAAAGGATACCATCAAAGTATGCTATGTAAGAAACATTTAGACAGGTACATGTATCGGACAGGTTTAGAGGGATTTGGGCCAAATGCAGGCAGGTGGGACTAGTGTAGGTGGGACATGTTGGTCGGTGTGGGCACGTTGGGCCTGTTGCCATGCTGTATGACTCTCTATGACTCTATATTGTTATATTAATCATTTGAATAAAAAATATAATATCAAATAATTACTCTTGGATTGCCGATCAGTGAAGCTAAACAGTGCTCAAAAGACAAGTGTCTAACCTTGGCAAGCATACAAGACATGCTGTATCAGATGGAGTAATGATTAATTCCCATACTCCAAATTATCCTGTTTAAAATCCACACTGATTAGAAAATTAGATGGATTAAAAACAGACTCATCCTTCACAGTCTATCAATAGACGAGGATTCAGAGGTAGGTACAGTTGTAATAAACACTAACACCACACAATTTGGTGTCTCTCAACATAAAAGTACTTTAATTTGAATGAAAATGCAATTTAAATGAAAGCACCAGGTAATCGTGAGAATCTTCTATCAAATTTTAATGCAAAGTCCACATGTGCAATAAACACGTTTGATCACACGCAAAAGCAATGTAAAAGCAATATTGAATTTGTCCGAATTATTTGAAAATTTCAATCTCGTGGCAGGAAAGAAATCACATAATCCAATTCCAGATCGCTGATTATTTTGTTTTGGAACACAGGAACCGAGAAATTGAATTGTGAAGTTTTGTTTTTTGAAGTGCCGCACAGCCCAAACTAATCTTGCCTCGAGTAGATTACACTTCCAGGTGAATCACACCAAGCCTGAAATTGGATTGGGCATTTCTTTGTGTGATGCGCTGGAACTTGCCCTGACCTTTTGCTCTCCATGATTCGGCCATTTTGTTGGTACCCGAATAAAAGTGGAGCTCAGTCACAAGCATTGTGGATTAGTCCAATGAGAGTTAGCTTCAGACCATCCCTGCGAGAACTTGAATGAATAAACCTCATCAATACCTAACTCTTCCATGTTGCACTTACATCTGCAGTAAACATTTGCAGCTCAAAAAACATTAGCTCGGTGTTGACGAGCTGGAGTCCGAGGAGAGGGGGGGGGAGGGGGGGGTGAGAGAGAGACACACAAAGAGAGAGAGAGAGACAGAGAGAGAGATAGAGAGAGAGAGAGATAGAGAGAGACAGAGAGAGAGAGAGAGAGAGAGAAAGACAAACAGAGAGAGAGAGATAAAAAGAGAGGAAGAGAGAGAGGGAGAGAGAGAGAGAGAGAGAGAGAGAGAGAGAGAGAAAGAGGCAGAGAGAGAGAGAGAGAGAGAGAGAGAGAGAGAGAGAGAGAGAGACAGAGATAGAGAGAGAGAGAGACAAACAGCGCGAGAGAGAGAGAAAGACAGAGAGTGACAGAGAGAGAGAGAGAGAGAGAGAGAGAGAGAGAGAGAGAGAGAGAGAGAGAGAGAGAGAGAGAGAGAGAGAGAGAGTGAGAGAGAGAGAGAGAGAGAAAGAGAGAGAGAGATACAGAGAGACAGAGATAGAGAGGGAGAGAGAGAGACATAGAGAGAGAAACACAGAGAGACAGAGAGAGACAGAGAGAGAGAGAGAGATACAGAGAGAAATAAACAGGTCGGATAGACCAACAACATGAGTAGAAGGTCAACTGCCAGCTGTTATAAAGGATGAGATAGCACCACATGGAAAATATCAATGGGATTAGATAAAGTCAACATGTTCACTGTAAGGGGAATCATGTTTTACAGACCTGCTGGAGTTTTTTTGAAGATGTAGCTGGTAGAGCAGATAAAGAAAAACCAGTGGATTGATGTACTTGGATTTTCAGAAAACCTTTGATAAAATTCCATATAAATGGTCAGGGTGCAAAACTAAACCAAGTGGTACTGGAGGCAGGGTATCAGCGACCATTGGAAACTCTTTGACAAACTGCAAACTAAATGGAAATAAATAGGTCCTGTTTTGGGCCGTAAGCATAATCTAGAGGAGTGACATGGAGACCAGTGCTAAAAACCTCAACAATTCACAATTTATGTCAGACACAGTTTTATGTAAATAAATGTGAAGTTATCCACTTTGGTGGATACATAATCAGGAAGATGTATTATTAAATGATTTAGTTTAAGTTTAGTTTAGAGATAGTGTGGAAACAGGCCCTTCAGCCCAACAAGTCCATGCCAACAGTGATCACCCATACACTTGTTCAACCACTGCGTCACCCCAAATGGTGTTAGACTGGGGAACATTATTGCACTTGGGTGTTCTTGCACTGGTGTTGGTTTCTTACTATCATGTTTACCAAGATACAGTGAAAGTTTTTGTTTCTGTGCTATCCAGTCAAATTAGACTAAACACGAGTACAATCAAGCCATGCACACGTACCCTGGATAGACTCGGCTTGTACTCGCTAGAATTTAGAAGATTGAGGGGGGGTCGTATAGAAACGTACAAAATTCTTAAGGGGTTGGACAGGCTAGATGCAGGAAGATTGTTCCCGATGTAGGGGAAGTCCAGAACAAGGGGTCACAGTTTAAGGATAAGGGGGAAGTCTTTTAGGACCGAGATGAGAAAAACATTTTTCACACAGAGAGTGGTGAATCTCTGGAATTCTCTGTCACAGAAGGTAGTTGAGGCCAGTTATTTGAGAGGGAGTTAGATGTGGCTAAGGGGATCAGGGGGTATGGAGAAAAGGCAGGTACGGGATACTGAGTTGGACGATCAGCCATGATCATATTGAATGGCGGTGCAAGCTCAAAGGGCTGAATGGCCTAGTCCTGCACCTATTTTCTATGTTTCTATGTTTCTATGTTACACCACAAAGTGCAAAGCGTGAAACGGAGTGTGCAGAATATGGTGCTGCAGAGAAAGTGCAGACGACAAAAAGTCCAAGGGCCACAATGAGGTAGTTTGAGAGATCTGGAGTTCATCATTAGCATATGGGACGACTGTTCAGAGGTCTGATAGCAGCGGGACAAAGCTGTTCCTGAACATGATGGTGCGAATGCATCCTGACCTTTTCCTGGTGTTACGTGCTCTCAAGCCTTTGCATTTTCTGCTCCATGGGAGAGTGGAGATGAGAGAATGATGGGGTGTAAGTCGTCCTTGATTATATTGGCTGCTTCCCATGGCAATGTGAAGTGTAGATGGAGAGGGTGGGACTGGAGACTGGCTTGTGATATGGACAGGGCTGCATTCTACACCCTCTGAAATTTCTAGCAGACTGGGGTAGAGCAGCTTGCAATGAAGCAGCACAAACCAGTGCCTGCTTGAAATATCCCTCTTAGTCGCTGAAGAAGATATGAGAAAAGTTGTGAGAAGTTAATGAAGGATGGTTAGCTATCTGGGTGAGGGATCAGGATCTGGAAGTCAAATCAATAAAGCTTCCAATCAATAAATGTGCATCTTGGATCTGGGTGTTGGCACAGGAATACCTGAGAGGACTGGGATGGCGGGACTTTCGTATGTTGAAAGAATGGAGCGACTGGGCTTGTATACACTACTGGAATTTAGGATGAGAGGGGATCTTATTGAAACATATAAGATTATTAAGGGATTGGACACTCTAGAGGCAGGAAACATGTTCACGATGTTGGGAGAGTCCAGAACCAGGGCCACAGTTTAAGAATAAGGGTAGGCTATTTAGAACGGAGATGAGGAAACATTTTTTCACTCGGAGAGTTGTGAATCTGTGGAATTCTCTGCCTCAGAAGGCAGTGGAGGCCAATTCTCTGTATGCTTTCAAGAGAGAGTTAGATAGGGCTCTTAAAGAGAGCAGAGTCAGGGGATATGGGGAGAAGGCAGGAACGGGGTACTGATTGTGGATGATCAGCCATGATCACAGTGAATGGTAGTGCTGGCTCGAAGGGCCGAATGTAAATGAAAACTTTACAAGCTCTTAAGTGTACAACATCTTTTAATGATAGCACTGGGTATTACATACACCTTCAAGCACCGGCTACATTTTCCTACTGAGGGGAAGGCGTTATGATTGATGTTAACTGGGCGGGGTTAATGGGAGTGAGGTAACTATATTATTGGTTGCATATAAACCATCTACATCCTTCCCCTTAGAAATCAAAAAACAGATTGTTGTCATGACAACCGAATTAAACAGCAGAATTAAACGAAATCGCCGTAGCGAACAGGCGGCTTACTGATCCTGCCCGAGCGCGTACGAATGTCTCCCCCTCCCCCCGAAAGAGCAGAAGAAGCAGGAGGACGCAAGGCAGCCGGGGAACCAGGGAAGGGCATTGGGGTGGGAGAAACAGGAGAGGGAGAACCGCGATCGGCAACAGGGGACCCGCGCAGAGGGGAACCAGGCGCCCGCGACGGGGACCGAGGCATGCAGGGAACACCAGCCGGGGCGGCAGCCGGCTGCTGATAGGAGAGTGGAGGGGCATAGGGCCCAGGGGGGCTGCGGCTGTGGCTCATTAACCGCAAGCAGGTGTTGTCGGCTTCTTCGGTAGATGGAACCCTCACAGTCGACCAGATACGAACGAGGTGAGTCGGCCACCCCAACCACGGTGGCCAGACGGTAGTGCCCACTGGCGGTCTGCAAACGAACAACCTGTCCGGGCAACAGAGGATCGAGTGGTCTGCACGACCGATCGTGGGAACGCCGCTGGCTGTCATGTTTCTCTTGAATACGCCTCTGCACGGAGGCGGGCTCCAGCACCCGAGGTTTTCAGCTGGCGCTGGGCAATCGGGACGGTGGATCTGGTAGTTCTGGACATCAGACGCTGAGCAGGGGACCCCATGGCCGGATCCCTGGAAACATTCCTGAGGTTCAGGAGATCCAAATACAAATCAGAATTGGATAGTCGCGCCTGTTCCATCAGAAGCTTGGCGCTGCGGACGGCCCGTTCTGCTAGGCCGTTGCTCTGTGGGTACTCTGGGCTGCTGGTGAAATGCACGAAGTTCCACTTGTCGGCAAAGCTTTTGAATTCTCGGCTTGTAAACTGCCTGCCGTTGTCAGTCTGCAGCCTGACCGGGGTCCCAAAAGTGGAGAAGTGTTTCCGCAGCTTGCGGATCACCATCTCCGACGTGAGGGATGTCAGCAAATCCACTTCGAACCAGTTGGAGTACGAGTCGACCAGGACAAGGTAGTGGTTACCACGCCACTCGAATATGTCGGCAGCCAGCGAGGACCAGGCCAAAGCAGGGGCGGGCTGTTGCAGCAGGGGCTGTCGCTGCTGGTGCGGCGCAAGACTGTTGCACGTGGAGCAGGCAGAAACTCGGTCTCGGATATATTTGGCCATTCCAGGCCAATAGAATTGGCACTGAGCGTGGGCAAGCGTTGCATCGACCCCAGGGTGTCCGCTGTGGGCTGCACAAAAGTAAAAGTCAAACAGGGAGGACGGGACCATCTTTTCGGTCCTAGACGCTAAGAACTCGTTTTGGCAGGTCCCGTTGGACAAAGCGTCTTCTGACCTGACGACCTTCGCCACACCGTTCGGCAGATTCAAGTTCCTGCGAATGCCATTCGGCATCAATTCTGCTAGCGAGGTGTTCCAGCAGACGATGGAGCAATTATTCGCGCACCTGCCATGTGCCATCATCGTGGATGATATCCTGGTTTACGGGAAGGACCTTGCCGAGCACGACCTGAACCTCCGCCGCGTCCTGGATCGCGCGCGACAGGCGAACCTGAAGCTGAATCCCAAGAAGTGCCGGTTTCGTGTCTCAGAGGTCACGTATGTTGGACATGTTTTCACCCCTAACGGACTAAAGCCCGACCCCTTGAAGGCAGCTGCCATCTCCGAAATGGCAGCCCCCACCGACGTGCCAGGCACAAGCTTCCAGTCCCAGTCTAAACATGCTGCTGCAATCTGATCTCTGTTTCGACTCACAGCCCAATTTAGTTGAGTGCAATGGTGCGGAGCCAATTAATTCTGCCGAGGACTCTCATGTGTTTACCCTCCTACAGACACCCGCCCACCGCAATGATCCCTCCGTACCTGTGACTGTCAATGGCGTAACCTTCTCTGCCAAATTAGATACTGGCGCGAGAGTCAATGTTTTGTCCATGAATCTTTTCAACAAGATAAGGAATAATGAGCCTCTGGTTGTTGACGATGCTACCCTGCACGCCTATGGTGGAGAGATTCTAAGGCCTGCGGGGAGGGCCACTTTAACTTGCGTGCTGCAAAAGGCCACAAGAAACCTGGTTTTTCTATGTTTTGAACTCTGACTGTGTAACCCTGTTGGGCAACCGTGCGTGCCAGGATCTTGGCCTGGTCTCCTTTGACCGCACGGTCCACAAAGTGCAACTTTCGTTTGACCCGATTGCTGAATACCAGGACCTGTTCGACGATGACCTGGGGAAGTTACCAGTGTCATACCATATTTCCATTGACCCAAATATACAACCCGTGGTCCGCGCACCTCACAGGGTGTCTCACGCCATGAAGGACAAGGTCGAGGCGATGCTCAACGAGATGGTCGAAAAGGGGGTGCTAGTAGCAGTTAGCGAGCCCACCGATTGGGTCTCCACCATGGTTGCCACGATTAAGAAAGACAAGAACGAGATACGCGTGTGTATCAACCCGAAGGACTTAAACCTTGCCATCAGGCGACCACATTACCCCATGCGGTCTGTTGAGGATGTGGCGGCAAAGGTCGGGCAAGCCACCATCTACAGTCTACCCCTGCACCTATTGTCTATTGTTTATTGTCTATTGACACCGGTAACAACTTGGAAAACCTGAAGTTGACACATTGATTGGTCTGGAGTTGTAGAGGCAGCTATTCCACGCCAAACGTAATGTTCAGAGTAACAATACTGGGATCCTGAAAGAGAACCATCCCGAGGAAGATGAGGGCTGCACATTAACACAGCCTCCGCCTCACAGCTCCAGATACCCAGGTTCCGCCCTGACCTTGGGTGCCATCTGCGTGGAGTATTTTTACATTCTTCCTGTGGGTGCTCCGGTTTCTTCCCATATTCCAAAGATGTACGGGTTTGTAGGTTAATTGGCCTCAGTAAATTGCCCCTAGTGTGTAGGGAGTGGATGAGAAAGTGGGATAGTGTGAACTTGTGATTGAAGTGTCGGTGTGGACTAGGTGGGCCTAAGGGCACGTTTCCATGCAGTATCTTTCAATCAATGATTTTAGTTTTGGGATACAGAGCCGTCTCAGGCCCTTTGGCTCAGAGAGTCCACACCGACCAGTGATCCCCGCACACTCACATTATCCTACACACACTAGGAACAATTTTACATTGATACCAAACCAATTAACCTACAAACCTGCACGTCTTTGGAGTGTGGGAGGAAACCTAAAATCTCGGAGAAAACCTAGGCAGGTCACAATATACAATAGACAATAGGTGCAGGAGTAGGCCATTCGGCCCTTCGAGCCAACACCACCATTCACTGTGATCATGGCTGATCATCCCCAATCAGTACCCCGTTCCTTCCTTCTCCCCATATCTCTTGACTCCGTTATCTTTAAGAGCTCTATCTAACTTTCTCTTGAAAGCATCCAGAGAATCAGCCTCCACTGCCTTCTGAGGCAGAGAATTCCACAGATTCACAACTCTCTCGATGAAAAGGTTTTTCCTCACCTCCGTTCTAAATGGCCTACCCCTTATTTTTAAACTGTGAGAACATTCACGGAAAGAACGTACAAAGTCCATGCAGACGAGCACCCGTCGTCAGGATCGAACCCGGGTCTCTGACGCTGTCAGGCAGCAACTCTACCGCTGTGCCACCATCCTGCCCCATGATGTACCAATAATTAAGGTTGGGTAGAATAATAGGGGTGACAAAGAATGTGAGGGGATGTATACGTAAGAGCCTCTCAAAAATGTTTATTCGAATATAGGGAGCAGAAACCTGCAGCAGAAATGGATTCCTGTTTCCAACACTGATTGTGGAACCAAATACTCAGTTAAAGTAGACGCAAAATGCTGGAGAAACTCAGCACGTGAGGCAGCATCTATGGGGAGAAGAAATGGGCGACGTTTCGGGCCGAGACCCTTCTTCAGACCCGAAACGTCGCCCATTCCTTCTCTCCATACATGCTGCCTCACCCGCTGAGTTTCTCCACCATTTTGTGTCCACCTTCGATTTTACCAGCATCTGCAGTCCTTTCTTAAATACTCAGTGAAAGTAATGTGTTGAAATAGATAGCGGGCACCACTCTAAATTATCTAGGGGGTAATGGTGGCTATGAATAATTGCGCTTATTATGATCAAGAGATGCTAATAAAGACAACACAGTTGGATAGGTGAAGGGTGGCTTTAATTACGGTTCTGCCAAGTATGACTTAATCATACTTGCCCCTCTAACTAGTGCTTTTGATATATGTTAATGAACTGGAAAACTTTGCTGGGCATTATTTCAAAACTTGCCGATGACAGAAAATCATTCCTTCCCCAGCACTGTGGGGAAAGGGCTGAGAAATGGATGTGGCCGCAGGCACTACAGAGCAGATGGCTTCCTCTCTCAAGCGTCTATTCACAAATTGATCAACCGTTGGTGTCACCTCTCCATTTAGCCAACCCAGATGGAATTAATGCCACCCTATTTTTTTTTTTTTTTGTTAACATATTTTTGGATCCACAAAAAATCGCTGCAACTAATTCCAAGTTACATTATTCTCACATTTCACACACCAGTGAACAAAACATCACAAAAACTTCATTAATTAAAGATGCCTGTTTGTTTTTGGTCTGAAGAAGGGCCACAACATGAAACTTTATCGATCCATTCCTTCCACCGATTCTGCCTGACCCTCCGAGTTACTCCAGCACTTTGTGTTTAGTTTGTTTATTAATACTATACTGTCAGGCCACCACATTTGTAGGATTAGCGCTGCAATAGAAGAGTTGGCACTGTTTCTTTCTTATTTTACATTTAAATGCCGCTTTATTCTGCTTGAGGACTAACTTCATGGCTTGATCCAACACCTCAATCAAACCTCCCCATAAATTCTCCAAAACTCCCTCTTGATCAATCAATCAATCAAATACTTTATTGTTATTCAAAAATACACCAATAAATGCAAGTCTGAACAAAATGTTGTTGTATCTGGCTCACCGTGTGCCATACTTATACTGCTCCTTATACTGTGATACCTTTTGCCCGAGGACAGCAGAGTGAACAGTCCATGATGGAGATGTTTGGGTCTTTTATAATGCTGTTGGCCTTGGGCAGGCAACGTTTGCACGCAATGTCCCGGATTGAAGGAAGAGAAGTCCCAATGACTTTTTTCAGCCGTCCTCACCACTCTCTGCACGGACTTCCAGTCGGAGGCTTTACAGTCCCCAAACCAGACAGAGATGCAGTTGGTCAAAATGCTCTCTATGGTGCCCCTGTAGAAAGTGGCGAGGACGGGATGGGGGAGGTGAGCTCTTCTTATCCATTCTTGAACCATGTCTATTGTCCTTCATTCATTCCTCACTGGTAGAGTGTGGGCAGAGGCCTTTGAAAATGCAGGGGACAGGAGGCCTATTTGGTTGCACAGACAGAGATTATTTGTTCAGTTTATTGTCGTCTGCACTGAGCTAGAGTGAACAGCTCTCTGTTGCACTATCCGGTCAGCGGAAAGACTACACATGATTGCAATAGAGCCTTCCAGTGTACAGATACAGGATAAAGGGGATAACATTTAATGCAAGATAATGGCCAGTAAAGTCCAATTAAATATAGTCTAAGGGTCTCCAATCAGGTAGACGGTAGCTCCTCTGAGAACAATGACCTTTGTGATTTGGGCAAGAGTATACCCCAATCGGTATCAAATACCTGGCTCTTGACAAATTGCAATGGAAGAGAAAATAGATCAAAGGTATTATTGTCAAGGAGATACTTGCTAACTGAAAGATAATGCTGAGCAAAGAGTTCTATGCTTGCTTGATAAAATTGTACAGCACATCATTTTCATAACTTTATTACTTTTGTCCATCAAGTTTTGCATCCGTAGTTATTCATGGTGATAATCTCGCTCTTAAAATCTTTTTATTCGTTTTTTTTTCAAAAACAAAAACAAATCAACAACAACAAAAAATGATAAACATAACAATGATATTGATACATATTGATACATAGGGATCAGGATTACATTAATAACAGGTATAACCTAATATGAGTCCAATGTCAAAATACACATTGAATATAGACCTCCCGGTCTCTATTTAAATATAGTTAAATGTTTAAAAGAAAACTTATATATAACTTTTTTTTTTAAGATGAAAAAAAGAAAAAAAAGAGAAAAAAAGGAAAAACAAAACCCCCCTAAACTAGAAAAAAAAAGCAAAACAGAATCTGGGCTGCAAAGAATTTCAACAATTTAAGCCTCTGTTTGTTGTCAAGTCCGTTCCACCGTATAAAGGTTAAATAATTATTATAACGGTTGTAGAGTGGACAATGTGAAAATGTTGAATAAATCTTCCCCAAGTCCTATCAAATTTAACCAAGGGTTCAACAATGTCACTCCTGATTTTTTTCCTACATTTAAACATCATATCGTTTCAGAGTACCAATGAAGTGTGGTCGGAGGGTTGGAGTCTTTACATTTAAATAAAATAGATCTTCTGGCAATTAATGTGGTAAAAGCAATCAGCCGATGGGCGGACCGGGACAAATGAATAGAATCAAACATTGGTAGCCCAAAAATTGCAGTAATAGGATGAGGTTGTAAATCAATACCTAAGACTACAGAAATAGTATCAAAGATTTATTTCCAATTTTTTCCCAAAAGTGGGCAGGACCAAAACATATGGGTCAGTGAGGCCACTTCAGAGTTACATCTGTCACAGGTAGGGTTTATATGACCATAAAAACGAGCTAACTTATCTTTTAACATATGAGCTCTGTGAACCACCTTGAATTGTATCGGAGCGTGTCCTGCACACATTGAGGAAGTATTAACTAATAGTAAGATTAAATGAGAACTTACCAGTTCGAAGTTTGATCGTTATTTTATGAGGAGTAACGTTGAGGGACTACGTGAATAGAAGCCCGTACAGCCGTTGGTGTGTCAATCTTCAAAGCAGCGGAATGAATTCACAGCTAACAATGACCGAAGTATAACGGTAAGATGATAAAACTAGAACTACCAGATGAGATCTATGAGGGTGGAGCGGAGGGCACGTAGTCCCTCAACTCGACTCCTCATAAAATAAAGATCAAACTTCAAACTGGTAAGTTCTCGTTTAATCTTACTATTTTACTTCAGAGTCACGTGAGTGACTACGTGAAGACTTCAAAGCACTGGGAATTCATGCCGCAGACCCAAATATGACGTTCACACTGCCTGGATTTACTCAAAAGTCGTTAACAATCAATCATGCATCAGTAATACATTTGTTAAATGAAATAACAGTTTATTTACAAACAAATCATAACAAACCCCTCTAACTCAGGGAAAAAGTGTAACAGTACTGAAACCAGAATCAGCAAACACCCCGAGCCTTGAAATCGGCTTGTGATAAAACCTCTGAAAAGTTAGCTCACTGGACCATCCTGCGGCCGCGAGGATATGGTCTATTGGCAAGTCCATCGCCCTTGCCGCGGAAGTTGATGCCGCCCTGGTGGAATGCGATTTGAATTTATCAGTATCAATTCCAGCACTTGCCAGGACCTGCTTTAGCCACCTTGAAATCGTTTGCACCGACACCTTACTGTGTGGTTTTTTGTGACTAATAAACAAAGCCAACTCTGTTCCTCTCAGAGGTTTAGTAATCTCAATGTAACGAGATAAATGTGAGACTACACACAAGCGATCATCTGCGGGGTATGCTGAAAACATAATCTTACATCCTGTCATGCCTCTTCTATTATGTTTAAGCAAATCATAGACATAAAATATAATGGCATCAGCCGACACATGCATTCTATCCAGCCGTAGCTTTTGCAACATTTGTACACGTTGAGCTGAAACCAACGCCATAAGCATGACCACCTTCATAGATAATTTGGCTACTGATAGGCTTGTAACCGGAGCCCACTGGCGAAGAACCATAAAAACCTCACTCACATTCCAAATATCGGCATACCTGGGTTTAGGAGGATTAGAATTGAAAACTCCCTTCATGAATCGTGAAACTAACGGATGTGTCCCTACTGTATGCAATTCTGCATTCATAGGTAAATAAGAAGACAGCGCACTTCTGGCTGAATTAATCGCACTGTAACTTAATTTTTTGGTCAAAATAAAGAGTTGACAAACTCCAATATTGCTGCTGTGTACTATCCCTGCAGGCCGACGTGAGAACATCCACAGTCCGATGAGACAGTCCTCTCCCCAGGTATGGCCTCCTTAAAATCTGCAAATTAACAGATCAATACGATCATATAAAGGATGTTGATCCCCAGTGACTGGATTTACCAGTAGATTTTTATTCTTGGGCATAAGCATGTAAGGCTCCCTAGCCATTTGTAATACAATGTGAAACCATGCTTGTGTAGGCCAATCTGGCACTACCAATACCCCTGAAGCGGAGTCCTCCTTGATCTTTTGCAAACATCTGCTGATGAGACAGAATGGAGGAAATACATACACAAACATTCCTCCCCAATGCAGCAAAAATGCATCCACTGCTACTGCCCCAGGATCTGGTTCCCATGAACATATCTAGGTAACTGATGATTTAATCGAGATGCAAACAAGTCAATATCTGGTAATCCATACTGATCAAACATTTGGTTAAATACATCCTGATTTAACATCCATTCAATGTTGTCATTAAACTGACGTGACCTCTTCCTGGCAAATAAAGTGCTGAAAGCCAGATATTTTGGTCAATACACCAGCTCCAAATCTGGTTAGCCAGTCTATCACAAGACTGTGACTTAACTCCACCCATGTGGTTTACATATGCCACTGCTGTGGTGTTGTCAATCTGACCTGCACATGCAGATCCCTCCTTGTAGAACAATAAGCTTTGAGCCCATACCAGGTGCCCAACAACTCTAAATAATTAATCCCTCTTAATTGAGGAAGCGATGTCTCATCCACATTCCATCTGCCTCCACAACTAGAAGACATATCTGTTGCACCCCAACCAAGTGCACTTACATCAGTCTGTAATATCAGTGACGGTGATTCCACCAAAACCTTCCTTAAACTTTTTGAAACATGTACTATCCACCATTGTATGTCAGCAATCGCCCCAGCTGACAACTGCATAGGCCTATCAAAAATGGCCCCTTTGTATTCTCAGTGCCTGTTCCTTTGATCGTTGTAATTGTTGATAATGCAGAGGACCATACTGCACAGCTGGAAAGGCTGCAACAACTTCCCAATTAAACTGGCTACTTGTCTAATCGAAGGCCGTTGTTCTCCAACGAGATTAACACAGTCCTCAATTAACTGATTCAATTTATCCCTGGGCAAAGCTACCAACATGTGATTGGAATTAATGGTAAATCCCAGATAATCAATAATTTGGACTGGTGATAATTTAGATTTATCTGGGTGAATAACAAATCCCATTTGTTCAAAAGTGATTTTAACAACTGAAACTGATGATTGAGTTTCAGCTTGAGTCTTTCCAACAATCAGAATATCATCTAAATAGGCCATTACCACATGCCCCTGAGCTCTAAGTAATGCTAACACAGGTTTTACCAATTTAGTAAATAATCTAGGAGCTGAAGTTAATCCATTCGGCAATGCCCTGAATTGCCACAGCTCAGTCAATCTTCTATCATCACCATGAATAGACACTGCGTAATACGCATTCTTTAAATCAATGGTTGCCATATAATACCCTTTGGACACTAGATGTTTTCCCGTGGTAAAGGTCTCCATTTTGAAATGCCTATAACAAACAAATTTGTTCAAATTCGATAAATCCAGAATAATTCTACATCCCCCAGTCTTTTTAGATCTGGGAAATATACTTGACAGAAATTGTTGACTTTGATAGACAGAAGGCTCAATTACCCCTTTCTTATGTAACGACTGAATCTCTGCTTGAATAAGCACATTTTCCTCATCTGAAAATAAGTTTACGACTAGGAAAATGTTGATTAGGTAGACTGTCCTTAGAGTAAAATTCAAATTTTCACCCCTTCAATACACTAAGTATGAACAAATCTGATGTCAACTGCTGCCATTGTTTGAGAAACAATTTTTTAACCTTCCCCAATTTGAACAGGAACATCAGTTAATTCATCGCCTGTCAATGTTATATTCCTTACCTGCATCTTTCCTTGCGGCCTTGTTGTCCTCGACTTCTTGTAGAGAACCTTTTTTGCCTTGCTTGCCAGCTGGCTTAATGAGGGCCATGGTTATAACAACCTCATGACAGTCTTTGACCCTTTTTGCAAGGTTACCACCAAACAACAGATTTCGTGGTGGTACACTGGTCGGTTTGCACAAACTCGCCAAATTTGGGTTAGCACTGGCCTAATAGCAGCCCTCCCGATATTATTAATTTCAAAATGCATTACAAAGGAATCCCAGTTCATCCTGGTGTGCTTCAACCATATCGTTTGTATCAATAACTTTCACCACAGCTGTAATACCTGCTGACAACAGTTTAAGCACTTTTTTAAACTTCATCTCCTGGGCTCTAGCAGGCATACCCATCTATGACCAAATTTGGTGATTAACCACCGGTACCTTCAGGAGATCACAATTAACAGGAGCTTTATAGTTTTTTGCTACTTCATCCATAGCTAGCTCCTGTAACTGGTGGGAGAGCATATACTGAATTGCTTCGGCCAATTCTACATCAATCGCCTTTCCTGCCTCTCTACGCTCAGCAAACTTCCCAGCAATGTTCGGAATTACCTCCAACCGAACACCTTTACTGCTCTCCCCCAGCATAGAAACAGTGTCAGCAAACTGCACTGATAGAACATCCTCCTCACAGGCAGGATAGTTCTGCAGCCCTGAAACAGGTGCTGCTAGCACAAGCTCTCCATCAGCCTGGCTTGGGCACCACTCCTCCTCACGGAGCTGGTCCCTGTCGAGCATTCTTTTGTAATAGAATCTCGACGTGGGAGAGCCGTGAGCAAACGGACTCTCCTATGGAGGGTATAACCTCCAGGCCCGACTCATCTACGGGCCACAGAGACTTGCCAGTGGCCTTCCGCCCTACTGGCAAGCCTCCACTGCCCCCCGGCAGTGGGTCCGCAACCACTGGCTGTGTAGCCAGCACCGGACCAGGTGTACCAGACGGGCCTCCATTCTCAACACTCTCCTGGTCACTCTCCTTTCTACCCCCGGAGCGCCTCGCCGACACCTTCTTCACTTTCTGCAACATTCTCTAAGAACTCCAAACCGTCGCAGAAAATGACATGTGGTAAAAAATTAAAAAAAAAACCTTACCTCCGTTTAAACTTGTTAACGAAGAACTGCAGATGCTGGAGAATCGAGGGTGAAGTCTGAAGAAGGGTCTCGACCCGCAACGTCGCCCATCTCCTTCGCTCCTTAGATGCTGCTGCACCCGCTAAATTCTCCAGCTCTTCGTGTAACCCTCCGTTTAAACTTACCGCTCGGAGGAGCGCTGCTGCTCCAACCGGCCGACTGCACCAGCGTCTGACGTCATGACGCACCAACGGCTGTACGGGCTTCTATTCACGTAGTCACTCACGTGACTCCGAAGTAAAATTGAAGAATCCTCTCCCATTTCTCTATAGACAGAGAAATTTGAAGCTCTCTTTCCCAGTCATTCTTAATTTTATCAAGTTTATCTATTTGTAATTTCAAAATCAACTCATAAATAGTCGTTATTAAGCCTTTCTGATAAGGGTTCAAATGTTTTTTTTTTCCAAGATTTCGGTTTGATGTGGTAATGGAAAAAAGGGTAGAGTAGCCTTCAAAAAATGTCTAATTTGTAAATATCTAAAAGAGTGTGAGTTAGGTAGATTATATTTATTGGAGAGTTGTTCAAAAGACAAAGCAACCATCCAAAAACAAATCTCGAAAAGCTACTAATCCCTTCCTCTTCCATAACAGAAAGACTTGATCAGTACTAGAAGGTTGGAAGAGAAAATTAGATATGATAGGACTCAATAAAATAAAATCATTTTTTACTTCTGCCATATATATGAAGAAATTTTGGAGTCAATAATATCAAAGAAAGATTTAGCAATAAAAATGGGTATCGTCTGAAATAAATACAAACATTTAGGTAAGATAAACATTTTAATAGCACTGATTTGGCCGATTAAAGATAAGGACATTGGTGACCATTTAGTAAACTGTTGTTTGATATGGTCAATTAGAGGCGTAAAATTAACTTTAAATAAATGCTTGTGTTTCTTGGTAATTTTAATACCTAAATAAGTAAAACATTCGGTAGTCAATCTAAATGGAAACTGTCCATAATTCGAAACTAGATTGTATAATGGAAAAAAGCTCACTCTTACTAAGATTTAGTTTATAACCAGAAAAATTACTAAATTGATTAAGTAGTGCTACTATTGCCAGAATAGATTTCTCAGGGTTAGAAATGAATAACAGATCATCTGCATAAAGAGATAGCTTATGTGTCTTATTCCCGCGGACAATACCAAAAATATTAGGGGATATCAAACAGTAAAGGAATTAAAGGACAGCCCTGTCTAGCATCTCGAAAGAGCCTGAAAAAAGGGGATCTCTGACTATTGGTAAGTACAGAAGCCTGTAGTGCTACAGAAGCCAAGTAGTGCTACTATTGCTGAAATAGATTTATCAGGGTTAGAAATGAATAATAGATCATCTGCATAAAGAGATAGCTTATAACCATATAACCATATAACCATATAACAATTACAGCACGGAAACAGGCCGTCTCGGCCCTTCCAGTCCGTGCCGACCATTTGTTTTCCCCTAGTCCCATCTACCTGCACTCAGACCATACCCCTCCATTCCCTTCACGTCCATATACCTATCCACTTTACTGTTAAATGTTAAAATCGATCCTGCCTCCACCACTTCTGCTGGAAGCTCATTCCACACAGCCACCACCCTCTGAGTAAAGAAGATCCCCCTCACGTTACCCCTAAACTTCTGTCCCTTAATTCTCATGTCATGCCTTCTTGTTTGAATCTTCCCTACCCTCAATGGGAAAAGCTTATCCACGTCAACTCTGTCTATCCTTTTCATCATTTTAAAGACCTCAATCAAGTCCCCCCTTAACCTTCTGCGCTCCAAAGAATAAATACCTAACTTGTTCAACCTTTCTCTGTAACATAGTTGCTGGAACCCTGGCAACATTCTAGTAAATCTCCTCTGTACTCTCTCTATTTTGTTGACATCCTTCCTATAATTAGGCGACCAAAATTGTACACCATACTCCAGAATTGGTCTTGCAGAATTGTACCAATGCCTTGTACAATTTTAACATTACTTCCCTACTCCTATATTCAATGCTCTGATTTATAAAGGCCAGCACACCAAAGGCTTTCTTTACCACCCTATCTACATGCGATTCCACCTTCAGGGAACTATGCACAGTTACTCCTAGATCCCTCTGTTCCACAGCATTCCTCAATTCCCTACCATTTACCATGTACGTCCTATTTTGATTTGTCCTGCCAAGATGTAGCACTTCACACTTAACAGCATTAAACTCCATCTGCCATCTTTCAGCCCACTTTTCCAAATGGCCCAAATCTCTCTGTAGACTTTGAAAATCTACTTCATTATCCACAACATCCATCTTGCTACCTCGCCATTAACACCCAAAGATTGAACCTTCTTAACTAACCTTCCATGGGGAACCTTGTCAAAGGCCTTACTGAAATCCATATAGACAACATCCACTACTTTTCCCTCATCAATTTCCCTCGTAACCTCTTCAAAAAATTCAAGGTTTGTCAAACATAACCTTCCAGGCACAAATCCATGTTGACTGTTTTAAAGAAGGAACTGCAGATGCTGGAGAATCGAGGGTACACAAAAAGCTGGAGAAACTCAGCGGGTGCAGCAGCATCTAAGGAGCGAAGGAGATAGGCGACATTTCGGGTCGAGACCCTTCTTCAGACTGGTCAGGGATCAGGGAAACGAGAGATATAGACGGTGATGTGGAGAGATAAGGAACAATGAGTGAAAGATATGCAAAAAAGTATCGGTGATAAAGGGAACAAGCCATTGTAAGCTGTTTGTGGTGTGAAAATGAGAAGCTGGTGCGACTGGGATGGGGGAGGGAGATAGAGATAGAGGGAATGCCAGGGCCCGAGGGCTGAGGGAGAGGTGGGAAGGGGAGGAGACAGCAAGGGTTAACAGAATTGAGAAAATTCAATATTCAAGCCCAAAGGATGCAGACTCCCCAAGCGGAATATGAGGTGCTGTTCCTCCAGCTTGCGGTGTTGCTCACTCTGGCCGTGGAGGAGGGCCAGGACCGAGAGGTCGGATGTGGAATGGGAGGGGGAGTTGAAGTGCTGAGCCACCGGGAGGTCGGGTTGGTTATTGCGGACCGAGCGGAGGTGTTCGGCGAAGCGATCGCCAAGCCTCCGCTTGGTTGAATTGAATTGAATTCCTTTATTCCTATTTTCGGTCTGAACGAAATTTGTTACCTTGCAGTCATAACATGTAATAATTTAAAACAAAACACACAATAAACACATAATTTAACATCCACCACAGTGAGTTCACCAAGCACCTCCTCACTGAGGTGGAAGGCAAAAGTCTTAAAGTCTTTGTCATTTTCCCCTACTTGTTCCCCCTCTGTACTGAGGCAATCCAGGCCTTCGATGTCATCGTCCACCAGGCCCGCGGCCGAGCCTCCGAAGCCAGGCCGCCACCGCCGCCGCCGCCGGAACGCCGGAACACCACCACAGCCCCCAGCCAGGATCGACCACGGGAACGCTGGAGCCGCCGGAGCTCTGAAGCCGGGCCGCCGCTGGAGCACCTGCTGGAGAGCCGCTGGAGAGCCGCCTGAGCCGCCGGAGCCGGGCCGCCGCTGGAGCACCTGCTGGAGAGCCGCTGGAGAGCCGCCGGAGCCGCCGGAGCGCCGAAGCCGGGCCGCTGCTGGAGCACCCGCTGGAGAGCCGCCGGAGCGCCAATGCCGGGCCGCTGCTGGAGCACCGCTGGAGAGCCGCTGAAGCCCCGAAGCCGGGCCGCTGCTGGAGCACCCGCTGGAGAGCCGCCGGAGCGCCAATGCCGGGCTGCTACTGGAGCACCGCTGGAGCAACTGCTGGAGCACCGAAGCCCCGAAGCCCCGAAGCCCCGAAGCCGGGCCGCCGCCGCCGCTGGAACACTGGAGCTCTGAACGCTCGCCACAGCTCCGAGGCCACCAGCTCCGCCATTAGGCCTCAGCACAGACGGAGACGGTGACGGGGGACACGACAAGAAAAGGTCGCATCCCCCCGAAGGGAGAGACTAAAACCTTGTTTCTCCCACCCTCCCCCCCCCCCCCCCCCACACAAACACAGCCTAATAAACCAAAATTCTAACTAAAAAACAGACACGAAAGGTCTCACCGATATAGATCATCTGGCATCTGGAGCAGCGGATGCAGTAGATGAGGTTGGAGGAGGTGCAGGTGAACCTCTGTCGGACCTGGAAGGACTGCTTGGGTCCCTGAAAGGAGTGGAGGGGGGAGGTAAAGGGACAAGTGTTGCATTTCTTGCGGTTCCTGATCAGACCCTGTTTGTCCAGATGCTTATATATATTATGTGTCTTATTCCCGCGGACAATACCAAAAATATTCGGGGATTCCCTAATAGCTGTGGCCAAAGGTTCCAAAGCGATATCAAACAGTAAAGGACTTAAAGGACAGCCATGTCTAGTACCTCGAAAGAGCCTGAAAAAGGGGATCTCTGATTATTGGTAAGTACAGAAGCCTGAGGTATATAATATATCAGCATGATCCAAGAAATACATTTTGGACCAATCTTAAATTTTTCAAATGTATTGAATAAGTATTCCCATGCTACTCTATCGAACGCTTTCTCGAGTATACCCCAATCAAATACCTGTCTCTTGACAAATTGCAATGGAAGAGAAAATAGATCAAAGGTATTACTGTCAAGGAGATATTTACACAAGCAAACTGAAGAAATTCCTCAACATGCACAATTTCTATTGGAGTAGAATGCTAATTCTGAATAGGAAAGACGTATCATTTCACATCCTGATAAAGGAGGCGTGAGACATGTTTAAAATACTTATTTAAGAACGTATGCGTAAAGTTTTGTATTAAGTAAATAGAATTATCCAGCACCTTGAATACACTATATGAATAGAACAAAAAAATTGGAAAGTCTGTGTAACTTTTAGATCTGTCGCCTAGATCAAATCGAACTCTTTGGATTAAAATAAAGTTGGCTCAAGAATAGTAGCTGGGATATATAGGAACTACAGATACTGAAATCTTGCATAGAACACAAAGTGCTGGTAGAACTCAGACAGCTTGTCTGGAGGATGTGGAGTACGGAACTGAAGATTCTGGTTTACACCGAAGATAGACACAAAATGTTGGAGTAACTCAGCAGGTCAGGCAGCGTCTGAAGAAGGGTGTCAACCCGAAACGTCACCTATTCCTGTTCTTCAGGCAGTCTGAGGAAGGGTCTCGACCCGAAACAACTTTCAACTGCCGCCGGAGATCGTCAGGACACCGTGGTCTAGCGGGCCAGCTCCCCCGACAGGAAGTGCCCGGAGGCGGCGCAGGGACCACAAACAAAGACGTGGGAAGCGCGGAGGCTATCGAGCTAGGCTGAGAACAAACCCGCACCAGCCAGCTCTGCCCAGCATTTTCCTCGCGAATGTCCGGTCCCTGGTGAGTAAAATCGACGAACTGCGGCTGCGGATCACCACACACAACCGGATCGCCGACTACAACGCCATGGTCTTCACCGAAACATGGCTCACCGACAACATTCCGGACAACGCCATCGAGCTGGAGGGGCGCACTGTCTTCAGGGCCGATAGAACAGCGGAGGACTCCGGTAAGACCAAGGGCGGCGGACTGTGCATTTATGTGAACAACTCATGGTGTACAGACGTTGTCAGGATTGGTAGTCACTGCTCTGCTGACCTGGAATACCTGATGATAAAGTGCAGGCCCTTCTATCTGCCCAGGGAATTTACATCGATTGTTATCACTGCAGTCTATGTACCCCCGGACGCTAATGCCAGGCTAGCAATGGAAGAGCTGCAAGATGCTATCAGCAAACAACTAACTGCACACCCAGAGGGGGCTTTTATTGTTGCGGGTGATTTTAACCACTCCAACCTTAAAACTGTACTCCCCAGATTCCACCAACATGTCTCCTGCCCAACCAGAGGAAACAATATTCTGGACCTAGTATATACCAATATTACTGAAGCATACAAAGCCCTCCCCCTCCCCCTCCTGGGTCAGTCTGACCACCTCTGTTCCTGCTCCCCAAATACACACCTCTGATCAGACGTGTGAAACCTACCACGAGGACTGTGAAAGTCTGGCCTGAGGGGGCTGTCTCTGTTTTACAGGAACAGTTTCAGCAAACAGACTGGAGTCTGTTTGCCACTCAAGCCACCTTCAACTCCCAAGTGGACATCAACTCATACACCTCAATCGTTCTGGACTATATAAAATTCTGCACGGACAACGTCACTACCCACAAAGAGATAAAGACCTTCCCTAACCAGAAGCCGTGGATGAGCAGGGAGGTCAGACTCCTGCTGAAGGATCGCGACGCCGCTTTTAAATCTGGCGACGCTGAGGGATACAGCTCATCCAGGGCCAATCTGAAAAAGGGAATTAGGAATGCTAAGCTCAATCACAAACGGCGGATCGAGGAGCATTTCCCAAACAACTCTGACCCCAGGCGCACGTGGCAAGGAATTAAATCCATTGCCGATTAAAGTCAACACCCCCCCCCCCAGACAACGCCTCCCTTCCTGACCAGCTAAACCATTTCTATGCTCGCTTTGACCGGGACAACAAAACTCCAGCCATCAAAGTTGCTCCACTCCCGAATGAACAACCCCTCAGTCTCTCCACCTCTGCTGTACAAGATGCACTGAGCAAGGTGAATGAGCACAAAGCTGCCGGCCCCGATGGCATCCCCGGGCGGGTGCTCAGGGCATGTGCTGGACAACTATCCCTGGTCCTCACTGACATCTTCAATCTGTCACTGGCCCAGGGTGTCGTCCCCACTTGCCTCAAGACATCTACCATTGTGCCAGTGCCCAAACAATCAGCGACAGGGAGTCTCAACGATTTCCGGCCAGTGGCACTCACCCCTGTCATCGCCAAGTGCTTTGAGCGGCTGATCTTGGCTCATCTCAAAAAGCCAGCCTCCTCCCCACACTGGACCCCCATCAGTTTGCCTACCGGACCAACAGGTCTACAGAGGACGCCATATCTGCGGCCCTACACTCTGCCCTGACCCACCTGGACAATAATAACACCTACATCAGGTTGCTGTTCATTGACTTCAGCTCCGCCTTTAACACTGTCATACCTGCTAGCTTGATCACCAAACTCAGCGGTCTTGGCATCTCCACTTCCCTCTGCAATTGGACACTGGATTTCCTCACTAACAGACCCCAGTCTGTTAGGATCAACAACCTCACCTCCTCCACTATAACACTGAACACTGGCGTACCACAGGGCTGTGTGCTCAGCCCTCTCCTCTACTCCCTCTTCACCCATGACTGCATCCCTAAGCATGGCTCCAACGCCATCATAAAATTGGCCGACGACACCACGATAGTAGGACTGATCAGCGACAACGACGAGTCAGCCTACAGGGAGGAGGTCCAGCACCTGACAACCTGGTGTGCCGATAATAACCTCGTCCTCAACTCCCAGAAGACGAAGGAAATCATTGTTGACTTTAGAAAGAACAGAGGGGGCAGACACCCCCATCCATATAAACGGGACTGAGGTGGTGCGGGTCTCCATCTACAAATTCCTCTGGGTACACATCTCGGAGGATCTGTCCTGGTCCCTCAACACCTCCAAGCTGATCAAAAAGGCGCAGCAACGCCTTTACTTCCTGAGGAGGCTCAAAAAAGCCCACCTTCCCCCCCCCAGATCCTGACCAACTTTTACCGCTGTACCATCAAAAGCATCCTGACCACCTGCTTTACGGTATGGTACAGCAGTTGCACCGTAGCAGACAGGAAGGCACTACAACGGGTGGTGAAAACCGCCCAGTACATCATCGGTGCCCCGCTCCCTGCCATGGATGCCCTCCACTGAAAACGGTGTCTGAGACGGGCCGGGAAGATCATCAAAGACCCCTCCACCCTAACCATGGACTGTTTGCCCTCCTACCATCAGGGAGGCGGTACAGGAGCCTCAGGTCCCGCACTAGTAGGATGAGGAACAGCTTCTATAACAACACCATCACACTGCTGAACTCGGAGTCCCGCCGATAGATTTCTCCAGACCCTCCGTCCCCATTGTCTGCGTTCTGTATCTATTTATATATTGCTATTACTACGAACTGACGCTAAACTGCATTTCGTTATATCCATATCTGTGCAATGATATTTAAGTTGAATTGAATTGAATTGAATTGAATTGAATCACCTTTTCCTTTTCTCCAGTGATGCTGTCTGACCTGCTGAGTTACTCCGGTGATTTGTGTCCATCGTCAGCTTCTCTGGAGGCAATGGATAGGTGGCCACCCTTGTCCTCTGGAGATGCTGCTCAACCCATTTGGTTATCATTTTGTGTTCTGCAATAGTAGCTGGGATATTTAGTTTGATTCCATGACAGAATAAATATTAACTATTTAAATATGAATGAAGAAATCTGTGAAAATACCACAGCCTATTAATGTTTGCAAATTTTCTTCAATATTTACCTACAGCACATTATCTTCAATATTGTACGAGAACTAGGGTTAGCTCTGGTATATGGCGATGAGAAACGGCCGCATCAATATTGTGCTGTACAGGCACCCTCAGATTGTAAAAGGATTCAATTCCTGAGCACCGTCCATAAGGTGATTTCAAAATAGATGAAGGCAAAAAAGGTGTCCATTTTCTATAACAACCCATATTGTAGTGCTCCGTATATACTTGCTATGATTCTTTCATCGTGTTGAATTCTCAAACACTACCAATAATTAAACTAATGGAATACAAATTACATCCTGTCCATAATAAAGAGCACAAAATATTATTTTCTTGTAAAATATTTTAAAAATATAGGAATATTTGAGCAAATTTGGATTTCCATAAGTCAGGTTATTATAACCAAAGAGCCACTGTATTTCAAACATACAACGTCATCATCTATTACTTCTGTTTACTTTCTGACTTGGACTGTTAATTGATTATGTGCCGATTTAACAATACTTCTCGTTTTGAAGAAACACATGCGGTCAGATGAATCAACCCAAGAAAACAGAATTAAAAGCAGTAAAATTAATGCATCTGGACAGGAATGTGTTGTAATCTGCACAAGATGAAGTGTAGCATCCTCTAAAAGCATTTGGGGCTGTCAAACTAAATCTCAGGAGTATTACTTGTGCAGAATGTGCAAAGAACATGTCTTGGATCTGTCACTGGCAACTTAGAAATGAACCTTTAAAAATAGCTAGTGGCCTATGTGTTGCCAATAAAATTGCTGAATATTTGTGTAAACTGATGTGTAGCTGAACTCATTTTAAACTAGATTTCAAGCAGAATCCAAACAGTACTGCACATATGTATCAAACAAGGGAGATCTTTCTGCAGAGCAAACAATTTTATCCTTTGTTTTCAGATCTAAAGGCAGCAACATGGGAAAATATTGTTCCTCATTGTGTAATTATGCTCCAAAAGCTTACCCCCCTTAGTCTAGTTCAGTCAAACACCGAGTCAAGCACTGGACCACTAAACTTCTGAGGAGTCTGTGGAGGGAATGGATCGGTGAGGTTTCCAGTTGGGACCCTTCTTCACACTCAAGTCTGAAGGGGAGTCTCGTCCCAAAACGTCACCTGTCCATTCCCTCCACAGACACTGCCTGATCTGTCAAGCTACTCCACTGTTCTGTTCAAGTTTTAGTTTTAGAAACATTTGGCATGGAAAAGGGCCCTTCGGCCCACTGAGTCCTTGCTGACCCACAATCACCCGCACACTTGTTCCATCCTGCACACTTACAAAAAAAAACAATTACCAGATAAACATCCACGTCTTTGGAGTGTGGGAGAATTATCAAAGGGAGAATTTCAATTATAATTTAATTTATGAGTGGGACACATTTGTGAATGATCTTATTGGGCTGTTTACATGGAGCAGATTGGTATCAGGCCCTTCGGCCCACCGAGCCCATGCCAACCTACGATCACCAGTACATTAGACAATTTACAGAAGCCAATTAACCTACAAACCTGCACATCTTTGGAGTGTGGGAGGAAACCTGAGCAACTGCAGGGAACCCACACGGTCACAGTGAGAATGTACAAACTCTAGACAGACAGCACTCTTAGTCAATTTTGAACCCAGGTCTCTGGTGCTGCAAGGCAGCAACTCTACCACTGCGCCACCGTGCTGCCCAGGATTTCAGCCTCTGCAGTTTCCTGCATCTCCAATTTTTCACTGCAGAGATCAAGTTTAGTAACTCTGGGCGATGACATATTTCACACACGCCCAACTAGTGGTTTTGCTTCAAACTAAAGAGTTGGTGACAATAAGATGCTGAGATTAATATGGGTCAATATGGTACACAGTTAGACAAGCATCCGATACAAAATACTTCCACTGACACAGTGCCTTTTATGTCCCAAAGCATCTGATGACCAATGGAGTACTTTTGAAGTGTGGTCACTATTGTAGAGTGGGGTATATATGAGACAGTTTTCCCCACAAAACATGTTGTGATAAAGACCAGGTGCCTGGATTAGTACTGAGGGATATATATTGGCCAGCAGCCACCATCATAATCAAGGAAGAGTCGCACCCCGGCCACTCCATCCTCTCCCCTCTCCCATCGAGCAAAAGGTGTAGAAGCGTGCACACGTGCACCAGATTCAGGGACAGTTTCTTCCCAGCTGTTATCAGGCAACTGAACCATCCTACTAACAACTAGAGAGCTGCCCTGAACTACCATCTATTTCATTTCATGACCCTCAGACTATTGTTGATCGGAATTTACCGGCTTTACTTTCCACTAAACGTTATTCACGTTATTCCCTTTATCATGAATCCGTACACTGCAAATGGCAGTGCAGAGACAATAAACTAAACTTGGATTCGACTTCCTTGCTTTTTACTGAACGGATCTTTTACCTCGACGAGGCATGCTGTCGGTGACCTGGTTCAACACCAATTTCTAAAGATGGGCGGCACGGTGACGTAGCGGTAGAGCTGCTACCTTCCAGCGCCAGCGACACGGGTTCGATCCTCGTGCTGTCTGTACGGAATTTGTATTTTATCCCCGTGACCTGCGCGGGTCTTCTCCGAGATCTTCGGTTTCCTCCAACATTCCAAAGACGTACAGGTTTGTAGGTTAATTGGCTTGGTGAAAATGTAAATTGTCCCTAGTGTGTGTAGGATATGTTGATGTGCTTTCACGCTATATCTCTAAACTAAACTAAATAAATGCTTTAACAGTTCTGCACCACCTCTCCTCTACACCAGATCAGCCGAGATGTGGCATCATACTGGATGTTAACATTTCAAGTGGGTGATGTTTCAGACTAAAAACAGCAAGATAAACTACTTACAGGGGGTCCATGCTCCCAGCTGCAAGTAAGATGGCTGGCCCTCTGAATACATTTATCTATTGAAAGAATAAATTATTTATTAATGCACTTATGCACTAATATCTGCAAGCAAGATAAATATTGACCAGTAATTCATAATGTTCTAGAGGCATGCTGGGGATCAAATGAATTCTCCCAACTCAGTAATATGGATCATTTATACTCCGATCCCTACAGCAAACTCCAGGTAACATGAATTATACATCATTGAAGTTTCCAATGGGTTGAATGGAATGGATGTGGAGAGGATGTTTCCACTAGTGGGAGTGTCCAGGACTAGAGGTCATAGCCTCCGAATTAAAGGATGTTCTTTAAGCAAGAAGATGAGGAGAAATTTCTTTAGTCAGGGGGTGGTGAATCTGTGGAATTCCTTGCCACAGACGGCTGTGGAGGCCGTCAGTGGATATTTTTAAGCCAGAGATAGATAAATTCTTGATGAGTACAGGCGTGGGGTGGGAGATTGCAACCTTCACGTGGTCCACCCTGTTTCAACGAATGCAATCAAGCTGGCGCGCACAAACAGAAGATCAAACAGAACAAGTTGTCTTACAACTTTAGGCTGTGCACGCCATAATCAAGCAGAAGAAGAAGAGTACAGGCATCAGAGGTTGTGGGGAGAAGGCAGGAGATGGGGTTAGGAGGGAGATGATTGAATGGCGGAGTAGACTCGATGGGCCGAATGGCCTAATTCTATCCCTATCACTTATGACGCAATGGATTAAAGGCTCTCAGACTGAATTTACTAATATTTAACAATAAAACATTCTAGAATTTCTAAATGAGTAATTTTTCTCCATGTTCTTCTGTTTTTTTATGTCCTCTCTTTTGTTAAACGAGCAGACAAATCACCTTATTTCCCCGATAAATGTGCCAACCACAATATTACTCGTCTTTTTACTTCCGCGCTTGAAAAGAAAGACTTGCTTGATAGCTAATTAGGTTTCTATTTATGCAATGTCACGCCTGTTAAAACTATGATTAAATCATTTAAATTGAGCAGTACAGCTTTAGTGTTGGTGTCAGCTTTACAATTTTATTTTTTAATTAGCTGCATTTTACATGCTTTCTCTCACGTTTGTACTCATTTTTATCCAGGAATTTCCTGCCAGCTTTTGAATAAAATCAATAGAAAGTGCAAGTAATTTATGTTAAGTGTCAGTCTCTTGCCTCTTGCACAGAGAGACGAGGAGGAGTTCTGCCCCAAAGTCTACAGTTTTATTAAATAGTTACAACAGAAGCTGGAAAAATATTAAAATACAAGTGTAACATAGTTAGAAAATAAATGATAGAATATTGAGAAATAATTGGCACAGATTAATACCCAGAAAATTAAATAATGATTTGTTCATTGTGAGGTAAACATCGAACAGTGAAGTCTCACTTCAGGATATTACATTGCAGGAGTCTTAATGTAAAGATGCATTTAAAGAGTTTATTGTTACAGAGTCATAGAGTATTACAGCGTAGAAACAGGCCCTTCTGCCCAACTTGCCTACACCAACCAACATATCCCATCTCTACTAGTTCCACCTCCCTGCATTTGGCCCATATTCCTCTAAACCTGTCCTATCCATGTACCTGTCTAAATGTCTCTTGCACGTTGCAATTGTACCTGCCTCAACTACCTTCTCTGGCAGCTCGTTCATTTCACCTACCGTCCTATGCATGAAAAGGTTACCTCTCAGATTCCTATTAATCAGATTCCCCCCTCACATAAGCCTATATCCTTTGGTTCTCGATTCCCCTACCCTGGGCAAAAGATACTGTGCATCTACCCACTTAATTCCTCTCGTGATTTCGTACATATGCACGAGTTTGGTAAGATACAAGTACAATGAAAAATTTTGCTTGCAGGAGAAGACCAATTGGCCTCATTCCAGCTGTGCTTTTTTAATTAAGATCATCGCTGATATTTTAAACTAAGTTCTACCTGTGTGCATTAACTGATATTGACTGTTGCAACATGGAAACTGGCCCCACCGTGTCCACAATGACCATCGATCACCCGTTCACATCAGTTTTATGTTATCCCATTTTCGCATCCATTCACTACTCACAGGGGGCAATTTACAGATGCCAATTAACTGCAAATACACTGGCTTTAGAAATGTGGGAGGAAACCGGAGCACCCGGAAGAAATCCAGGTGGTCATGGGGAGAACGTGCAAACTCCACACAGAGAGCACCAGGGGTCCGGATTGAACCCGGATTGAGCAGCTCCACCAGCTGTGCTACTGTGCCACCCTGTCTCTTGACTCCTTTAATAGCAAATTAATAGCATATTTTTGATAACAAAGTCGGTGACTGAGTCACCACAGTCCCCTTGGATGAAGCATCCCAAATATTGATTACTTTACGAGAAAATAAATGGTCGACAATTTATTTTGAGATTACGCCACTTTGGTCAAGACACCTGAGCAACGAAAGTAAACATTATCCCTGCACCTCCCCATCCCAGCCCTGAGAGAATTCCAAGTGAGATTTCTTCTTTGTCTTCTAAATTCAAGAGAGCGTGGACATACATCTGAAGTTTGCTCATCGGAACGCACCAAGGAATAACTTGAAGCGAGACGAGAGAAAAAGGATTTGGTATGAGGATTTTGTCACATTGCCACCTAATTAGCAGCGGACTTTCCAAAAATGCGAGGATTTTATTACCCCCATGAGGATTAACGACTTCCCCTTTTAAGTGTGTGCAATCTTCCAGTCTTGTCATACAAATCCTGAACTTGCTGACTGGTCATTAGTTACTGTATCTGGTTTTATTCTATTATCGAACTTCATACTCAGAAAGTTGGTTTGTTGGTTTGTAAGGGGTTCTAGTTCGTGAAAATTTGTTTAAGCTGTTTGTGAACTTACTCCTCCACCCTTTGCTGTAACGGAAACATTTTTACATATTCCTGTAGAGTTTTTCCTCCTCCACATTTTGCTTTGAAAATTAGAACATTTGGTTATTAATTTCCCTGCTTTTTTAGTAAAAAACATAAAACATTTCAAAATCAAACAGCTTCTCACCCATAGAACGTTGACGAACGTTCCATCGTGTGATGTCACAATGCCCAATGCTCACAGATGTCCAATCGGAATGGATTAATTTACATATGCCTTTGCCCCAGCCCCGCCCCCCGTGTCGAAGCGCGTGATCATTCCTCTCTCCTCACTCCTCACCCTTCTCTCCTCACTCCTCTCTCCTCACTCCTCTCCCCTCACTCCTCACTCCTCTACCCCTCTCTCCTCACCCCTCTCTCCTCTGCCTCACTCTTTTTGTGTGTTAGTGTGTGTTGGGGGGGTGGTTAGTTTGTGTGTGTGTGTGTGTGTGTGGGGGGGGGGGGAGGTGGTGGTTAGTGTGTGTCTGTGATGCCGCAACCACCTCTCCCCTCCCTTCCCCGCCTCTTCCCCCTCCCCACTCTCCCCCCCCTTCCCCCCTCTCCCCTCCCCCTCTCCCTCTTCCCCCTCCCCCTTCCCACTCTCTCTTCCGTTCCCCCTCTCCCCATCCCCCCTCCCCTCTCTCCTCTTCCCCATCTCTCTCTCCCCCCTCTCTCTCTCCCCTTCTCCCTCCTCCAAGCCCCCTCTCCCCTCATCCAACCCCCTCTCCCCTCCCCTCTGCCCCCCTCCCTTCCTCCTCTCTCCCCACTCCCCCTCCTCTCTCCCCATCCCCCCCTCCTCTCTCTCCCCAATCATCTCTTCCAACTCTCTCCCCACCCTCCTCTCTCCCCTCTACTCTCTACCCCCTACTCTCTTCCCCCCTCCTCCCTTCCCTCCCCCTCTCCCCCCCTCCCCGTCTCCCCCTTCTCCCCTCATCCCCATCCCCCTCCCCTCTCTCTCCTCCCCCTCCCCTCTCCCACTAACCTTCTCTCTCTCCCCCTCTCTCTCTCTGCCCTCTTATCTCTCTCTTCCTCTCTCTCTCTCTCTCCCCTCCTCTCTCTCCCCCCCCCTCCTCTCTCCCTTCCTCCCTCTCTCTCTCTCTCCCCTCCTATCTCCCTGTCCCTGTCTCCCCTCCTCTCTCACTCTCTCTCTCTCTCTCTCCCCCTCTCCCACTTCCCCCACTCACCACTCCCCTCCTCATCCCCCTCTCTCTCCCTTCCCCATCCCCGCTCCCTCTACATCTCCCCCTCCCCTTCGCCCTCTCCCTGTCTCCTCCACCTCTTCCCCCCCTTCTCTCACCCCCCCCCCCCCCCGTATGTGTGGGGGGTGGTTAGTGTGCGTGTGAAGCCGCAGCACCCCCCCCCCCCCCCGCAAATGCGCATTGGGGGGGAAACAGACCCAAAGGGTCTGCACTTGGTCTAGTATTCATTAAAAATATTATCTGAAATAAACAAAATAGAGTTTATAAAGTCATTATGTCAGAAGGAACTGCAGATGCTAGTTATACACCAAAGATAGACGCAAAATGCTGGATTAACTCTGCGGGACAGGCAGCATCTCTGGGGAGAGGGAATAGGTGACGTTCTGAGTCTTCAGTTATAGGATTATTTGGTTTTTAAGTTTTCCACGATTGTATGCAAACACTTAATAATCAAGGCTTTAAAATAGCTTTTAGATAGCAGAAACAAGGAACTGCAGATGTTGGATTACAAGGACAAAGTGCTGGAGTGACCTGCTGCAGTGTCCATGTGCTTAGATACAGTGGCTTGCAAAAGTATTCATACCCCTTGAACTTTTCCACATTTTGTCACGTTTCAACCACAAACGCAAATGTATTTTATTGGGATTTTATGTCATAGACCAACACAAAGTGGCGCATAATTGTGAAGTGGAAGGAAAATGATACATGGTTTTCAAATTTTTTTACAAACTAAAAAACTGAAAAGTGTGGCGTGCAAAAGTATTCAGCCCCCTTTACTCTGATACCCCTAAATAAAATCCAGTGCAACCAATTGCCTTCAGAAGTCACCTAATTAGTAAATACAGTCCACTAGTGTGTAATCTAATCTCAGTATAAATACAGCTGTTCTGTGAAGGTTTCAGAGGTTTGTTAGAGAACATTAGTGAACAAACAGCATCATTAAAGCTGAAGAAGGGTCTTGACCCGAAACGTCGTCTATCTCCTTCGCTCCTTAGATGCTGCTGCACCCGTTGATTTTCTCCAGCCTTTTGTGTACCCTCATTAACAGAGCCCCTGGAGACATTGGAGCAACAGGAGGAGTCTCCGGGTGGTGAGTTTAAAAATCGAACGCGGGGCTTTGTTTTAACAGAGGCCCAGGAGACGTTGGAGCGAGAGGAGGAGTTTACCCAAATCTGTAACGTTCCACACAAATGTTCTGGTGGAAGCCGCTGATTGGTGGAAGCAGCTGATTGGGTGCAACCCCTGGTTTGCATTAAAGGTAAAGTGAGCTAAAGGGTTCAGTGCTTTTTAGTAAAGGTTAATTTAAAGGATTAAGAGTTTTATAGTGTGAGTGAGTTGATTTAATTTGGGGCAAGCCATGTCATTTGAGATCGGCCCCATGGTTTGCTCATCCTGCAACATGTGGGAGATCAGGGATATTGTCGGTGTCCCTGGTGACTACGTTTGCAGGAAGTGTGTCCAGCTGCAGTTCCTGACAGACTGCATTGAACGATTGGAGCTGCGGTTGGATTCATACTGGAGCATCCACGATGCTGAGAAGCTCGTGAATAGCACGTACAGTGAGTTGGTCACACCGCAGGTTAAGTGGCCAGAAAGGGAACGGGTGGCCATTAGCCAGCGTAGCAGTAGGCAGGTGGTGCAGGAGTCCCCTGCGGTCATCTCCCTCCTAAACAGATATACCATTTTGGATACTGCTGGTGGAGATGGCTCATCAGGGGAAGGCAGCAGCAGCCAAGTTCATGGCACCATTGGTGGCTCTGCGGCACAGGAGGGAAGAAAGAAGAGTGGAAGGGCTATTGTAATAGGGGATTCAATAGTAAGGGGAATAGATAGGCATTTCTGCGGCCGCAAACGAGACTCCAGGATGGTATGTTGCCTCACTGGTGCAAGGGTCAGAGATGTCACTGAACGGCTGCAGAACATTCTGGAGGGAGAGGGTGAACAGCCAGCTGTCGTGGTGCATATTGGCACCAACGATATAGGTAAAAAACGGGATGAGGTCCTACAAGGCGAATTTAGGGAGCTAGGAGATAAACTTAAAAGTAGGACCTCAAAGGTAATAATCTCTGGACTCCTACCAGTGCCACGTGCTAGTCAGATTAGAAATAGGAGGATATTGCAGATGAATATGTGGCTTGAAAAATGGTGCACAGGGGAGGGATTCAATTTTCTCGGGCTTTGGAACCAGTTCTGGGGGAGGTGGGACCAGTACAAACAGGACGGTCTGCACCTGGGCTTGAAGGGAACCGATGTCCTTGGGGGAGTGTTTGCTAGTGCTGTCAGGGAGGATTTCAACTAATGTGACAGGGGGATGGGAGCATGAGCAGGGAGACAGAGGGATGTAAAATGAGGGTAGACGCAATAGGTAGTAAGGTGAAAAGTAAAAGTGGCAGGCAGAACAATCCAGGGCAAAAATCAAAAATGGCCATTTTTCAACATAATTGTATAAGGGGTAAGAGTGAGATTAACACAATAGAAAGGAAGGACATTAGCTTGGAGGATGTGGAATCGATATGGGTAGAGCTGCGAAACACTATGTGGCAGAAAACGCTAGTGGGAGTTGTGTACAGGCCACCTAACAGTAGTAGTGGAGTTGGGGATGGCATCAAACATGAAATTAGAAATGTGTGCAACAAGGGTAAAACAGTATAATGGATGACTTCAATCTACATATAGATTGGGTGAATCAAATTGGCAGGGGTGCTGAGGAAGAGGATTTCTTGGAATGTATGCGGGATAGGTTTCTAAACCAACATGTAGAGGAGCCAACTAGAGAGCAAGCTATTCTAGACTGGGTAATGAGGAAGGGTTAGTTAGCAGTCTTGTGGTGCGTGGCCCCTTGGGCAAGAGTGACCATAATATGGTTGAGTTCTTCATTAGGATGGAGAGTGACATTGTTAATTCAGAAACAAGGGTTCTGAACTTAAAGAAAGGTAACTTTGAGGGTATGAGACTTGAATTGGCCAAGATAGACTGGCAAGTGATTCTTAAAGGGTTGACGGTGGATATGCAATGGAAGGCATTTAAAGACTGCATGGATGAACTACAACAATTGTTCATCCCAGTTTGGCAAAAGAATAAATCAGGGATGGTAGTGCATCCATGGATAACAAGGGAAATCAGGGATAGTATTAAAACTAAAGATGAAGCATACAAATTAGCCTGAAAAAATCAGCCTACCACAGGACTGGGAGAAATTCAGAGTCCAGCAGAGGAGGACAAAATGCTTAATTAGGAAAGGGAAAATAGGTTATGAAAGAAAACTGGCACGGAACATAAAAACGGACTGCAAAAGTTTTTATAAATATGTGAAGAGAAAAAGATTAGTTTAAACAAATGTAGGTCCCTTGCAGTCAGAAACTGGTGAATTGATCATGGGGAACAAGGACATGGCAGACCAATTGAATAACTACTTTGGTTCTGTCTTCACAAAGGAAGACATAAATAATCTGCTGGAAATAGCAGGGGGCCCGGGGTCAAATGAGATGGAGGAACTGAGTGAAATCCAGGTTAGCCGGGAAGTGGTGTTAGGTAAATTGAATGGATTAAAGGCCGATCAATCCCCTGGGCCAGATAGGCTGCATCCCAGAGTACTTAAGGAAGTAGCCCCAGAAATAGTGGATGCATTAATGATAATTTTTCAAAACTCTTTAGATTCTGGAGTAGTTCCTGAGGATTGGAGGGTAGCTAATGTAACCCCACTTTTTAAAAAGGGAGGGAGAGAGAAAACTGGGAACTTACAGACCAGTTAGTCTAACATCGGTATTGGGGAAAATGCTAGAGTCAGTTATTAAAGATGGGATAGCAGCACATTTGGAAAGCAGTGAAATAATTGGACAAAGTCAGCATGGATTTATGAAAGGTAAGTCATGTCTGACGAATCCTATAGAATTTTTTGAGGATGTAACCAGTAGAGTGGATAAGGGAGAACCTGTGGATGTGTCATATCTGGAGTTTCAGAAGGCTTTCGACAAGATCCCACATAAGAGATTAGCATATAAACTTAAAGCACACGGTATTGGGGGTTCAGTATTGATGTAGATAGAGAACTGGCTGGCAGACAGGAAGCAAAGGGTAGGAGTAAACGGGCCATTTTCAGAATGGCAGGCAGTGACTAGTGGGGTACCGCAAGGCTTAGTGCTGGGACCCCAGCTATTTACAATATATATTAATGATCTGGATGAGGGAATTGAATGCAACATCTCCAAGTTTGCGGATGACACAAAGCTGGGGGGCAGTGTTATCTGCGAGGAGAATGCTAGGAGGCTGCAAGGTGACTCGGATAGGTTGGGTGAGTGGGCAAATGCATGGCAGATGCAGTATAATGTGGATAAATGTGAGGTTATCCACTTTGGCGGCAAAAACAGGAGGGTAGATTATTATCTGAATGGTGGCCGATTAGGAAAAGGGGAGATGCAACGAGACCTGGGTGTCATGGTACACCAGTCATTGAAAGTAGGCATGCAGGTGCAGCAGGCTGTGAAGAAAGCAAATGGTATGTTGGCATTCATAGCAAAAGGATTTGAGTACAAGTGCAGGGAGGTTCTACTGCAGTAGTACTGTTAAGGATAAGGGGGAAGTATTGTAGGACCGAGATGAGAAGATCTTTTTTCACACAGAGTGGTGAGTCTGTGGAATTCTCTGCCACAGAAGGTAGTTGAGGCCAGTTTATTGGCTATATTTAAGAGGGAGTTAGATGTGGTCCTTGTGGCTAAAGGGATCAGGAGGTATGGAGAGAAGGCAGGTACAGGATACTGAGTTGGATGATCAGCCATGATCATATTGAATGGCGGTGCAGGCTAGAAGGGCCGAATGGCCTGCTCCTGCACCTAATTTCTATGTTTCTATGTACAGGGTCTTGGTGAGGCCACACCTGTAGTATTGCGTACAGTTTTGGTCTCCTAATCCGAGGAAAGACATTCTTGCCATAGAGGGAGTACAGAGAAGGTTCACCAGACTGATTCCTGGGATGGCAGGACTTCCATATGAAGAAAGACTGGATAGACTCAGCTTGTACTCGCTGGAATTTAGGAGATTGAGGGGGGATCTTATAGAGACTTACAAAATTCTTAAGGGGTTGGACAGGCTAGATGCAGGAAGATTGTTCCCGATGTTGGGGAAGTCCAGAACAAGGGGTCACACTTTAAGGATAAGGGGGAAGTATTTTAGGACCGAGATGAGAAGATCTTTTTTCACACAGAGTGGTGAGTCTGTGGAATTCTCTGCCACAGAAGGTAGTTGAGGCCAGTTTATTGGCTATATTTAAGAGGGAGTTAGATGTGGCCCTTGTGGCTAAAGGGATCAGGGGGTATGGAGAGAAGGCAGGTACAGGATACTGAGTTGGATGATCAGCCATGATCATATTGAATGGCGATGCAGGCTCGAAGGGCCGAATGGCCTACTCCTGCACCTATTTTCTATGATTCTATGAAGCCCAAGGAACACACCAGACAGGTCAGGAATAAAGTTGTGGAGAAGTTTAAAGCAGGGTTAGGTTATAAAAAAATATCCCAAGCTTTGAACATCTCACGGAGCACAGTTCAATCCATCATCCAAAAATAGAAAGAGTATGGCACAACTGCAAACCTACCAAGACATGGCCGTCCACCTAAACTGACAGGCCGGACAAGGAGAGCATTAATCAGAGAAGCAGCCAAGGTAACTCTGGAGGAGCTGCAGAGATCCACAGCTCAGGTGGGAGAATCTGTCCACAGGACAACTATTAGTCGTGCACTCCACAAATCAGGCCATTATGGAAGAGTGGCAAGAAGAAAGCCATTGTTGAAACAAAGCCATAAGAAGTCCCGTTTGCAGTTTGCCACAAGCCATGTGGGGGACACAGCAAACATGTGGAGGATGGTGCTCTGGTCTGATAAGACCAAAATGGAAGTTTTTGGCCTAAATGCAAAACACTATGTGTGGCGGAAAACTAACACTGCACATCACCTTGAACACACCATCCCCACTGTGAAACATGGTGGTGGCAGCATCATGCTGTGGGGATGCTTTTCTTCAGCAGGGACAGGGAAGCTGGTCAGAGTTGATGGGAAGATGGATGGAGCCAAATACAGAGCAATCTTGGAAGAAAACCTGTAGTCTACAAAAGATTTGAGACTGTGGTGGAGGTTCACCTTCCAGCAGGACAACGACCCTAAACATACTGCCAGAGCTACAATGGAATGGTTTAGATCAAAACATATTCATGCGTTAGAATGGCCCAGTCAAAGTCCAGACCTAAATCCAATTGAGAATCTCTGACAAGACTTGAAAATTGCTGTTCACAGACGCTCTCCATCCAATCTGACTGAGCTTGAGCTATTTTGCAAAGAAGAATGGGCAAAAATGTCAGTCTCTAGATGTGCAAAGCTGGTAGAGACATACCCCAAAAGACTTGCAGCTGTAATTGCAGCGAAAGGTGGTTCTACAAAGTATTGACTCAGGGGGGCTGAATACTTTTGCACACCACACTTTTCAGTTTTTTATTTGTAATAACATTTGGAAACCATGTATCATTTACCTTCCACTTCACAATTATGCACCACTTTATGTTGGTCTATCACATAAAATCCCAATAAAATACAATTACGTTTGTGGTTGTAACGTGACAAAATGTGGAAATGTTCAAGGGGTATGAATACTTTTGCAAGCCACTGTATCATCAATGCAGGCTCTCCTCTGTTCTGCACCTCCCCTTGCCTCTAGTTTTCCCCTACCTGACTCTCAGTCTGATGAAGGATCTCAGCCCGAAAAGTTACCTATTCCTTTTCTCCAGAGATGCTATCTGACCCATTGAGTTTAGTTTTTGGTTTAGAAATACAGCGCAGAAACAGGACTTCAGGCCACCGAGTCCATGTCGACCAGCGATCTCCGCACATCAACACTATCCTACACACTGGGGAAATTTACTTTTACACCAAGCCAATCAACCCACAAACCTGTACGCCAGTCTGGGTGGAAACCGAAGATCTCAGAGAAAACCCACACAGATCACGGGGGAGGAAACGTAGAAACTCTGTACAGAGTGCACCCGTAGTCGGGATCGAACCCGGGACTCTGGCACTGTAAGGCAGCAACTCTACCGCTGCATCACTGTGCTAACCCTCAATCCAGCATTTTGTGTCTATCTCCTTAGATAGGCATGTGGATGTGGATCACATGCAGGCAGGGCAATTTACTTGGAGAAAATCAAGCAATGAAGTCTAACTTACTCCCATTTTTCTAGCTGAAATATTCCCATTCAGATAAAGGGCTTTGTAGATCCTAAGTGTAGTGTGACCAGCACCTGACTTGACATCCCCCTGCATTAATGCTGAAAGTTCTTCACATGCTCCTCGCCGGGACAAATCATTTGAAGACACATTTACGGACATGTCATCCAGGTCCTCCGAGCTTGACTCCTGCCAATGCCTTCTTCAACATCTCCTCCCACTGCCTCTGCAGAGCTTGTCGCTGGGTCTAACGGCCCCCTATAGACAGACACAGCAACACTTCAGCTCCACATCACCTGCGCCAAAGCCTTCAAGTGCTGATTGCTTCCTCCCTCCCCCCCCAATGATACCAGGATGGTATCTTGCAGAACACCTGTGGTGCCAGCGTCTAATTTAACCACCTGCACCTCTTCGTTTGGGGAGATGGAAACCGGCTTCAAGTGTGCGCTCGTGAAATTGGGCTCTTTGCTGGGCCGATGCAGCAATGAACGGCACAGGCAGGGCTGGCAACGAGGAGCTATCATCTCACTCAGCATCGAGCCCAAGTCAAGTCAAGTCAAGTTTATTTGTCACATACACATACCAGATGTGCAGTGAAATGAAAGTGGCGATGGCTGCGCATTGTGCAATAACTACAGAACAGAATTGAACAGAATCAGTATTTACATATTTGAAAGAAAATTAGCAAAATACACAACCCAACAGTAAATTGGTACAGTAAATGAGTCCCTGGTGAGATAAGACTTCACAGTCCTAATGGCCTGTGGGAAGAAACTCTGTCTCATCTTCTCTGTTTTCATGGCATGACAGTGGAGGCATTTGCCTGACCGTAGCAGCTGAAACAGTCCGTTGCTGGGGGGGTAGGGGTCCCCCATAATGTTGCTGGCTCAGGATCTGCACCTTCTGATGTATAGTTCCTGCAGGGGGACGAGTGTAGCTCCCATAGTGCGTTTGGCCAAACACCCTCACCCATCGACGGTGCCAAAGGCAGTTAGAGCAGCAGTGCAGCAGAGGAACAGGCCCTCCAGCCCACAATGTCCATGCCCAGCACGAGGCCAAGTTAAACTCACCTCCTCTGCCTGCACGCGATCCATATCCCTCCACACAAGTTCACATTGTGGTGGAAGATTGCAACCTTCACATGGTCCGCTCTGTTTCGACTAATGCAATCAACTCGACGTGCACAAACGAAAGATCAAATAGTACAAGTTGTCTATTAAACAACTTTAGGCTGTGCACGCCACACGAAAGAAGAAGTTCACATTCATAGGACATAGGGGCAGAATTAGGCCATTCGGCCCCTCAAGTCTAGTCCGCTATTCGATCATGGCCGATCTACTTTTCCCTCTCAACCCGCTCTTTTAGAGAGGAGGCGAGAAGGAACTTCTCTAGTCAGAGGTCAAGTTAATCTGTGGAACTCCTTGCTACTGAAGGCTGTGGAGGCCAAGCCTGTGGATATTTTTAAGGCAGAGATAGACAAATTCTTGATTAGAATGGGTGTCAAGGTTATGGCGAGAAGGCAGGAAAATGGAGTTAGGAGGCAGTGATCAGCCATGATTGAATGGCGGAGTAGACTCGATGGGCCGAATAGCCTAATTCTACTCCTATAAAATGTGAACTCGTAAACCGCACTCTCCTGCCTTCGCCCTGTAATATTTGACATCCTGACTAACCAGCAATCTATTGCTCTCGACTTTAAAAATGCCCAATGACTTGACCTTGCTGTCTGTATCAGTGAATTCCACAGATTCGGCACCCTATTGCTAAAGAAATTCCTCCTTATCTTGGTTCTAAAGATATGTTCTTTTATTCTGAGGCTGTGCCCTCGGGTCCTAAACTCTCCATGTCCCCATCTAAAAGTTTTGTAAATACCACTGTTATATTTCCTCCACCACCACGCCTGGCAGCACGTTCCTAGCACCCCCGCCTCTGTGTAAGAAACCTTGTCCTGCAAATTTCCTTTAAACTTTGTCCCTCATCTTAAACCGATGCTCTCCAGTCTTTGAAATCTCCACACTGCGGGGAAAAAATGGCTTCAAGCACCCAAATGCTGTGGGAGTGAATGCATCTTCACACGGAATTCCCCACCTCTGGGGAATCTTCACTCAAGTGCTGGATCCACAAGGCTCTTCATTTGAACAGCAAAAAGGACCATTTTTAAATCACACGTGACAATACTTGAACTACGAGGGCCAGAGAGCCGGGTTTGATCCTGACCTCGGGTGCTGGCTGTGGTGTGTTCGCATGTTCTCCCTGTGGCCACATGGGTGTCATGGTACACCACTCATTGAAAGTAGGCATGCACGTGCAGCAGGCAGTGAAGAAAGCGAATGGTATATTAGCATTCATAGCAAAAGGATTTAAGTATAGGAGCAGGGAGGTTCTATGCAGTTGTACAGGGCCTTGGTGAGACCACACCTGGAGTATTGTGTACAGGTTTGACATTCTTGCCATAGAGGGGGTACAGAGAAGGTTCACCAGACTGATTCCTGGGATGGCAGGAGTTTCATATGATGAAAGACTGGATAGACTCAGTACTCGCTAGAATTTAGAAGATTGAGGGGGGATTTTATAGAAACTTACAAAATTATTAAGGGGTTTGACAGGCTAGATGCAGGAAGATTGTTCCCGATGTTGGGGAACTCCAGAACACGGGGTCACAGTTTAAGGATAAGGGGAAAGTCTTTTAGGACCGAGATGAGAAAAACATTTTTCACACAGAGAGTGGTGAATCTGTGGAATTCTCTGCCACAGAAGGTAGTTGAGGCCAGTTCATTGGCTGTATTTAAGAGGGAGTTAGATGTGGCCCTTGTGGCTAAAGGGATCAGAGGGTATGGAGAGAGGGCAGGTCCAGGATACTGAGTTACATGATCAGCCATGATCGTATTGAATGGCGGTGCAGGCTCGAAGGACCGAATGGCCTACTCCTGCACCTATTTTCAATGTTTCTATGTTTCCTCACACATCCCAAAGATGTGCAGGTTTATAGATTAATCAGCCACTAGAATCACCCTATGATGTACAAGAGTGGCTGAGAACGTAGGATAACACTACTGTGAACAGGACGACATGGGATGAAGGGTCCATTTCCATGTTGTATCCTTCAATTCATTTAACAATGCATACACTTCAATCACATAAACACCTGCAGCTTAGAAAAGCACTTTAGGTAATAAACCTTTTTACCTTCAAAGCAAGGCCCACTTTCAAGTTCATTGGCCTCTGCAAATTGCCTCTTGTGATCTCCCCTCGGCGATTTTCACGGCTCTGACTCTTCAGCCATGTTCTTAGCCAGTCTCGTTACCACGGCAACATGTCCTAGCACCCACCCCCCCCCCCCCCCCACCACCACCTGATCAGTTGTTACCAATCAACCCCTCACCTGCGTCGAATTATCACCTGTGCAAGAAGGAACTTTACGCTGCTGCTTTACGCCAAAGATAGACACGCAATGCTGCAGTAACACAGTGGGCCAAGCAACATCTCCACAACAGAAATAAGTGACGCTTCACAGGAAGGGTCTCGACCTGAAACGTCACCTATTCCGTCTTTCCAGAGATGCTGCCTGAACCGCTGAGTTACTCCAGCATTTTGCGTCTAATTATCACTTGCTAGTTCTTGCCCCGCACCACCTACCCTATATTGGCTACTTCCCATCTAGTTTTTTTTCAGTCCAGCAGGAAGCTTTTAACCCACAACATTGGCTATCCCCTTCCCTCCATAAAAGACCACTGACCTGCCAGAACCTTTTTTCTCCCATCTGATCCATCTTCCACTGAATCTTTACAAAGATCTCTTGCAATTACAGGGATGCACAGAGGCACAGCTGCTGCCTCATAGCACAAAGGATATGGGTTCGATCCTGATCTCGGGTGCTGTCTGTGGGGAGTTTACACGATCTGCCTGTTACCATGTGGTTTTCCTCCGGGTGCCCTGGTTTACTCCTATATCACATAGACGTGCGGATTTGTTGGTTAATTGACCTCTTAATTGCCCATAATGTGTAGGGAGTGGATGAGGAGGTGGGGTCATTTTTTATGAATGGGTGATGGAAGGTTGACATGGAATCGGTGGGCCGAAGGGCCTGTTTGTCTTGCTGCATCTCTCAATCAACCAGTCCAATCAATGATGTTCCAACAACTAAGGGCATGTCTCCAAGCTGTATCGTTCAATCAAAAAACACTGAGGCTAATCAATTTAGTTCCATTAATCCCCACAAAGTGTGATATGTTAGGCTGTGTATCTATCATCAGTTAATGTCAACCTGATGTTTCTTTCATTCACCTTAACACAATAACTGCATGTTGCAGAAAGCGATTTTTCGAACGGAAGATTTTCCAATATTTGTCCTGATTTGCAGTTTTAAAAAAACTAGGAGCGATTTTATAGAACAAAAGCAAAAAAAAAAAAATTTACCGTTTTATAAAATATAAATTGAAGTTTGATTAATTAATTTGTAAACAGATACAAGAGAACCAAGTAGCATTTTGCCCTCTGCTGGTCAATATGACAAGGTGATGAAAAAAGTAATGACTAAATTTATTTCCAGAATTCACTTCAGAAACATTTTGATTTTGAAATGTTTTTTGCATTGATTTGTTAAATGCAATTATACACTAACTATTGGTCGGTGTGGGCAGGTTGGGCCGGATGGCCCGTTTCCACGCTGTGTGCATATAACTATCATCAACATGTTTGGGGAATCATAAAGTGGGGCTATACGGGTGGAACTTAGAAATAAGGGGGGAATCTCATGGATGGGATTGTATTAAAGCCTCCCACCCACCTCAATAGTCAATAAGAATTAGAGGGACAAATATGTAGGGAAATTATTGATAGCTGCAAGAATAATAGGCGATTTATGGGCAGTCACAGTGGCGCAGCGGTAGAGTTGCTGCCTTATGCCCCTGTCCCACTTAGGAAACCTGAATGGAAACCTCTGGAGACTTTGCGCCCCACCCAAGGTTTCCGTGCAGTTCCCGGAGGTTCCTGGAGGTTTTTGTCAGGTTCCCGGAGGTTTTTTTCAATTTTTTGAAATAATCGCCGGAGCATAGAAGAAGCGGAAACCACTTTCGACCATTAGGGAGACTGACAAAACCTCCGGGAACCTCCGGGAACCGCACGGAAACCTTGGGTGGGGTGCAAAGTCTCCAGAAGTTTCTGTTCAGATTTCCTAAGTGGGACAGGGGCATTACAGCGCCGGAGACCCATGTTCGATCCTGACTACGGGTGCTGTCTGTACGGAGTTTGTACGATCTCCCCGTGGCTATGTGGGTTTTTTCCGAGAGATCTTCGGTTTCTTCCCACACTCAAAAGACGTACAGGTTTGTAGGTTAACTGACTTGGTGTATGTGTGAATTGTCCCCAGTGTGTGTAGGATAGTGTTAATGTGAGGGGATCACTGGTCGGTGCTGACTCGGTGGGCTGAAGGACCAGTTTCCGCACTGTATCTCCAACCTAAAATAACAGGGTTGGCAATTCCAACTTGGTTTGGGAACAGCTCCGTCCGAGACCACAAGAAATTGCAGCAATTGTGGACGTGGCCCAGACCATCATGCAACCAACCTCCCTTCCAATGACTCCATTTATACCTCACGCTGCCTTGGTAAGGCCAGCAGCATCATCAAGGACGAGTCACACCCAGGCCACTCCCTTTTCTCCTATCTTCCATCCACAAAAGGTATAGAAGTGAGAAAACGCACACCTCCAGATTCAGGGAGCGTTTCTTCCCAGCTGTTGTCCAGCAACTGAACCACCCTTCCACAACCAGAGAGCAGTCCTGAACTACTATCTACGTCTCTGATGACCCTCGGACTATCCTTGATCGGACTTTGCTGGCTTTACCTTGCCATGTACCTATACGCTGTAAATGGATCGATTGTAATCATGTGTTGTCTTACCGCTGACCGGTTAAGGGCCTGTCCCGCTTTCACGACCTCTGCCGAGTTTGCCCTTGACTCATACGCGCAGCATGGTCGTCACAAGGTCATAGGAGGTCGTAGGTAGGTCGTAGGTAGGTCATGATGCTAGTCGTAGGTACTCGAGGCATCAAGTAGACATGATGAAAAATGTGCACGAGTAAAAAAGGTCATGAATTAGGTTGTAAAAGTGGGACAGGCCCTTTTGCGTGCAACAAAAGCTTTTCACTGTACCTCGGTACACGTGACAATAAACTCAACTAAACTTCTCTTGTTCTGACTGGGATTGTCTTCCGGCCAAGGGCCTGGAGGGGGGGAACTGATAAATGTTCTCAAACAATATATGGATAGAATGAAGATTGATTTCTCCAATTTTAGCTAAACTTTAACAATCCCCAATCCATCTTTCTCCACACTCCCTTTTCTCCCCGCACCACCGCTTTACCCCACACTTTCCCCCACCTATATCTCCTCCTCGTCCTCCTCTATTCCATCCTCTAGCTTCACAATTTGCAACTCTTCAATCGGTTTCTCCAGCCTTCTGCTTTTATCTCTGGCCTTTGTTATAATAATAATAATAATAATAATAATAATAATAATAATAATAATAATAATAATAATAATAATAATAATAATAATAATAATAATAATAATAATAATAAAAATATATATATATTTTATTGTCATTACACATAAGTGCAACACGATTTGGTTTGAAACGTCCATCCCATGTCATAACTTAAACGACTAATCAAATTTATGTTTATATATTGGTACCCCGAGAACAAGGTTTGTGAAAAGAACATTAGAACAGTAAAACAGTCAAAACAGACTAAAGTGCAGATGTGTCTGTGCGACGTGACCATCCGAGGGAGACAGTCCATGGGGGTGGGGGGTACTCAGCAGGGCCGGTTCAGAGCCACTGTAGCTCTGGGAATGAAGCTGTTCCTGAGTCTGGAGGTGCGGGCGTAGAAGGCCTTGTAACATCTGCCGGAAGGGAGTAGTTCGAACAGTCCATTACAAGGGTGAGAGGAGTCTTTATGGATGCTGACGGCCTTCCTGAGGCACCGTGTGTGGTAGATGCCCTCCAAGGCTGGTAGCGGTGTCCCAATAATCGTTTGCGCTCTGTGGACGACACGATGAAGAGCTCTCGTCTTCGCCTCCGTGCAGCTGAGATACCACACAGTGATGCCATACGTTAGTATGCTCTCTGTCGTACAGCGGTAGAAGGTCCTCAGCAGCTGTTGGGGCAGACCAGTCCGTTTCTAGTCTATCAACCCCCACCTGTTCACATATTATCTGCCGCGCTTTGTACTGATCTCCTCTCTCCCAGCTTTCTTTCCGCTACAAATCAATCAAAAGAAATACCCCAAGCTGAAACATCACCTATCAATGTTGTCCAGAGATGCTGCCCAGCCTGCTGAGTTACTCCAGCCCTGTGTGCCCTTTTGTGGAAACCAGCTTCTGCTGTTACTCGTTTATTCATGTAGATGGCCCTCCTAGAGAAGGGCCAACGCTGGACATCTTTTTGGGATAAGTGATTGTTAGCGGGGAGGCACTTTGTGACCAGTAACCATAAATCTACTGGTTCTGGAAAAAGAGAGGACTGGCCCAAAAAATTAAAACCCTTGGTCAATATACAGTAGATCACAATGGAATATTATCCCACAAGTGGCAGTAAATGGTAAATTCTTTCAGGGCAATACTGTGAATGAAAAAAGATCAATTTCAAATGTGGAATGTGCTTCTCAAATTAGAATGGACACTGTTGTTTGTGACAGTGTAGACAAATCTTTAATTGTACCACTGACTTAGTTTTACAATAATAGAGGCGATGTTAGAATATTGGTCTATGAGCCTTGGGTATGCTTTGGATCCAAATCCTTCTGCAACATGTAAAGACTGGAAGACACAAGTATACAAAGGTTATCAATAAAGTAAATAGGCACAGTGGTGCAACAGGATAGTTGCTGCCTTTGAGCGCCAGAAACCTTAGTTTGATCCTGACTACGGGTGCTGTCTGTACACAGTTTGTACCTTCTCCCTGTGGGGTTTCTCCAGGTACTCTGGTTTCCTCCCACACTCCAAAGACGTACGGGTTTTCAGGTTAACTGGCTTCTGTAAAATTGCAAATTGTCCCTAGAGTGTAGGATAGTGCACGGGTGATTACTGGTCAACATGGACACTATGGGCCGAAGGGCCTGTTTCCACGCTGTATCTCTAAAGTAAACTAAACTGAATTGAGATCAGAATACCCTGCTCGTTTGGTGAAGTGGATACAAACATCCATTTTCAGTATCATTAGGCTGGAACAACACCATTAGCCTCTCTAACAGAGTCTGAACCGACCCAGCAAGCCCTTGATCTTGGCAGCAGATGCCAGAAATGGAAAGTGTTCCTTAAACTCTCTCATTTAGATGAACAAAAAATGCACACAAGATATACGTGAATTTAAAGCATCATTAACTTTGTTATTACTCGAGAAAGATAAATGCAACAGGTTGGCTTTATTCAATAATGAAATGACGCACTTGCATAAATGTTGATCTCTCGAATACATTGCTGTTTAAAACCCTAGCAGGTGCACACATGCCCACACTCACTAATTGCACTTCTGGCTCAGCACAGCTCCATCTGGATCTTACAAAAAATTTATAGCGCGCAGACGAAAATTAATTTTATAGTGAAAATTATCTTTCAGGAATTAATAACAGCATGATATTAAATATGGAAAATAAACAACTATTTAATGCAAGTTATCTTTTATATTGAATTGTTAGCACCACTAATTCCTGGAGCATTATCCCATATAACTGGCAATAAAACCAATGCAAAGCTGGTAGATTGCAAAGATTGCAACGCAGGCAAGTGGATCTTTAATATCTAATTTTGAACTGGACTCACAATGCACAGAACAGATATAAATGAGGTATCAAATTTGTACAGGAGATGGAGATTGATGGAGAGAGGGGAACAAAAAAGGATGTTACTTGCAGAGGGCAACAAAGGAATGACAGGCAAGAGAAGATCAAGTCTTTCGCCATTTCCTGTACATGATAAAATAAGGACAGCATGTACATGCTCTCAGAAGAGATTAAATGGGTGGGGACTGACCATAATAAATACTACACGTTCAGGTTAGGCACCATGTTATAGGAAAGATGTTATCAAGTTCAAGTGAGTTTATTGTCACGTGTCCCTGATACAATGACATTCTTGCTTTGCTTCAGCACAACAGAACATAGTAGGCATTGACTACAAAAACTGATCAGTGTGTTCATATATCATTATATAAATATATACACACATGAATAAATAAACTGATAAAGTGCAAATAACAGATAATGGGTTATTAATGTTCAGAGTTTTGTCCGAGCCAGGTTTAATAACCTGATGGCTGTGGGGGAGTAGCTATTCCTGAACCTGGTCGTTGCAGTCTTCAGGTTCCTGTACCTTCTACCTGAAGGTAGCAGGGAGATGAGTGTGTGGCCAGGATGGGGTGGGTCTTTGATGATACTGCCAGCCTTTTTGAGGCAGCGACTGCGGTAAATCCCCTCGATGGAAGGGAGGTCAGAGCCGATGATGGACTGGGCAGTGTTTACTACTTTTTGTAGTCTTTTCCTCTCCAGGGCACTCAAGTTGCCGAACCAAGCCACGATGCAACCGGTCAGCAAGCTCTCTACCATGCACCTGTAGAAGTTAGAGAGAGTCCTCCTTGACAAACCAACTCTCCGTAATCTTCTCAGGAAGTAGAGGCGCTGATGAGCTTTCTTGATAATTGCAGTTTTCTCGGACCAGGAAAGATCTTCAGAGATGTGCACGCCCAGGAATTTGAAGCTCTTGACCATTTCAACCATCAACCCGTTGACATAAACAGGATTGTGGGTCCCCATCCTACTCCTTCCAAAGTCCACAATCAGTTCCTTGGTTTTGCTTGTGTTGAGGGCCAGGTTATTGTGCTGGCACCATATGGACAGTTGCTCGATCTCTCTTCTGTACTCCGACTCATCCCCATCAGTGATACGTCCCACAGCAGTGGTATCGTCAGCGAACTTCATGAGTTCGCACTGTGACCGGCTACGCAGTCATGAGTATAGAGTGAGTACAGCAGGGGGCTGAGCACGCAGAATTGAGGTGCTCCCGTGCTGATTGTTATCGAGTCTGACACATTTCCACCAATACGAACAGACTGTGGTCTGTGAATGAGGAAGTCGAGGATCCAATTGCAGAGGAATGCGCAGAGACCCAGTTCTGCGAGTTTGGTAACCAGCTTGGAGGGGATGATTGTGTTAAATGCCTAGCTGTAATCGATGAATAACAGCCTGACATATGAGTTTTTGTTGTCCAAGTGGTCCAGAGCGGAGTGGAGGGCCAGCGAGATCGCATCCACCGTTGATCTGTTGTGGCCGTAAGCGAACTGCAGTGGGTCCGGGTTTTTGTCGAGGAAGGAGTTGATTTGCGCCATGATCAACCTCTCGAAGCACTTCATCACCACAGGCGTTAGTGCCACAGGTCGATAGTCATTGAGGCACGTCACCTTGCTCTTCTTGGGCACTGGTATAATTGATGGCCTTTTGAAGCAGGTGGGAACCTCAGACCTCAGAAGTGAGAGGTTGAAAATGTCCGTAAAAACTCCAGCCAGTTGGTCCGCACAGGTTTTTAGAACACGACCAAGTATACCATCAGGTCCAGGTCCTTTTTGAGGGTTCACCCCTCTGAAGGATTTCCTGACGTCGGCCTCTGTGACTGAGACTGAAATACCATCACAGCGAACGGGGGCTCGGGAAGGCACATCGGTGTTCTCCCTGTCAAAGCGTGCGTAAAATGCATTGAGCTCATCAGGGAGTGGTGTATCGCCGACATTCGAGCTGCCTCCTGGAAAGGGTGCAGAGAAGATTTGCAAGGATGTTGCCAGATCGAGAGGGTGTGAGCTACAGGGAGAGGTTGAGTAGGCTGGGACTCTATTCCTCGGAGCGCAGGGGATTCAGGGGTGAACTTTTAGAGGTGTATAAAATCATGAGAGGAATAGATCAGGTAGATGCACAGAGTCTCTTCTGCCCAGCGTAGGTGAATCGAGGACCAGAGGACACAAGTTTAAGGTGAAGGTGAAAGGATTTAATAAGAATCTGAGGGGTAACGTTTTCCACACGAAGGGTGGTGGGTGTATGGAACAAGCTGCCAGAGGAGGTAGTTGAGGCTGGGACTATACCAATGTTTAAGAAACAGTTAGATAGGTACATGGATCAATCAGGTTTGGAGGGATATGGACCAAACACAGGCAGTTGGGGCTGGTGTAGCTGGGATATGTTGGCCGGTGTGGGCAAGTTGCTTCCATGCTATATCACTATGACTCTATTCAGTTTGTCAAGTAAAAGGGGCTTCTGTCATTCAGTGGTCCTTATATTCTTTAAGATGCCTTCTCAGCAAAATCTGGAAGACATAAACTGGCTGCAGAAGATATAACAAAATAGTAATGTTTTCACATGCTACGAATGGCGTCTCTGCAAAATTGTCCAACTCACTGAAGGACTTGTGAATGTGCCCTCTTGCTGGTCAACATCAGTGACAGGGCCCAGGTAACATTCAGACATGGGGTGGGACACTTCCACCACACACCACACACCACACACAGATTGCAGGAACAGCACCTCAGATTTCGCTTGGGCAGCTTAAAACCCAGCAGTATGAACGTTGATTTGTCTAATTTCAAGTAACTCATCCATTCCTTCCCCCCACCCCCGTCTCCCACCCTAGTCATCGTTCTAGTTCCACTGTTCGTATCCCTGTCGTTCACACATCTTCTCCAGCCAACAATGGGCCATTATGGATTCCACCCTTCCCGTGGTCATTTGTGGCCAGCGCTGATTTGTTCTGGCCTTCTCCACCTTACCGTCTGAAGAAGAGTTTCGACCCAAAATGTCATGTAATGCTCTTCTCCAGAGATGCTGCCTGGCCTGCCAAGATACGCCAGCATTTAGTGTGTCTCTTCGGTATAAACCAGCATCTGCAGTTCCTTCCTACACATTCCCAACACCAAGTTTCCCCAAGTTGATGCTCTGTTCCGAGCCCTGTCTTGGGAAGAGATGAGCAGGTGGTTGGAAACAAAGTCTCAAATCCACCTTGGAGACATACACCACACCACCAAACCCCCACTCCCCACCCCACCCCAAACTCCAGTAGAAGAAAATAACTAAACTACCAATCTAAAAATGACCAAATTATTCCTAGTGATTGCTATTAACAAATCTTCATTTCATATTATTTACAATCCCATGAGCTAATTTTGTTCAATTATCTTTTCACTTTATCGAATAAAGTGTTTCCCATTCATCAATTGTTAGTTACTACCTCAGTGCTACAGATTTGTTTTTCCCTCCCCATAGATTCATGTCTACACTGGAAAGTTCTATTATTATTTTCCACCTCTCTAATTGACTAGCATTTTAATTTATACTAATGGCGGGCTCAAGGGCCTGTCCTACCAGCACCCGACTGCATGCGGCGAGCACGACTAAACGTGGTGGCTTGAGGCGTACGGCCTCGCGGGGCCAGTCCCACTTCGATCACCGGAGGCATCTGGAGTTGTGCGGGGTCGATGCGGCTGCGGGCCTGTTGGCCGTTGCCGCGCGGGATTTTCAACACTGTCAGTTTTTCGGAGCCCCGTGCGATGTCGGGACCAGCCCCGCACAACTCCATACGCCTCCGGCGATCGAAGTGGGACTGGCCACGCGAGGCCGCACAGCTCAAGCGACCACGGTAGGTCTCGCTCGCCGCATGCAGTCGCATGCTGGTGGAACAGGCCCTTAACTGGTCTTTGGTCCCACACGCTCTCCCTTTCTCTTAAACAGTGGGCTTACATTTGCTGTTTTTGTTCTGCTTTGCTTGAAACATTGTGATCAATTTATGCCCCGAGGCAGCTTCTTGTGCCTGCTGTTATATTGTTCTTGTTACCTCTGGAATTTCAATTTCAGTAGCCCAGAATGAGCAGATGAAATGCAACAGTCTTGAAGGATAATTATGAATTTGTGCACTAATTCAAGCCTTTCTCACAACTTCTCCACGTCTTCCTATTGCTTTTGCTACAAGTCATGGCTCCGTAATTGTCGGAACCACTCAGGTTGAATGCAGGCAATTTGTATATAAATTGTCTAATTTTGCTGCACGCAGTCGCAATTCAATGGAATGACCTTTGATAGGAAACTCAGCCGTAAATGGTTGTTATTTCATCTAAACAGCCGTCGCATTACAGCAAACTGGAAAACACAAGAGTTTAAAGAAATTCTACTAAAACTCCACTATCGTGCAGCCTAATCAGTTTCAGGAAATCACTTAATTTAGTTCAGTTTATTGTCTCACATACCGAGGTGAAAAGTTTTTTGTTGCGTGCCAACCAGTCAGCAGAAAAACCATACACGATTACAATTGAGCTGTCCAGAGTACAGATACAGGATAAAGTGAATAATGTTTAGTTCAAGATAAAGACCAGTAAAGTCCGATTAAATATAGTCTGAGGGTCCCCCATAAGGTGGATGGCAGCTCAGGACCACTCTCTAGTTGTTGGTAGGATGGTTCAGTTGCCTGATCTTGCACAGCCTAAAGTTGTAGGACAACTTGTTCAATTTGATCTTATTTGATTGTGCGCGCCAGGTTGATTGCATTCGTCAAGACAGTGAAGGTTGCAATCTTCCACCCCAGTTGCCTGATGACAGCTGGGAAGTGTGAGTTTTCACACTTCTCTGTACCTCATCTGATGGAAGAGGGGAGAAGAGGGAGTGACCAAGTTCCGCCTCATCCTTGATCATGCTGGTGGCCTCGTCGAGAGCAGCGTGAAGTGTAGATGGAGTCAATGAAAGGGAGGTTTGTGTGATGGTCTGGCTCAACTATGTTAAATGTTTATTCCTAATTCTGAGGACACTGATCTTTCAGAGTAATGAACTAGTCTTGAGACACAAAGATAGACATAAAATGCTGGAGTAACTCAGCGGGACAGGCAGCATCTCTGGATAAAAGGAATAGGTGATGTTTCGGGTCGAGGCCCTTCTTCAGACTTGTGTTGAGGCATGTTGGGTCATCCCAAGAGTGTGCGATAAGGTTTTATGGAAATATTAGCAATAAGATAGAGCTCAAGGAAATTATGCCATGCAAGCCCAATGTCATTACCATCGAACATAATTTCCCTTTTAGATGCATGGACACCTTCTTCCTCTGGTCTGTCCAAAGTCACTTGATGTTTAAATAAAAGGGGTCTCAACACAATTCCCACAACTGGCAGATTTCAAAAGATTGAACGTTTAGAGGAACATGGGCCAAACTTAGGCAATGGGGACCAGTGTAGAGGGGGCATCTTGGCTGGCTGTATGATGCTTCCATGATGTGTGACTCAATAGAGAGAATTGAGAGAATTGACACAACATGGATAGTTGATGTTTCGTTTCGATAGGGACCCTTCTGATTTTCTGATAGGTGATGTTTTGGGTCCGTTGTGTCAATTAATCCCGATTATGTTTTCAGTCTTAAAAAGGGTCCAAACAAAACATTATCAAGTCAAGAGTGTTCTATTGTCATATGTCCCAGATAGAACAAATACATTCTTACATACAGCAGCACAACAGGATGTACAGTATATATGTGTGTATATATGTAAATAACCATTAGACTATTAAACACAACAACCTCAAATAACCTCTGGACTACATAGACTATTATTGTACTATTATTATTTGTTTGCTTTTTATGTGTACATGTGTGCACACAAAAAAAACCAATAACAATAATAATCTATGTAGTCAGAGCTTATTTGCGGTTGTCGTGTTTAACAGCCTAATGGCTGTGGGGATGAAGTTGTTCCTAAACCAGGACATTACAGTTTTCAGGCTCCTGTACCTTCTTCCCAAAGGCAGGGGTGAAATGAGTGTGTGGCCAAGGTGATGTGGGTCTCTGATGATGCTGGCTACCTCTTTGAGGCAACGATTCCAGTAAATCCCTTCAATGATGGGGAGGTCAGAGCCCGTGATGTGTTTTTTGCAGTCTTCTTCACTGTTGGGCATTCAAGTTGCCGCATAAGGGTGGGATGCAACCGGTCAATATGCTCACTACTGTACACTTGCACAAGTTCAAGAGAATCTTCTCTGACATACCGAATCTCCATAATCTTCTCAGGAAGTAGAGGCATTGATGGGCTTTCCTCATTAATTGCATCAGTGTGCTGGTTCCAGGAAAGATCTTCAGAAATATGCACGCCCAGGAATTTGAAGCTTCTGACTCTCTCCGCCATCGTCCCATAGATATAGACAGGTTTGTGGGTCCTCATCCTTCCTCTTCCAATGTCCACAATCAGTTCCTTGGTCTTACTGACATTGAGAACCAGGTTGTTGTGCTGGCACCATTTGGTTGGTCAGTCGATTGATCTCACTTCTATACTCCGACCTATCCATGACCATGTAGAAGGATGAGAGGGGATCTTATTGCAACATATAAGATTATTAAGGGTTTGGACACGCTAGAGGCAGGAAACATGTTCCCAATGTTCGGGGAGTCCAGAACCAGGAGCCACAGTTTAAGAATAAGGGGTAAGCCATTTAGATCAGAGATGAGGGAAAACCCTTTCACACAGTGAGATGTGAGTCTGTGGAATTCTCTGCATCAGAAGGTGGTAGAGGCCGGTTCTCTGGATGCTTTCAAGAGAGAGTTAGATGGAGCTCTTAAAGATTGCGGCATCAGGGGATATGGGGAGAAGGCAGGAACGGGGTACTGATTGTGGATGATCAGCCATGATCACATTGAATGGCGGTGCTGGCTCGAAGGGCCGAATGGCCTACTCCTGCACCTATTGTCTTCCAAAGATGCTGCCTGACCCTATGAGTTACTGCAACACCTTGTGCTCTTTTAAAAAAAAAAACTGCATCTGCAGTTCCTCATTTCAACATTCTTGTGAATTTTGAGAATTGCCTTCTTTGGAAAATATTTCTCCCAAATATGAATCCAAGAAGGAAAAGATAGCTGCACACTTTATGCTGCAGCAGAAGCACGTTCACAACGGCCTGTGTGGGGAAGCCGAGCTGAGCACAGATTGTTCACCAAGTGTCAGGGTTCACATTGACAGAACTATATGGAGCATTGCCTATATTTACCACTTTCCAACACTGGAAAGAGCTGGTTGTTTTCAATGGACTCCTCTCTAAAGTACCAACAAATGCACTCGCTCCACTACTCAGTTCAGGGGCTTTGGAGCCGTTTCTGCATGGTTCATAAGTTATAGAAGTAGAATTTGGCCATTCGGCCCATCAAGTCTACTCCACCATTCAATCATGGCCGATTTATCTTTCCCTCTCAACCCCATTCTCCTGCCTTCTCCCCATAACCCATGATACCTTGTAACTAGTATGTTACTAACCATCCTGTTTTCTATTTCCTTCCATTTTAATCATGCCTGGCTCTTGGCTCCCCTGATTTCATCCTCGGAATAGGCTAGAAAATATTTTAAATTGAAATCCATTCTGAAGCTTGATAGAAGGCTGAACCAATATTTGCCTCTAAATGGAGCCACTTAAATGCACAGATTAGTACAAATTTGAGCTGCTAAAGTTGGTACTTCCTATATTATGCCAGCTGGCAGTTCAAGGAGCTTATGCTAATGATTCAAATGAACAGAAACTACAGAATTAGGAACCATAACCTCAGAGTATTACGGGTTGATTTGAATCAGACAGCCAATGATTCCTGGCACACATCAAACCAGCTTTGCAAAATCAAGGATGGTAATTGCAGAGTTATTAAGTTGAAGCTGCCCAGTTTTTTTTTCTCAAAAACCAAGAGTACTATAATTAGTTCTGGATGTCAAAATGCAAATCAAATTTTCAGTCTCCAGAAGAGGTACACAGAAATGTTACGGGTCTGGACTATCTATTATTTCCAAAGTATAATTTATGATTTGGGCACTGGAGCCAAATACAAAAATCACCAAACTCGAGGGTATTCTGCTTGGGATGCAATAAAGGCTTTTCACTGTACCTTAGTACACGTGACAATAAAGAAACTGAACTATTAACTAACAATAAAAGACTATTCGGTGCAAAAACACAAGGTGCCGGAGAAACTCAACAAGTCAGGCAGCATCTGGGAAGGAACTAGACAGAAGACATTTTAGGTCAGGATCCATCTATTTAAAAATCCAATAGATTACTATAGACAATAGACAACAGAAAATAGGTGCAGGAGTAGGCCATTCAGCCCTTTGAGCCGGCACTGCCATAAATATGTGATCCTGGCTGATAATTCCACAATCAGTACCCCGTTCCTGCCTTCTCCCCATATCCCTTGACTCTGCTATCTTTAAGACCTCTATCTAACTCTCTCTTGAAAGCATCCAGAGAACCGGCCTCCACTGCCCTGCTTTAAATTAATTCTGTGTAGAAAATTGCATTTTATATTTAATATTGAAGGAACATAACATGTGTGGGAAAGAACTGCAGATGCTGTTTACATCGAAAGTAGATACAAAATGCTGTAACTCAACAGGACTGGCAGCATCTCTGGAGAAAACCGTGCATTTTGAACAAGGGTCGGGACCCAAAATGTCACCCATTGCTTCTCTCCAGAGATGCTGCCTGTCCCGCTGAGTTACTCCAGCTTCTCGTGTCTCTCTTCTGGTCTTTGAGCCTGCAAGTAACTCCTCATGCAAACGGCATGGTTCAGTAGCACTGAACCACAGTTAAATCGAAGGTGGACACAAAATGCTGGAGTAACTCAGCGGGACAGGCAGCATCTCTGGAGGAAGGAATGGGTGACGCTTCTGGTCGAGACCCTTCCTCAGACAGGTTCGACCCGAAACGTCACCCATTCCTTCTCTCCAGAGATGTTGCCTGTCCTGCTGAGTTTCTCCAGCATTTTGTGTCAACCAAAGAACATACCATGTTCACCATGAGTAGTTAGGAATGCTTACAAAAAGGAAACATGCTGTAAAAGGGAACTTAATTCAAACAAGGTTTAATTTCAGACAATGCGATGCAAATCTTTTGTTTTACACTGATTATTTTGGCCAGAACAGGAGAAAGCAGGCTTCAGAGAATATTAAGAGTTTATTGTCAGTTACATGCACTGTATCTTTGCGATCTATCAATTTTTCCACATTTCACAGCATCAAAATAGAGAACATGACAACATAGCTCATCTATAAAAAGGCCATGAGCAGACTGGAAGATCAGATGAGGTCAAGTTCTATGGGAGGTTGTCAACACTCGGAAGCCAAGATGAAGACCAAAGCTTTGCGACAAGGATATACTGTAATTGAAATGGAAACAAGAAGTTTGAACATTGACGCTAACAACTGGGAAATGGCGGTTGTGGGCAGAGGGAGGTAGAGAAAGGACCTCCAGGCAGGTATGAAGTACCACAACTGCATGTGCTTCAAGATCCCAGGGGCCAAGCACCAACGACACAAAATGTTCGACGGCAACAGCAACACACTCCCCCAATCCAACGGCCAGAGACAACGTCACCTTTGGGAGTTAGACACAAAATGCAAGAGTATTTAGCTATTTACAACATATATTAATGATTTAGATGAAGGAATTAAAAGTAACTTTAGCAAATTTGCAGATGACACAAAGCTGGGTGGCAGTGTGAACTGTGAGGAGGATGCTCTGAGGATGCAGGGTGCCTTGGATAGTGGGCAGATGCATGGCAGATGCAGTATAATGTGAATAAATGTGAGATAAGATTAATAAAATAAAGGCAAAAAGATTATTATCTGAATTGTGTCAGATTAGGAAAAGGGGAATTGCAACGAGCCCTGGGTGTCCTTGTACATCAGTTACTGTAAGTAAGAATGCATGTACAGCAGGCAGTGAAGAAAGCATGTTGGTCTTCATAATGAGGGGATTTGAGTATAGGAGCAAAGAGGTTCTTCTGCAGTTGAACAGGACCCTGGTGAGACCACAGCTGGAGTATTGTGTGCAGTTTTGGTCACCTAATTTGAGGAAGGACATTCTTGCTATTGAGGGAGTGCAGCGTAAGTTCATGAGGTTAATTCCCAGGATGGTTGGACTGTCATATGATGAAAGAATGGAACAAGTTTGTATTCACTGGAATTTAGAAGAATGTGAGAGGATCTTTTGGAAAAATAAAATGATTAAGGCATTGGACATGTTAGATGCATGAAACATATTCTCGATGTTGGTGGAGTCCAGAACCAGGGGCCACAGTTTAAGAGTATGGGGTAGGCTATTTAGAACTGAGATGAGGAGAAACGTTTTCACCCAGAGAGTTGTGAATGTGGAATTCTCTGCCTCAGAAAGCAGTGGAGGCCGATTCACTAGTTGCATTCAAAAGAGAGTTAGATAGAGCTCTTGGGGCAAGCGGAATCTAGGGATATGGGGAGAAAGCAGGAACGGGGTACTGATTGTGGATGATCAGCCATGATCGCATTGGATGGCGGTGCTGGATCGAAGGGCTGAATAGGCTACTCCTCAAGCTATTTTCTACGTATCTATGTATCTGTGAAGAGAAGGCCCTTCTTCATACCGATGTCAGGGGAGTGGGAGGTACATAGATAAGGAAGTGTATAGATAAGGAAGTGCAAGGTATGAAAACAGGACAAAGGAAATGGAGATCATGGAAATCGTAGAATAGATCACTGTTAGTTGGGAGAAGGTACCAACAAAGCAGAGAGAGAAAATATTGTCATTAAGACTGGTCATAGAACTGGGGTGGGAGAGGAGATGGAGAGAGAGGGAAAGCAAGTGGTCGCATTTGGCAGACAACGATATGCCTAGTCATCCACAGTAGGAATGCAACCACAGATGAAACATTCCCCTCTCCAAACAGGACAACGTCACAGCTGCACCGTTACCTCTTGCAGATGGATGGTTGCCAACAATGCCTTGAACTAAATGCAAGGGGGAGAAGCAAGTTCCCTTGGCGTATAAACAATAATGCAATTATAAATTAGTTATTATCCAGTTAAAATTTCACCATATCACACAATAATAGCAGTTCCCTTCCACAACACCAACATCTGTTGTGCTTCTTATTTAGTTTAGTTTAGAAACAGGCCCTTCGGCCCACCAAATCTGCTCCGACCAGCAATCACCCCACATACTAACCCTGTCCAACACACACTAGGCACAATTTACAATATAACCCAAGCCAACAAACCTACAAACTTGTAAGTCTTTGGAGCGTGGGGGGAGACCAGAGCTCCCGGAGAAAACCCACGCTAATTGGGAACTATAATGGAAGGATCAGGTTTCAAAGGTAATAGCCCTGTCCCGTGGTACGAGTTCATTCCAAGAGCTCTTCCGAGATTAAAACAAATCAAACTCGTGGTAAGCATGGAGAATGAACGTAGCGGATATACGTCGGAGCTCGGGGACGTCTCTTAGCGCTCACGGCAGGTACTCGGGAAGACTCGCTAATGGCAGGTAAGCACGGGAAGACTCGTGAAGATTTTTCAACATGATGAAAAATGTCCACGTGAGCCCCTAGTACCAACGAGCGGCCATTACCGTAAATCTCCGAGTTCGAATCAGGGCAAACTCGGGAGAACTCTTGGAATTAACTCGTACTGGGACAGGGGTTTAACAACCATTGACTGGTCAAATTAAACTTCCACCTCCTGCCTTTTTTTTTTAACTGAACGGCAACACAGCAAAACACTGGCTTCTGTAACTGCATTGCAGGCAAAAGTGTATTTTTCTCTTGGGTTTATTCTCATTTGTTTTCATCTCTAGAGAAATTACCACTTTTACTAGCAATTCTCAGCGATTATGCCTCAACGAGGGCATTGTTTTGATTGATCTGATTATTTTCTTGATAGCAGTTCTGCCTCAACGTTCCCACCACAATAAAACATTTACATATTTCACTTGCTTAAATATCCAAGGATCTCAGTTGGGCATCAAGCTGTGGGTGGTCCATGCTGCTTTTATGACTTGGCGGACAAAGTCCAAGATAAAGATGTTCAACGTTAAATTTGGCTCTATGAACCTTACATGTCACATATTGCAAGGTGTAGATGTCTTAGAATCATTGGAGACATATAGGAATGACCCAAGAAAAAAATAATGTTGGGAGCCAGTATCCAGAAATAACGCAAGCCACTCCCTTCAAAATGCCAATTCAAAGGATCAAATGGTGTGATGGGGTGGCTCACTTATAACTAAAATGCATTACCAATAGACGTTTCATTCTCATAGAGTCAAACAGCATGGAAGCAGGCCCTTCAGCCCAACTCCTGCATGCCAACCAAGATACCCCATCGAAGCTAATCCCATTTCCCTGGTTTGTTCCATACCCCCCTAAACCTTTAATATGCAGGTATCTATCCAGGTGTCTTTTAAATGTAATTATAGTTACCTGCCGCAACTACCTCCTCTAGCAGTTTGTTCCATAAACCCACCAACCTTTGAGTGAGAAAGTTGCCCCTCAGGTTCCCAGTGAATCTTGCTGCTCTCATTCTAAACATATTCTCTGGTTCTTGATTCCTCTACCCCAAGTAAAAGACTCTTCACCCAATCTATTCCCATCATGTGTTGACAATAATTCAGTAAGCACACCTGTTCCGAGGTGTGTTCTTGGTTTGGCCTTGGTGCACTTGACCTCAGCAAGAGGAGCATTCACCAAATGCTTGGGGGTTGCTGCAGTTTTTCCTGCTAAAAGTCCTTCCCCTCAACACTCATTTACCAGGGTCCGCTGCTCTGCTTTTCCCTCTGTACATTTCACATTAATCTTGGGTTCCAAGATAAATGTCTACAGGTGCATTTATTTGTGGAAGCAAAGAGTGCGAGTAGAAGCCTCGAAAACAGAGTAAAGCCGGTCAGCCGTGTCAAGCCATTACTCGTGTAATATTTTACACCTGCAGAGCGACTCTGTGATCCTTGGTGACACAAATACAGTTGCACTAACTACAGTAAGGTTTGAGAGCACAAATGCCTCTGAAGAATGTCAGGGCCGTGGCAGTAGAGATTCTGCCTTACCGCTCGTGCCAGAGACCCGGGTTCGATCCTGACTACGGGTGCTGTCTGTACGGAGTTTGTACGTTCTCCCTGTGACAGTGTCAGTTTTCTCCTGGTGCTCTGATTTCTCCCCTCACTCTGAAGACTTCCAGGTTTGTAGGTTAATTGGCTTTGGTAAGAATTGTGCAAATTTGTCCCTGCATGTGGTGTGCTGCGAATGCTGAGGGTCGGCATGGATCATAATCGTGTGACTGACCAAAAAGGAGAGTTCCGAGACTTTCAGGCTCCTGGTGACCTTAATGTGGTCACAACATGGGTTATGGATGATACGACACACACTCGTGGATCTGAGGGATATGCCATGAAACTCAACTTGAGCCCTAGTACCCCTGGCCTGTTCTGTTTGATGAGGTCCCTAATGAAAAAGGTGACATTATTGCCAGACATACTCATACTGTCCAGTCTAAGTTTGTGTAGTGTTTGGACCTGTTGTGCTGAGGCCAGGGCCATGAGCATAACCAATTTGCAATGTCAGACGGTGTAGGGACAGAGATTAAACTGGTGCCCACTGACGGAGCAGTGTGAGGATCATGCTGACATCCCAAATATGAGTGTACCTGGGTCTAGGTGGAGTAGAATTAAAAACGACCTTCATAAATTTAGTTATTAGAGGGTGGGACCCTACCGTGTGATGTGCTGACCCCAGCTGTAAATAATTGGACAGAGCACTGCGGGCACTGTTAATGGCACTATAACTCAGTTTACTCTCGTGAAAGAGTGATTATAGAAATTCCAAGACATCAGTAATTGTAGCTGTGTGGTATGAAATGTGAGAGTTTGAACAGTACATCTCCCATTTTCTAACGTGAGAAATATACTGTTTCTGAGTGCTCTTCCTCCAGGCCGTAGTGATGACATCAACAGTACGCTCTGAAAGCCCGAGCCCCAGGAACGGTCTCCTCAGAATCTGCAAACCAACAGATTTATACGGTCATGAAGAGGGTGGCTATCCCCTGTCACTGGGTGTACCAGCAGATTTCTGCTCTTGGGCACTACCATAAAAGGCTGTGTGATTAAAGCTAGCACCAGAGGGAACCAATGCTGAGTAGGCCCGTCTGGCACTACCAGAATACCAGTGGCGGAATCTTGCTGAATCTTAGCCATACATCGGGTAATGAGGCAGAATGGGGGAAATACATACACATATTTTCCACCCCAATGTAGCGAGAATGCATCCACCGCTACTGCCCCTGGGTCTGGCTCCCAAGACACATGGCAACTGATGATTAAGCCGCGAAGCAAACATCAATATCCGGCACACCATAACGAAGAACAATATCATTGAACACTTTGTGATTTAACATCCATTCTTTGTACTCTCCATCATTGAACTCTCGTGACCTGGTGTCTGCCACTGTGTCATACCTTCCTGATAAATAGATAGCTGAAACCCAGATGTTTCTTGCAATACACCAGTGTTAGAGAAGATTGGACAACCTGTCACAGGATACAGACTTACTGCCACCCATGTGATTAATGTACGCTGCCGCAGTGGCATTGTCAATCTGAAGTTGGACGTGCACATGATGCTTGTCGGTACAAAAAGCTTTTAACCCATAAAGTGCACCCAACAACTCTAAATAGTTAATGCCGTGTAATTGAAGGTGCCATCTGCCACCGCAGCTTGAGACAGTATCCGTAGCACCCCAACCTAGTGCACTGGCATCAGTCTGCAGGATAATTGATGGTGTATTGACTATGATAGTACCAGAGCAACACTGAATATTGGCTATCCACCATTGTAACTCAGTTAGAGCGTCAGCTGATAGCTGCATGGGTCTATCGAAATGACCTCTCTGAAGTTTAAGTGCCTGTTCCTTTACACGCTGTAAATTTTGGTAGTGCAAAGGCCCAAATTGAGCAGCTGGGAATGCTGCCACTAATTTCCCAATTACCCGAGCCACATGTCTAATAGACGGGTGATTATCAACAATGTTTCCTGCAGGCTTCAATTAACTCTAATTGCTTGCCCCGAGGCAGTCACTGACATGTGTACTGAGTTAATGGTGAACCCCAAATAGTCAATTATCTTAGATGGCACCAATTTAGACTTAACTGGATGAATAATGAATCCAATCTGTTAGAAAACAAGTTTTGTAGCTGCCACAGATGCTTCAGCTAATTCAAAAGTCCTTCCCAATGACTAAAATGTCGTCCAAATATGCCATGACAATATGATTTTGTGCTCTGTGTAACCCCAGGACTGGTTTAATCAATTTTGTGAATAGTCTGGGAGCCAAAGTTAATCCGTTAGGCAAAGCTTTAAACTGCCAGAACTGACCCATCCAGTTAAACTTCAAACATTTTCTGTGCTGCTCATGAATGGCCACTGAATAGTAAGCATCTTTGAGATCAATGCTTGCCATATAACATCCCCTGGAAAGCAGTTTCCATTTTGAAATGCTTATACTGCACAAAGGTGTTAAGCTCTGCCAAATCTAAAATAATTCTACATCCTCCATCCTTTTTTTGGCCTCATAAATTGGACACAAATTGATAAGACTCACACCTTGCCCTTTCAATTACATCTTTTTTAAACAAAGCTCTTTTTGTGCACTGACACACTCCTGTTGTGAGAACACAAACTTACGGCCAGGTGTGTGCAGAGTAGGTGGAGGCAAGTCAGAAATGAACTCAATTTGAAAACCTTGAATACTATGCAGTATAAATGGGTTAGATGTTATCCACTGCCATACATGTAAGAAAAATTGCAATCTCCCCCCAACTTGTAATGTATCCGATATTGGGCTCCGATAGCTGTATCCGATAATGGGCTCTGATAGCTCCTTCCTCTGGAGAGTATCGTGCTGGAGTAACCTCTCCACAAGGCTCTCCTGCTGGGCCAGCCTGCCGGTAACACTGCCCTGAGGAGGGAACTCGTCCGCCTCCTCCTGGCCCGACTCCTCAGAGTTCAGGGCCATTACAGACTTCATAGTGGCTTTTCTCCCCTATGGAGTAGCCAAGGTGCCTTCTGGCCGCACCAAGTCTGTGGCTGCTGGCTGCTCTACCAACAGCTCTTTAGGTGAATTCAGCGGTCGCACGCTGCCCGTAGGCCCGTGGTCTTCCGCAGCCATTTTGGTCGCGGCTCGCCTCTTCGCCTTCGACATATTTGCACAAACACATACGAAAAGTTTTCTCCAACAAATGTACTCCAAACTGGGAGCAACTATTCCAGCAAAAGCTGTTTGAAAAACCACTTGCCTGGACCTTTTAAACTTACCCGCTGGAAGGAGCGACGCGCCTGCCAATCGGTCGTTGCGCAATGCGTCAGACTTAATGACGCGCATGCGTGCGGACGGCCTTCTTCACATAGTCACTCATGTGACTCCGAAGTAAAATTGGATTGCATTTTCAGTATGCAAAATGATCGCTGTGTTTGCACTAAAGCGCATTAGTGTTTACCATGCAAGATTAGAAATGAAAAAGCAACAAGTTATAGATACGAGTCTAAACTGGGACCTGCACAAATGCCATTTAGTCCTCAGTCAGCTTTGTACATCACGTACTGATCTACTGCCAGGGAAGTGTAAACCTTTAATGGTTCACTCCCCATGACAGCAACCATCTATGTGACTGCAGAGGCTGCAGAGGAGAAAGCATAGAGCCCACATTCACTCAAAAGGCATGGAGGATCTTGAAAATGAGATACAGGATCACCACCAATTTTCCTCCACCCTTGGTTCTGGAGCCTTTCTGGATTATCCATTTTGCGGGAGTAACAGCTTCCGAGAGGAGTCCAACGCTATCAAAACGATCCACCTAAGGTGCCGAGAGACCGAGATATCTGCCTGCAAATTCGGTCTCTGATGTCGGCTATGGGAAAGGATCTACTGGCCGGGCAGGGGACAAATTCGACCCACTGAACGCCCGCAGAATTCCCGATGATCAGGATTGGACAGGCAAGATGCAGGAAAAATGTTCCCGATGTTGGGGGAGTCCAGAACCAGGGGTCAAAGTTTAAGTTTAAGGGGTAGGCCACTTAGGACTGAGATGAGAAAAACTTATTCACCCAGAGAGTTGTGAATCTGTGGAATTCTCTGCCACAGTGGAGGCCAATTCGCTGGACGTTTTCAAAAGATTGTTAGATTTAGCTCTTAGGGCTAATGGAAGCAAAGGAGATGGGGAAAAAGCAGGAATAGGGTACAGTCATGATCATATTGAATGGCGGTGCTGGCTCGAAGAGCCGAATGGTCTATTGCTGCTCCTATTTTCTATGTTTCCATGTTTCTACTAGACTAAGTGGAAGTTCACATGGGAGGGCTGGTCCCCCAATGCAATATTACACCTCTCCACCAATTCCAATATTTGTGGCCACTGGGGGGGGGGGGGGGGGGGGCTTTCTGGAGCATTAGTATGGGCGTTTTGGGTCAAAGCAACTGGTTTCCAGAGGGCTACTATGGACATTGTGGGCTGAATGGATCCTTGGGCTGGCAGCTCAGTTACTCAGGCCTGATGGGCTGGCAGCTCAGTCACTCAGGCCTGGTGGGCTGGCAGTCACTCAGGCCTGGTGGGCTGGTAGCTCAGTCATTCAGGCCTGGTGGGCTGGCAGCTCAGTCATTTCATTTCCATTGCCACTGCAGTTCCAAGCACAGGGCAGGCCGGACAGCTGATTGCATTTTCATTTCATTTCCAATGCCATTGCAGTCTCAAGCACAGGGCAGGCCAGACAGTTGATTGCATTTTCATTTCATTTCCATTGCCATTGCAGTTTCAAGTACAGGGCAAGCCAGACAGCTGATTGCATTTTCATTTCATTTCCATTGCCATTGCAGTTTCAAGCACAGGGCAAGCCAGACAGCTGATTGCATTTTCATTTCATTACCATTGCCATTGCAGTTTCATGCACAGGGCAGGCCAGACAGTTCATTGCATTTTCATTAAGGGCTAACAAATCATTTATTGCAAGTGCATTGCAGACTCACAGTTCAGTTGATTCACAACTTAGAATGAGAGTTGTGGCCTCTCCCTCGCGATCTTGCAGGGTGACTGAGTCATTGGAGTAAGGGAATTTCAGGTGCATTCTCTCAATTTTGACCAGGTTTAAGGAAGGTGCTGGACCACCAGCTGCCGGAAAATCAGTGGTGGACCTGTATATACAGAAGGACAATCATCCTCTGCATCAAGGAGAAATGGACACAAGCCAGGCCTAGCATAAGAACCTGGTAGGCAATGGCTATAGCAGTATTGCCCTGGATTGGCAATGCCACATCCTAACCAAGGCTTATTAAAACTACAACAGGCTTTTCTGGCTCTGATGATTTAATGCCCCAGTTAATGAAGGCAAGCAGGCCATACACTTTACTGTTACCTTGCTAGTTTCGTAGGAGCTATGGACATAAAGATCCCTCTATAATTCTTAGGCCCCCTTCGGTCATGGCTGACCATGGGTGTCTCCAGGGTTGGAGGACGCCTGTGCGTGACTTTGTTTAATGTGGGGAGACTGGTGCACAGACAGCCACCCCACGGTCCTTGATAGATCTGGGTCAGGATCCAGTGGCATGGGGTCCAAGACGACCAGAGACCCTTTTCTGCTGCAGCCTTCATCCGCCTTCCCAGCCATTGTGATGCTTCACTAAGGTCAGCCATCATCCTCAAAGTTCCACCAATGAGGTCTTGGTTGGATTGCCCTTTGGCAGAGACCTCCCCTTCGACCTTACCACCATGGGTGGTCCTACCAGGAGCATAGCTCCAGAAGGCATCTCTGGATAACAGGACCACACAAGCTTCTTCACCACGACAAGGTGACAATCCACGGAGAAGTCCCTCTGTACACGAATGCTGTTAAGGGTCATGCCATTCAACAACAGCCTACTGAATCTACCATTCACTTGGAATGATGATCCATGCAAAGAATACAACTTAACAACTGTTGATTTATTCTAGTGCAAACCAAAAACTGAGTCCAGAGGAAAGTTCTCCATCTGAAACGTCAACTGCCCACTCCTTTACGCAGCTGCTGCCTAACTAGTTGAGTTTCCCCAGCATTTTTGCTCCAGATTCAAGCATCTGCACTCTTTTTGTGTCTCCATGTACATTACTGATGCTTCAAGTAAAAATACACTCAGAAGAAATCACTCCTTGGACTGGTGCAGCATACAAGTATCTGTCACTAAATAACAAGCATGACTATGCAAGATTACACTACTGTGATTTGAAGTAATGTAAATATTCCTTACTATTTTCCTTACTACTCATAAAATCTGAGGGTTTATAAAGGAAATGGTTTTAGAGATACAGTGCAAAAACAGGCTGTTCAGCCCACTGAGTCCACACCAACCAGAGATCCCCATACAATAATATTAGTGATAATGTACAATTCCTTACACAAGCCAATTAACCTACAAAACTGCAAATCTTTGGAACGTGGGTGGAAACGCACCCGGAGAAAACCCATGAGGCCACGGGGAGAACGTACAAACTCCGTACAGACAGCACCCATAGTCAGGATCGAACCCTTGTCTCTGGCCCTGTAAGGCAGCAACTCTACAGCTGCACCTCCAGCTGGATGGCTGGGAGAATGGTATTGCTTTATTATTGATCCTCAGGGCTATTGTAAAACCAGCCAACAAAAACACAAAGACTCGGAAACTCAGTTCCACGTTGTTTTTCTCCTCTTGGCTTTGTGTAACCATATTTTTTCTTGGAGTGAAATACAACAAAAAACACTTGTATGTCATCTTACCTTGTTCTGGCAATTGCACAGGTGCTTCCAGACAGGAACAAGACGCATGGAGTCACTATAACGGCAGGCAGGTGAGTTAAATAGATAGTTTGGTTCAGAGATACAAAGAGGAAACCGGCCCTTCGACCCGCCAAGCCCGCGCCGACCAACTTTCCCTGCACGTTAACACTACCCTACACACACTAGGGACAATTTTTACATTTACACCAAGCCGATTTCTCAAACCCTTTGGAGTTCGGAAGGAATCCAAAGATCTCTGAAAACCCGCACCCGGGGAGAAAATACAAACGTACAGACAGCACCGGTAGTCGATCAAACCCAGGTCTTGGGCGCTCCTTAGATGCTGCTGCACACCGCTGACCAAAACGGACACATTTTTGTGACCAGTACAAAGCCTTAATATCATTGATACATTGGTTTTCACTAGAAGAGCTGTCCTGGTCTTGAGTCGGAAAGGACTTAAAAATCTTAAAACTTAAAAATCAATATCTCAGGCAGAAATTGGAGCAATGTGCTAAAGTCCAAAACTGTTCAGACAGCAAAAATAACACCAACACTTAATTGTACTCCAATGATCTCATTGTACAAATTATAGAAATGTGTAGGAATGAACTGCTGATGATGGTTTAAACCAAAGATAGACCCAAAATGCTGGAGTAACTCAGCAGGACAGGCAGCATCTCTGGAGAGAACCGTGCATTCTGAACAAGGGTCTGGACCCGAAGTGTCACCCATTCCTTCTCTCCAGTGATGCTGCCTGTCCCGCTGAGTTACTCCTGCTTTTCGTATCTCTCTTCTGGTCTTTGAGCCTGCAGGTAACTCCGCATGCAAACGGCAGGGTTCAGTAGCACTGAACCACAGTTGATTGATGCAGATGAGCTCTGGAACCCATTGACTGCAAAGACAGTTACTGAGTTATTGACTGGGGATGTTATACATCCTGGAGGCATTGGCTCTTTGGAAAACGCAGACCCTTGGTGAATTAATCTTCCACATCCATTTCGTAGGGCATGGTGACAACAGTCAAGAAATTACCATCTTCCCAAATTTAAGTGGGACTGGACTTGCAGAGGTGTCATTTATTTCAGGAGATTGCAGTGCACTGAGAGCATGCCTTATGTCCTTATTTTATGTTATAACTATATACCTGCCGATTTGATAATGGCGTTCAGTGGTTCACCGCAAGTAGGGGGTGAAGGGTAAAAAAATTTTAAGTTAAGAATCAGGACTGTTTTATTGTCATTATGTCCTGAAACAGAACAATATAAACATAGTTTACATTATACCCACTACTGCAAGGGCTGCACGATGGCGCAGCGGTAGAGCTCCTGCCTTGCAGCACCAGAGACCTGGGTTCAATCCTGACCACGGGTGCTTGTCTGTATGGAGTTTGTACATTCTCCCCGTAACCTGCGTGGGTTTTCTCCGGGATCTTCGGTTTCCTCGGGCTCACTCCAAAGATGTACAGGTTTGTAGGTTAATCGGCTTGGCATAAATGTCAAATTGTCTCTAGTGTGTAGGATAATGTTAGTGTGTGGGGATCGCTGGTCGGTGAGGACTCAGTGGGCCGAAGGACCTGTTTCCGTGCTGTACCTCTGAACTAAAAACTAAAATAGTATTCAGTTGACACCATAATAAAAGAAGTTCAATATATAAAAGCAAACAAATAGTATAGTGCAAAGACAAAAACAATGCCCCCCGTCCCTCGTGCAATCAAGGCAGTTTGTGGTTCAGAGTTTTGTTGGAGTTCGTGGTATTCAATGGCCTGATGGGAAGAAGCTGTTCCTGAACCAGGAAGTTGGCGTTTTCAGGCTCCTGTACCTTCTTGCCGATGGCAGGAGCGAAATGAGAGCGTGGCCAGGGTGGTGTTGATCCTTGATGCTGGCTGCCATTCTGAGGCAACACCTCCTATAGATCCCTTCGATGGCAAGGAGGTCAATACCCATAAAGTGTCCACCATTTTTTATAATTTAGAAACATATAAAATAGGTGCAGTTGTAGGCCATTTGGCCCTTCGAGCCTGCACCACCATTCAATATGATCGTGGCTGATCCTCCAAAATCAGTTTCCCGTTCCTGTTTTTTCCCCATATCCCTTGATTCCGTTAGCCCCAAGAGCTAAATCTAACTCCCTCTGAAGGCTAATTAAATTCCTCTTCATCTCCTTCCTGAAGAAACATCCTTTTATTCTGAGACTATGACCGCTATTCCTTGGCTCTACCACTAGTGGAAATATCCTCTCTACATCCACTCTATCCAGCCTTTCACTATTCGGTAAGTTCTGTACCAGGAACAGCGCCCTGCAGGAAGATGTCCACCAGCTATGGTTCCACCTGGAGAATGGTCAAAGGTCTTACATCTGCAGACCTCATGGTCATCCGTGCATCATGTGGTGGGTAGAGAGATGTCTGGGGAGTGGGGGAAGGAGCGAATGGATCATTGATCTAGATAGGAAACCAGAAGGGCAGCATGGTGGTGCAGCGATAGAGTTGCTGCCTTAGAGTGCCAGAGACCTGGATTCGATCCTGACTATGGGTCCTGTCTGTGTGGAGTTTGTACATTCTCCCCATGTCCACATGGGTTTTCTCTGGGAGCTCCAGTTTCCTCCCACACTCCAAAGACTTACAGGTCTGTAGGTTAATTGGCTTCAGTAAAATTGTGAATTGCCCCTGGTGTTTTTGAGAGTGTTAGTGTGTGGGAATTACTGGTTGGCGCAGAATCGTTGGGCCAAAGGGCCTGTTTCCGTGCTGTATTTCTAAACTAAACTAGTCGGAGTCTGGAGATGCCTGCGTTAGGCAATATGGCTTGATGGACTGCAGTACCATGAAATAGGAGATGGGGTATCAATGGTTGGAAATGGGTTCAGACTACCGTCAGGGCAGTGGGAAGACCTGGAGTGAGGTGCATGATCTAAGGGAGAGGACTCGTCCTACCTGTCTCAGTAATCTGCTCTCACCCATCAGTTCTGACCTATTGACCAATTCCAAATGCAACAGCTGCATCCATGGTGGCTTCACCTCTAGAGGCCAAGAGCCAATGCTCTGGAATATCATCATTTATATTTCCTCTTTCAAATTTAATGGTCCTCTGTTTTAATATCCTGTTGAGTGGTTTATTAAATGTTATGAATGTTACTGTTGCAAAAAGCCACTGGATAATTTGTTCTGTTAATGATGTGGCAAAAATGCAGGTTGTTGCATATAAAATTAGCTCATGCATTGGAACTGGATGCTGGATGATTATAACATTGTTATCATCATAGTAAATGTCTTCTATGTTTTGTGTGCTGATGCAAAGCCAAAATGTCATTGTCCTATCAGGGACACATGACAATAAACTCACTTGAACACTTGAACTTGAACATTGGACAAAGACTACTTCAGTGTATAGGTTCATTGTTATAGGAGCAGAATTAGGCCATTTGACCCATCAGGTTTACCTCACCATTCAACCATGGCTGATCCATCATTCCCTCTCAACCCCATTCTCCTATCTCCCCATAACCCCTTACTTATCAAGCATCTGTCAATCTCTGCCATAAAAATACTCAATGACGGCCTCCACAGCTGTCTATGGCAATTAATTCCATACGTTTGAAACTGTCTGACTAAATAAATCCCTCCTCATTACCTTTCTAAAGGTACGTCCTTGCATTCTGAGGCTGTGCCCTCTGGTCCTAGACTCTCCCACTAGTGCAAACGTTGAATATTGCCTGCCTTACAGAATACCAGCTGCAACACTTTCTGCATTGTGTTAATTCTTCCGATGCACTGTAATTGAACCCAATGTCAATTATTGTCTTAAAGTGGCTGCATCTCTTGATATTGTATTGACATTGAAATATTTTGGAGCTCGTTAGGTTGTCATCTTGCAATAGCATGAGTGGCATTAGGTGCTGAGGGTGAGATTGCAAATCTTTCAACTTGAGAAAATGATGTCATAATTTTAACACATTCTCAGTCACTCTGAAATAAATTTCTCAGGGTGTGGGAACTTGACTAAACGTGGAATTGGTGTGAAACCTTTTAGCATGAACACTAGAATTATAGCACTTTGTATGTTTTTGAAGGAGCTGACAAGATGTTGATAACATGAATGACATACAAAAAGTTCCAACCCAGGCGGCCAACCCTGGCGGCAATTTGGTGCTAGCCACAGAAACAGATCTACGATCACTAATTTACAATCACTCCATACTCTTAAATCTCTACTCCTACAGTTATACACTGTAAATGGCCCGATTGTAATTAAAATTGTCTTTCTGCTGACTGGATAGCATGCAACTAAAGCTTTTCACTGTACCTCAGTATACGTGACAATAAACTAAACTCAACTAAACTATTTAGTCCAGTACAACAAAACATTGTTTTCTCCAGAATGCTAGAGGCTGAGTGGAGGCCTGAAATAAGTATTCACAAGAATGATCCCAGGGATGATTCTTATGAATATATGATGAGCCTTTGACTGCACTGGGCCTGTACTCGCTAGAGTTGAGGGGGAACCTCATTGAAACTTACCGAATAATGAAAGGCCTGGATATAGTGGATGTGGATTTGATGTTTCCACTGGTGGGAGAGTCTAGGAGCAGAGTCCACAGATTCAGAATAAAAGAACGTACCTTCAGAAAGGAGATGAGGAGGAATTCCTGTAGTAAGAGGGTAGTGAATCTGATTTCCAGATTTCTAGTCCTTTGGTTTTCTGAAGGAAATGGCAATAGGCCAAACAAACAAAATAGGGCACCTGAGAAGGAACTGAGTGAAATAGCACAATTATTATTAGAAATATTGATTCTGGAAGGCTATAAAGTGTCCAGTGATAAGGGGAAGTACTATATGACCATATGTCAAGGTTTATTGGAACAGTAGAAGACATTGGACAGTGAGATTGGGATGTATCTGAGAACTGTGACTGGAAAGTAAGCGTCAGCTTACAAACAAAATGGAGGATGAGGGGTGATCTTATAGAGGTGTATAAAATCATGAGAGGAATAGATCGGTTAGATGCACAGAGCCTCATGCCCATAGGGGAATCGAGGACCATTAGACATAGGTTCAAGGTGAAGGGGAAAAGATTTAATAGGAATCTGAGGGGTTTTTCACACAAAGGGTGGTGGGTGTATGGAACAAGCTGCCAGAGGAGGTGTGGGGGCTGGGACTATCCCAACGTTCAAGAAACAGTTAGACAGGTACATGGATAGGTCAAGTTTGGAGGGATATGGACCAAGTGCAGGCAGGTGGGACTAGTGTAGCCGGAGGGACATATTAGTCAGTGAGGGCAAGATGGGCCGAAGGGCCTGTTTCCACACTGTATCACTCTATGATTCTATGACTCTATGAGGCCTTCTGCAAAACAGATACCCCAGCTGTGCTCAGTCTCCCCAGTGTTGAAGAGATCACACCTTGAGCCACAGATGAAGTGTAGAAGTCTGAAAAAAATACAGGTAAATCTTTGTTTCATTTCAAAACTGTGTTCTTGGGCCTGAAGTATAGGAAGAGGCAGTTCTTCTTTTACAACAGAGAGCATAGAACATAGAACATTACAGCACGGAAACAACTCCTTTGGCCCACAATATCTGTGCCGAACATGATGCCAAGAATAAATGTTATCTGCCAGCACATACGCCATGCCAGTCCATTCCCTGCCTATCCATATGCCTATCCAAAGTGTCTTAAATCCAGATACTCTTTTATCTTCTTCAGCCACCGCCCCCAACAGTGCATACCGCACTCACTCCATACACCAATTTGCAGAGGCCAATTAAACTACGAACCCGCATGCCTTTGGGATGTGGGAGGTGCATCGCAAATAGGTATCAGGCCCTTCATCCCACTGAGCAATGATCATCCATGCAATGGTTCTAACCTACACACGAGCGATAATTTACAAAAGCCAATTAAACTACAAACCTGCATATCTTTGGAGTGTGGGAGGAAACTGGAGCCCCTGAGGAAAACCCACGCGGTCACATAGAGAACGTACAGACAGCACCCGTAGTCGGGATCAAACCCGGGTCTCTGACAGTTTAAGGCAGCTACTCTACTGCTGCGCCGCTCTAAGTTCTGGTTGATTAATGTCACATGTACCAAGATACAACTGAAAGCTTTTGTTTGCTCGCTATCCGATCAAATCAGTTAATCAAACCATAGGCAAATACAAGAGCGAAGAGAAAAATACCAGAGTGCAGAATACAGTTTCTCAGTATTGTCCCGTCACAGTCACAGAGAAAAAGTCCAATGTCCTCAACGAGGCAAGTTGAAAGGTCAGATCTCTACCCTAGCTTATGGACGGACTGTTCAGAAGTCTGATATCAGAGAGGAAGAAGCTGTTCCTGAGATGAGCTCCCAGTATAAATCCACATTACTTGGGAGAAAGCTGCAGCTTTTTGGTCCAAATCGAAACAAGTTGGGGCTTTCCAGCTGCTGCTCCCAAACAAAGGTCAATTGGTGGCAGTACTTCAAACCTCAGCTACCAGGCCTCTAAGAATCTCCTCACCGCTGCTCCACCTTCACAAATGTCATATCACAACAGATCTCCATTTTTTGTTTAGTTTGGAGATACAGCACGGAAAGAGGCCCTTCTGCCCACCGAGTCCGCGCCGACCAATGCTCCCCGCACATCAACACTATCCTACACACACTAGGGACAATTTACAATGATACCAAGCCAATTAACCTACAAACCTGGACGCCTTTGGAGGGTGGGAGGAAACCGAAGATCATGGTGAAAACCCACACAGGTTACGGGGAGCATGTACAAACTCTGTAAGGACAGCACCCGTAGTCGGGATCGAACCCGGATCTCTGGCGCTGTGAGACAGCAACTCTACCGCAGCCCCACCGTGCTGCCCATTTGGTGTTCAATCTGCGATCACAATAAGAAGATCATTTTATTTCTCCTAACTGCTTTCTGAAGAGGTGCAATTTACTATATCTGACCTGTTAATTTATTTTTTCTCTCTCGAGCCCTCTGCAAGACACGCATAGTGTTTGAAGTCTTAAAGCACAGAAATCACATTCAATTTTCCAATCAGAGCCTTAATGATAAGCTAGTATAACTTGTTCTGACATCATTCGATTTCCGTGAGATATATCCAGAGCTTGATTTGCCCTCCTCAGATTCATCTCACTTTGATTAGATCATAAAACACATCCACCAGTCATCAATTCAGGTATGCTTCTATTTTTTTCTTTGCTTCACATATATCGCTCAAATTCACGGACACGGATTTTAAAATAAACAACATCTCATTCCAACGGTTACAATAATTAGCTGGCATGAATGTTACTGTTGACAGTAACTGGGTAATAAATGCATTCATGGTTAATTTAATGATATCAATACAAAAAAGGGTTGTAACTTCCTATTTAAATATTCATTTCAGTTCAGTTTCATTTCAGTTTCAGTTTATTGTCACATGTACCGAGGTACAGTGAAACCCTTTGTTACGTGCTAACCAGTCAGCAGAAAGACAATAGACAATAGGTGCAGGAGTAGGCCATACAGCCCTTCGAACCAGCACCGCCATTCAATGTGGTCATGGCAGATCATCCACAATCAGTACCCCGTTCCTGCTTCTCCCCACATCCCCGACTCCGCTATCTTCCAAAGCCCTATCTAGCTCTTTCTTGAAAGTTTCCAGAGAACTGGCCTCCACCGCCCTCTGAGGCAGTGAATTCCACAGACTTTCCACAGAAAAGTGTTTCCTCATCTCTGTTCTAAATGGCTTACCCCTTATTCTTAAACTGTGGCCCCTGCTTTTGGACTCCCCCAACATGATAATACATGACAATACATGATTATATTCGAGTCATTCACAATGAACAAGATACATGATAAGTGAATAACCTTTAGTGCAAGGGAAAGCCAGTAAAGTTCGATCAAAGGTAGTCTGAGGATCCCCGATGAGGTAGATAGCAGTTCAGTACTGCTCTCTGGTTCAGTTGCCTGATAACAGCTGGGAGGAAACTGAATCTGGAGGTGTGCGATTTCACACTTCTATACCTTTTGCCCAATGGGAGAGGGGAGGCGAGGGGAGGCGAGGGAGGCGAGGGGAGGCGAGGGGAGGCGAGGGGAGGCGAGGGGAGGCGAGGGGAGGCGAGGGGAGGCGAGGGTAGCCAGGCTGCGGCTCATCCTTGATTATACTGCTGTCCTTGCCAAGGCAGCGTGAGGTAGAAATGGAGTCAATGGAAGGGAGGTTGGTTGTGCGATGGTCTGGGCTGCGTCTACAAATCGCTGCAATTTCTGCAATCGTGAATGTCTCCATGAAAGCTGTGTAAAAATTAACGGTGGCAGTAGCTGGTTAATATATTATTGCTTACTTCAACTGCACATTGTAAACATTAATAGAGACAGTAACTCAACGGCGACATCAATACAGACATCAATAGCAACTATCTGAGGGTTAGGTATCTTTATTAATCTGACAGAAAAAGGGTAATATGAACACATTCTGACAATCACTAGGTTATATCAACATCAATAGTGACAGTCACTGGGTTATTTTAATTAAATATACAACTCTGCTGCAAATATTTATTAAAAAGTATCACGTTCTCAGATTTCAATCAGATTTTCACTCTTTTGGTCTTCAGTGTCTCATGGTTGCTTTTCTATGCAAGACCCTGGTGAATAGTGACTCTTCCTGGTTATGCTTTCCCTTTGTCCTATTTTCACACCTTACACTTCCTTATCTCTGTATCTCCCTCTCCCCTGACATCAGTCTGAAGAAAGGTCTCGACCCGAAATGTCACCCAGTCCTTCTCTCCAGACATGCTGCCTGTCCCGCTGAGTTACTCCAGCTTTTTGGGCCTGTACTCACTGGTTTAGAAGGATGAATAGTGAAAGGTCTGGATTCCATGGATGTGGGGAGGATGTTTCCACTAGTTCTACTGGGAGAGTCTAGGATCAGAGGGCACAGCCTCAGGATAAAATGATGCACATTTAGAAAGGAGACGAGGAATTTATTTAGCCAGTGGCTGGTGAATCTGTGGAATTCATTGCCATGGACGGCTGTGGAGGCAGTCATTGGGTATTTATAAAGTGGAGATTGGCAGGTTCTTGATTAGTATTGGTGTCAAAGGAGATGGGGAGAATGGGATTGAGAGGGAGACAGATCAGCCATGATTGAATGCCAGAGTGGACTCGATGGGTCAAACGATTTTATTCTCCTCTATGAGTTATAAATTTATGAATAATTATACATAATTAGGTAGGCATAGCACAAGTCAATGGCGATCAGACCAGTCTGGATTTTTTCCTGCCTTGTAAGACATTCTTACATATTGGACTGTATTATATTACTACATTTTGTTCTACTTAACTGATTTTTATCATTAACCGAGTTTAGTTTAGTTTAGCTTAGAGAAACAGCACGGAAACAGGCCCTTCCGAATCCACACTGACCAGCGATCCGTGCACATTAACATTATCCTACACACGCTAGGGACAATTTTACATTTACACCAAGCCAATTAACCTTCAAACCTGTACGTCTTTGGAGTGTGGGAGGAAACCGGCGATGGCGGAGAAAACCCAGGCAGGTCACGGGGAGAACGTGCAAACTCCGTACAGACAGCACCCGTAGTCAGGATCGATCCCGGGTCTCTGGCGCTGTGAGGCAGCAACTCTACCGCTGTGCCGCCGGCCCGCTCCTTGTAACTACTTGCAAATGATATTTACTGGAAAGCACAATAACCAACAAACAAGTATGACCTCCTTAAAAACAATAGCAGTTTTAGGGATAAAGCAGGATGAGGCATTTTTTTTAAGCAGTTTAATTTATATTGCTAACATGACCTATTGCCCACAATATTTTTCTGTAATAATATATACTTATCTCTTTCATAAATCTCTTTGCTTGATTCATGGTTTGCTATTAAAAGATGTTGTGCAAGTGTGTATTACAAAAGGATGATTATGATGAAAAAATATGTACTGTAGTTTGAATTCCAAATAGTTTGCAGCTCAAATATATGTGTTTGAATGCCACGTTTTATTTAAGCTATTATCCTGCTGTGTGGTATCCCGCTTCAAGCCATAATTATGTCAGTGCATAAAAAGCAATGGATCTGGTATGACTCTTGCCCAGAGTAGGTAAATTGAGGACAGAGGACATAGGTTTAAGGCAAAGGGGAAAAGATTTTATAGGAATCTGAGGGGTAACTTATTCACAAGAAAGGAGGTGGGTGGGTGAACAAGTTGTCAGAGGAGGTTGTTGAGGCAGGTACTATCACAACATTTAAGAAACAGTTCAACAGGTACATGAATAAGACAGGTTGGGAGGGATATGTCCAAACGTGGGCAGGTGGAACTAGTGGAGCTGGGACATGTTGGCCGGTATGGGCAAGTTGGGCCGAAAGGTCTTTTTCCATGGTGTATCACTCTATGGCTCTATGTCTCTGTACAAAAGAAGAATCTTTATGCTTAATAAATAAAACTTAATTGAGTCATTTTCTATAGTCCTATTAAAACTGTATTAAGAAGGGTCTCGACCTGAAACATCACCCATTCCTTCTCTCCAGAGATGCTGCCTGTCCCATTGAGATACTCCAACATTTTGTGTCTATCTCCAATTTAAACCAGCATCTGTAGTTCTTTCCTGCACAAAACTGTATTAAATATGTGTTGATGGATATTTAGTGACATATTGACATTCATAAATTCAATTCAAAACAAAAGCATATCACATATTGTGTGATTAGAAATTACAGATTATGGGAAAGGACACAAAGTGCTGGACTAACTTAATGGGTCAGACAGCTTCTCGGGTCGAGATCCTTCTTCAGACTGATTGGAGGGTGGGTAGGGGAGTGGAAGGACAAAGCATGGCATGGTCAGGATAGACTAGTGTGTGGGGATCGCTGGTCAGGACAGACTCGGTGGGCCGAAGGGCCTTTTTCCGCGCTGTATCTCTAAACTAAACTAAACTCAAGAGGTGAGGGGGGTTCGAGAGGCAGATAGTAGGAACATACGCCAGAGGAAGGTTGGAAACAGGTTCGAAGAGTTGCGAACTATAAAGCCAGAGGGAAGAAAATAGTGGAAGAACGTATCCACTCCGTACACAGCACCTATAGTCAGGATCGAACCCGGGTCTCTGGCGTTGGAAGGCAGCAGCTCTATCGCTGTGCCACCCCTCAAGTTCTGCTTGAGTTTTAAGTCAACGTTCCACTTCCTTTTAAAAAAGTGCTGGAGTTAAGGGGCTATCCTACTTGGGCGACCTAATTCGCGAGTTCTGGCGAGTTTGCCCTCGACTCATGCTCGCAGCATGGTCGACACGAGGTCGTAGGAGTTCTTTGTAACTCTCCTTCATGCTCGAGAGTGGTCTCCGCGTCCTCGAGGCCTCAGCTAGGTCGCAGCGTATTTTTCAACATGCTGAAAATTGCCCGCGAGTAAACAAAAGGTTGCCATGGGAAAAATCGACACTTTTTTACTCGTAGATTTAGTCGTAGTAGGTCGTAGTAGGTTGCAGTAGGTCGGCATGTTAGTCGTAGATAATCGAGGGTAGTCATAGATAGTCTTCATCATAGTCGAAGGGAGGTCGTAGGGAGGTCGAAGGAGCTCGTCTTCACACTCCACTATTTGGAGTCCAATTTTCCCTTAGCTAGTCGAAGCTAGTCATAGCTAGTCTTCAACACAGTCGAAGGAGGTCGAAGCTGGTCTTCTACATAGCCGAAGGAGGTCTTCAACATGACATTTTTTCAAACCCTCCTAAACTCTTCTAAACTCGCCAATTAGGTCGCCCAAGTGGGACAGCCCCTTAACTCAGCAGTCAGGCAGCATTTCTGGAGAACATGGATAGGTGACGTTTCACAGCGTGCTGGAGTAACCAGCAGGTCAGGCAGCATCTTTGGAGAACATGGATAGGTGACGTTTCACAGAGTGCTGGAGTAACTCAGCGGGTCAGGCAGCGTCTCTGGACAACATGGATAGGTGATGCTTCGGGTCAACCCTTCTCTGAAGACACAATCACTCTAAACAAGGGTCTGGACATGAACTGTCCCCTATACTTGTTCTCCAGAGATGCTGCTTGGCCTGCTGCATTTTTTGTAAGCCGGCATCTGCCTTTCCTTGTTTCTCCATTCTCTTGTTTGTTCCACTTCCTTTTCCGAGCTCCTTTTGACTTTGACTCATAGAGTCATACAGCGTGGAAAAAGTGCCCTTCGGCCCAACTTGCCCATGCCGACCACTATGCCCCATCTACACTAGTCCCACCTGCCCACATTTGGCCTATATCCCTCTAAACGTTTCCTATCCATTACTTGTGCCGAGATTATCTTCGATAGACAGAGGTTTTATACGAATGCACTGTGGCCCAGGGAATGGTGCAATGGATTTTTTTTTTTTTTGTAGATCATAATGTCGGAATCGTTTAATGTATTGCTCTCATTCAATCAGTCAGCAGAACATGAGCCCACTGTATTTCAGTCCCAGTTATCAGAAGTTGTCAAGTTCCCGTCTGCAGGTTGCAGATAGATGTCTCGTCTCCCTGAGCCATATTCTAATGAGCTCCCTCTCTCTCTCTCTGTTCAATTGTTAGCAAATCACTGTCAGGTTACCACAGTCACCCTGGTGTCAGTGATTCTCATCAGTAAAGAATCACTCTAGCTGTTCCTTCTATGGGATCAGTTATCAGTCTCCGACCTTCAGGAGCCTTGGCAAATGATTAGGTGAATAATGTTATGAAAGAAAGTTTAGTTTAGTTTATTATAGTCACATGTATCCCTGGTGCAGTGAGAAGCTTTTTGTTATGTGCTATCCAGTCAGAAAGACTACACATAATTGCAATCAGGCTGTCCATAGTGTACAGACACGGGATAAAAAGATAAAACATTTAGCGCAAGTCCAATACAGTCTTACTATTAAGCCATCCACAATGTACAGATACAGGATAAAGGGTATAACATTTAGTACAAAGTCCAACAAAGTCAGACTAATGATAGTACGAAGGTCTTCAATGCGGTAGATCGGAGGTCAGGAACAGAACCGCACTCTAGTTGGTGAGAGGATGGTTCAGTTGCCTGATAAATGCTGGGAATCAATTGTCGATGAATCTGGAGGTATGCATTTTCAAACTTCTGTACCTCTTGCCTGATGGGAGAGGGGAGAAGAGGGAGTGACCAGGGTGAGGCTGGTCCTTGATTATCCTGGTGGCTTTGCCGAGGCAGCTTGAGGAGCAGATGGTAGAACTGCAGGACACAGAGGAGACACAGTTGAGGTATCCATTTACAACAAGGCACATGTACTAAAGAAAGACATAATCTTAGATGTCCAAGAGTGGCAAGCCTCATCTTGGGAACAGATGCAAGGGAGATGGGAAAAAAGTGAGAGTAGGGGATATCGTCTTTGTAAAAATGCAGGAAGGAAATGTAGTCATGATAACTGTTGGGGTGAATGGTAGATGCCGGTCGATAGTCTGTTCCCTGCGATACCTGAGGATGGAGCATTGAATTGTCCACTAGTATTCATGTGGTGTACCAGAACAGAATATACCCATAGATTATGATGGAGAAGTCTGGGATATTGGCTGTAAGGAACTTTTACTTTAGTTGAGTTTACTTTAGCGATACAGAGCGGAAACAGCGTCCACCGAGTTGGCACCGACCAGCGATCCCCGCACATTAACACTATCCTACACACACTAGGGACAATTTTACATGTACACCAAGCCAATTGGCCTACAACACCTGTATGTGTTTGAAGTATGGGAGGAAACCGAAGATCTCGGAGAAAACCCACGTGGTCACGAGGAGAACGTACAAACTCCGTACAGACAAGCAGCCGTAGACAACCACCCAGATCGAACCTGGGTCTCTGGTGCTGCAAAAGCAGTAGCTCTACCACTAAGCCTCCGTGCTGCCCGTGCTGAACGGAATTAGTGGAAGAAATCTAGAGAAGATTTACTGAATTAGAAATAGAACATGTGGGAAACATTCAAAAGGAATCAATAGAGTCAAAGAGAAATATGTGGCACTAAAGCGCAAGAGCAAATCAGCCGGTAATGAAACAGCATTAGGGGGCGAATTGAAACTGTTAAAGCAGAGATTGACTACATACAGCAAAATGGAGGGAATAATAAAAAGTAAAGGAAATAAAATTAGCAAGGAGTAAAATAAACATAAAAACGTAAAATTAACTTATCGAGGAACATGAAAAAGAGATAGTGAACATTCTACAGAAACAGAACAGGGTAGCACAATGCTGCAGCAGTTAGAACTGCTATCTGACAACAAGAACACTGGTTTGATAGCGTATTGCCACACCCCGATCCATGCTTAGCAAGCATACACAAGATCCCGCATGCAAGAGGCACCAAGTTTTGGCGCCATTTCTAAAGTCCACGCTTTAGTTCTTACTAGACGACCTGTGGACCCGTTGGGTCCGCGTTGTGACGCCAGATATCCCCGTTGTGACGCCAGTCAAAATGGTGATCTGAAAATAGCGGCGAGCCCGGCAACCCTCCCCCAAATGTACAGGCGCGGCTGACGGACCCGGCAAGTGGGAGTGCAGTGCCGTTCATGGTATAACCATATAACCATATAACCATATAACAATTACAGCACGGAAACAGGCCCTCTCGGCCCTTCCAGTCCGTGCCGACCATTTGTTTTCCCCTAGTCCCATCTACCTGCACTCAGACCATACCCCTCCATTCCCTTCACGTCCATATACCTATCCACTTTACTCTTAAATGTTAAAATCGATCCTGCCTCCACCACTTCTGCTGGAAGCTGATTCCACACAGCCACCACCCAAAAAGTAATTTTTTTTTTAAAATAAGGGAACTACTTTGTAAAATTCAATGAAACTTGCTACTGCACACCCCAGGTGAATGGTGAGTAAGGTGGGCCCAAAATAGTTGCACTATCGTGTACCGGTTTGGCTGTATTTTGGGAACATACATACATACATACATACACCATGAGACTTTTAGTTAAGTATAGATGAGGGCACGGTAGGCCACACCCCGGTTCCCTCTTCTCTCCCACTGACCTCACTCCTCGCCAGTCGCTCCCGTCGCCGTTGCCAGCTCCACTCCCCTGCCACTGGTCATCGGGTGACGGGCAGGGGCTGGGTCTGCAGCTCCCCCTTCCCAGGCTAGCATTCCATGGGGTCTCACAAGCAGGGAACCGGCCCTAACGACCGCAGGCCACCGCCGGGTCTTCCGTTCGGCCACGGAGGACCGGATCGACGGTCTGCATTCTGTGCTTTCTGTGTGGAGTTTGTATGTTCTCTCCATGACCGCGAGGATTTCTGTCAGGTGGTCTGCCGTTCAACCATAAAAGGCGGGCTGATACGTTAATATTAGCTCCCAGTGTAGGTAAGTGGCATAGGAACCAAAGGTGAACTGTTGGACATGAGAGAGAATAAACTGCAGTGTTACAGGAAATATGAAAAGGGGAAATGGCATTATTTTATTGAGACAAAATGCTGGAGTAACTCAGCAGGATAGGCAGCATCTCTGGAGAGAAAGAGTCTATCTTCGATTTAAACCAGCATCTGCAGTTCCTTCCAACACATTATTTTATTGAGAGCCAGCATGCCCTCTATAGGTTGGATGGTCACTTTACGTGTTGGAGGAAGTATTGATTAATTGATTTATTGTAAGATACAACATGGAAACTGGTCCTTCAGCCCATGCTGACAACCGATTACCCCTTCACACTAGTTATATGTAGAGAAAGGGACTGCAGATGCTGGTTGATTCCAAAGATAGACACAAAGTGCTGGAGTAACTCAGCGGGTCAGGCAGCATCTCTGGGGGAAAAGGATGGGTGATGTTTTGGGTCGAGACCCTTCTTCACACTTGTTCTATGTTCTCTCACTTCCTAATCCACTCCCTACACGAGGCCAAATGGCCGACAAATCCACAATTCTTTGGGATGTGGGAGGACACTGGATAAACCTGGAGGAAACACACGCAGTCACTGAGAAAATGTGCAAACTCCACACAGACAGCACCTGAGGTCAAGATTGAACTAAATTCTCTGACCTGTGTGGTGGAAGTATTACCCGCAAATAAAATAATCAGCAAGTTAATACTTTGCTGAAAAGAAGAAAGATTGAACAATACAATATGTGTTCACATTTTCTTTTGTTTTTCCTTTGGAAAAAGATCGACATTTTTAATTTTTAATCCAACTTTTATCTAATGTAATTGCAACTTCAAACTATTTTAAATATCCCCCCCCCCCCCCCCCCCCCCCATCCTCCACATAATCAGCCTGATGAAGTCTTCCAACCCAAAACATCACCTGTACATGTTCTCCAGATATGCTGCCTGACCTGCCGAGTTACTCCAGCACTTTGTGTCTTTTTCTAAATCATAAGTATGGTTCTCTCTTCAGGTCGAATCATAGAATTAATCTAAGGATGCAATTTGACCCATTGCATCTATAACTCCTTGCTGGAGGAAACCGACTGAATTTCAATTGTCTGCTCTCCGCCCACAGATATTTCTATCCGCTTTCTCCATAAAAAAATAAAATATACTCTGATACAGCTGCTCTCTTTTGCAGAGCATTCCCTGCTCACAATAGTCCTTTGACTAATGATGACATTTCTCCTGACTGATCTTCCCCCAATCCTTCGTAATAATTCTAAATTGATGTCAGAATGTAATCTCTTCCCCGCCGACTGAAATCATTTTCCCTGGTTCCCTCTCCTATTCTCTTTAATTTCCGGATCATCCATTAACCTTCCCGGAGCAGAATTGCCTATCTCTCTCCTTAATAATAGTTTCCCTACCCCAGGATTCAACTTCTTGCCAAGATAGCGATCGAGGCAGAAAGTTTGCTAAATAGTCTTGAAATTAGATGAATTGAACTGAATCCGCGCCCATCCAGGCAGCACAGTGGCGCAGCGGTAGAGTTGCTGCCCCAGAGACCCGGGTTCGATCCCAACTACGGGTGCTTGTCGGTACAGAGTTTGCACGTTCTCGCCGTGACCTGTGTGGGTTTTCTCCGGGATCCCCGGTTTCTTCCCACACTCCAAAGGCGTACAGGTTTGTAGGTTAATTGGCCTGGTGCAAATGTAAAGTAATCCCTAGCATGTGTAGGATTGTGTTAATGTATGGGGATCGCATGTCGGCCCGGTCCCGGTGGGCTGAAGGACCTGTTTCCAAGTTGTTTCTCTGTATCTCTAAACTGGACCATCGATAGCCAGTTTCAACTTTATTTGACATTAATGCTTTTATTTAAATTATCAGTTAAAATAACAAGTACTCTCGAGTTTTTGAGTTTCATGCTATTGCTTTATAAATATTTGAAGTGTTTTCAACGTTTGTGCAAATGTCTCTCATCATCATAAGTATTCCCTTAAGGATTATTCTGATTCATGGAACAGACATAACAGCAATAGTCATTCCACTCACAGAGTCACAGAGTCAAGGTGGCCATCTACACTAGTATCACCTGCCTGCGTTTGGCCCGTATTGACACCTTTCCTATCCATGCACCGTCTCGCAAATGAACTAATTATATATAGACATCTTGGAAGCTTGTCATCTCCCTCTAAGCCTGTCCTATCCATGTCCACATTTATCTTAATCGCTGCAACTACCACCTACCTCCATTACCTCCGTCGGCAGCACCATTCCATACACCCACCATCCTCTGTGTGGAGAAAGTTACCCCTCAGGTTCCTATTAAATCTTTCCCCCCTTTTCCTTAAACCTCTGGTTCTCAAGTTGATTGTCACATTCTCACGTTTCCAGAGTAATTACACTTCAAAAAATGGACTTCATTATGTCTAAAATGTTTGGAGCAATCGGTGACTGCAAATTCAAACCTTTCCATTCAGCCGTCAGAACAACCACAATGAAGATAAAATTAGATCTGATAATAAACCCACTTGTCAACGAAGAAAACAGATGTCACATTGAGTGAAAAATAATCTCCAAAATCAGATAAAATTACTTTTGCAAATATCCAGAAGACTTAAATTTCCTTTGTCTCTCGCACTTAATCTTACTCTGCGAGTCAAATTAAATCATTTCCAGTGGGACAAGTTGCCTTTGTTCCAAAAGCTATGAATAGAGTCATAGAGTCATACAGCGTGGAAACAGGCCCTTCAGCCCAACTTGCCCACCACGGCCAACATGTCTCAGCTACACTACAGGCAGCACCTGCCTGCGCTTGGTCCATATCCTTCCAAACTTGTCATATGCATGTATCTGCCTAACTGTTTCTTAAATGTTGGGATAGTCCCAGCCTCAACTGCCTCCTCTGGCAACTCGTCCCATACACACAAACCTTTGTGTGAAAAAGTTGCCCCTCAGATCCCTATTAAATTTCTCCCCCCTCACCTTAAACCTTGTTTCTCGATTCCCCAACTCTGGGCAAGAGACTCTGTGTGTCTACCCGATCTATTCTCCCATGATTTTGTAATATACATCCAGAAACCATTAAAAAATATTCCTTTTCAGAAAGATATGTGTCCATTGTGCTCACAGATGTTAAATCCAGAAAGTTAAGTATTCATAGATTTTCAGTTAAATTCTGTCAATAAAATTGGACTTCCGTTGATATTTTGCTAAATTCGATCAGTGCTTCAGCGCATTTGACAGGGAGAAAACCAACAAGTGACAGTGGTGGCACGATGGCGCAGTGGTAGAGTTGCTGCCTTACAGTGCCAGAGACCCAGGGTTCGATCCTGACTACGGGTGCTGCCTGTACAGAGCTTGACCTTCTCCCCGTGACCACATGGGTTTTCTCTGGGTGCTCTGGTTTCCTCCCACACTCCAAAGACGTACAGGTTTGAAGGCTAATTGGCTTGGTGTAAATGAAAATTGTTCCTCGTGTGTGTAGGATAGTGTCAATGTGCGGGGATTGCTGGGCAGTGCAGATTCAGTGGGCCGAAGGGCCTGTTTCTGCGCTGTATCTCTAAACTAAACTAAACTAAATGTAAAGATGTCAATGTGTAACGTTGGTCGGGGAACTGTAAAAAATCTAAAAGATTGTAAAATTATCATCTGAGATGATTGCACAGTGGCTCACAAAGCAGCCACTGAAGCGTTAGACGATGCAATCATACATTAATGACAGGTGTTACTGTAATGCTAGCTAGAGATTTTCATCAAATGCTATCCACAATTCTATGAGGTACTTATCATGTAAATTGAAAGCCTACATCATATATTTTGAAAAATCTTCCATTTAGTTTAGAGATATACAGTGCGGAAACAGGCCCTTCGGCTAGCAGCGATCACCCCGTACACTAGCACTATCCTACACACACTGGGAACAATTTACATTTACACCAAGCCAATTAACCTATAAACCTGCACGTCTTTGGAGTGTGGGAGGAAACCAGAGAACCCGGAGAAAGCCCACACAGGTCACGGGGAGAATGTACAGCGTCCGTGCAGACAGCACCTGTAGCCGGGAGCGAACCCGGGTCTCTGGCGCTGTGAGGCAGCAGCTCTACCACTGGGGCACTACGCTGCCCATTAGAGCGCAAAATGAGTAAATGAACCCACTTGAAAAACAAGAGGTGAGTGCATTTAGAATCAATGAACTGCAGATGCTAGTTTATGCTGAAGATGGACACAAAGTGCTGGAGTAACTCAACTGGAAAGGCAGCATCTCTGGAGAAAAAGGATGAGTGATGTTTCGGCTCAGGGCCCTGCTTAATTTTACAGGTGATCCATCTTTGAGAGAGATTGACTTTAAATTTACTCAAATTAAAAAAAGGGGACATTAAACACAAAGACCCAACGGGAATGATTACAATGTGGGCCAACATGTTACGTCACTCAAGGACACAAAGTACTGGAGTAACTGAGCAGGTCAGGCAGCATCTCCAGAGAACATAGAAGGGCGATGTTTCGGGTCGAGACCCTTCAACCAGCGTTTGCAGTTCTATATTGTTTCTACTTTGTTACTTCACTTCATGATCTGATGCAAGGTTTTTCCCCACATGTTAATGAACACTATTTGAACGACCAATGTTTGCATGGAAGAGCCACATTTACCCCAAAAACCAACGCATTGCGGCCCACAAACAAAATCTTTCTTTCAAAGCTTTCCGGACAATCTGTACAATATAAAACTATTGACAGTGTGGCATTGGTGTTGGTATTGGTTTATTATTGTCACGTGTGGCGAGGTACAGTGAACAGCTTTTGTTGGTGCGCTGTTCAATTATATTAGATCATGCTATTCAGGAGTATAATTAACCCATAGACATGTACCACAGGTCGGGTAAATGTAATGCAGAACATAGTTTTACAGCGTTGTACCATAACAGTCACAGAGAAAAAGTCTAGCATCTGCAATGAAGGTAGGTTGGAAGATCAGGACTTCTGCCGAACTTATGATAAAAATCATTCAGTAGTCTGTCAGAGGGAAGTCTGGAGGTACATGCTTGTAAGCTTATGTATCTTCTACCTGATAAAACAGAATGAGAGACAGGAGAGAGGGGAGACTTTACACTCAAATTTCCTGGTGAATTTAGGTCATAATACTCCTGCACTTGGTCCGGGTTCACGTGTTTCTGGTGAATGTAAGATGGGAATGCAAAGGGAGGGCAATTCCCACCAGACAATTCCCTACCACAGAGGGCAGTGGAGGCCAAGTCACTGGATGGATTTAAGAGAGAGTTAGATAGAGCTCTGGGGGCTAGTGGAATCAAGGGTAATGGGGAGAAGGTAGGCACGGGTTATTGATTGGGGACGATCAGCCATGATCACAATGAATGGCGGTGCTGGCTCGAAGGGCCGAGTATCCTCCTCCTGCACCTATTTTCTATGTTTCTATGATTTGGACAGAATTAAAAGCACAGTTGACAAGAACAATGGAAAGATTCAGCAGGTCTGGCAATTCACGGGCTGGATGGGCCGAGAGGGCCTGTTTCCGTGCTGTAATTGTTATAGGTAACGAAGTAACTGTGTGAAAAAGAGATAAACCAAAGATTGTGAGGCTCCACATCTGAGGAGGGATGTGCTGGTGTTGAAGAGGTTCCAGAGGAGGTTTATAAGAATGATCCCAGGGATGATTGGGTTAACAGATGATGACTGTTTGACGGCACTGGGCCTGCACTCGCTGGAGTTTAGAAGAATGAGGGGGGAACCACATTGAATCTTTACCGAATAGTGAAAGGCCTGGATAGAGTGGATGTGGAAAGGATACTCCCACGAGTGGGAGAGTCTGACCAGAGGGCACAGCCTCAGAATGAAAGGACGTACCTTTAATAAGATGAGGAGGAATTTCTTTAGTCAGAGAGTGGTGTGGAATTCATTGCCACAGTCGGCTGTGGAGGCCAGTCAATGTGTATATTTAAAATGGAAATTGACAGATTCCTGATTAGTCCGAGTGTCAGAGGTTATGGGGAGAAGGCAGGAGAATGGGGTTGAGAGGGAAAGATAGATCAGCAATGATTGAATGGTGGAATAGATGGGCCAAATGGCCTAATTCTGCTCTTATGACATGAAATACTTCTTCAGAACCTTGGTGAGAGTTCACCAAGAGACCGATCCGAAACGTTAACTCTGCTGCGTCCAAACTGGTGACATTCATCTTGGTTTTAATTTAAGCAGAAAGTCCTATCTGAAACATTTAGAGACTAATCATTTTTATTTTCTTGCTTTAAATGTTTATTGGCATGGTTTTCTAAATCTATTATTGCCTATTAAAATCATTCATGTCATTTAACTCTTTTTCATTAATGGAATTTATTAGGTTCAGTGACTCTTCATAATGTGCACGTTAAAGGCATAATTACCGAGGCAACAAAAATTACAACGTGCCGAACAAAAAAACATAAAAATCAATATCTCAGGAGGAAATTGAAGCAATGTGCTAAATGCCAAAACAGTTCAGACAACAAAAAGAATACCAACACTTAATTGTACTTTCGAACACCAATGATCACACTGTACACTTACAGGAATGTGTAGGAAGGAACTGCAGATGCTGGTTTACACCCAAGATGGATACAAACAACTGGAGTAACTCAGTGTGTCCGGCAGCATCTCTGGAGAAAAAAGAATATGTGACGTTTCAGGTCGAGCTAGAGTGGATGTGGAGAGGATGTTTCCACGAGTTGGAGAGTCTGACCGGACGGCACATCGTCTGAATGAAAGGACGTACCTTTAAAAAGGAGATGAGGAGGAATTTCTTTAGTCAGAGACTGGTGTGGAATTCATTGCCACAGATGGCTGTGGAGGCCAGTCAGTGTGTATTTTTAAAGCGGAAATTGGCGGATTCCTGATTAGTACGGGTGTCGGAGGTTATGACACTCTGACTGAGCGTGTTTGGTTCAGTTTAGTTCACTTCACTTGAGTTTAGCGGAATGTTTAGTTTGGTTCAGTTTAGAGATACAGCGTCTTAAACAGGTCCTTCAGCCCACCGAGTCCACCTCAACCATCGATCACCCATTCACACTCGTTCCACGTTATCCCACTTTCGCATCCTACACACTTGAGGCAATTTACAGAAGCAAAATTAACCTGCAAGCCCGCACATCTTTTGAATGTTGGCGGAAACCAGGGATTCTGGGGAAAACCCACGCGGTCACAGGGATAGCGTACAAACTCCGCACAGACAGCACCGCAGTCAGGATTGACTCAAAATCTCTGGCGCAGTAAGGCAGGAACTCTACCGCTACACCACTGTCCTGCCCCAAAGATTTGATTTTGATTAACAGCTGCTATCAAAAAAGACTATAAAAACTTTGGTATAATTCTCAAGTGACACAGAAAATTTCTGAGTGGTCTCATATAACCTACTTTTAACAAAAGTTTCATAAGAATTCTCGAAAGAGTTTGTATCACAGAATCATGGTGTCATACAGCACGGAAACAGGCCCTTCAGCCCTAGAGGGCCAACCATCTAGGCTAGTCTCATTAGCCTGCGTTTGGCCCATATCCCTCTAAACCTTTGCTATTCACATACATTTCCTAGTGGCTAGGTTCTCCAGATGCTCTGGTTTCCTCCAACATTCATAAGACATTTGCGGTTGTTGTTAATCTTACTGTATGCTAATGGAGTGAGTAGGATATTGATGTTGACTGATTACAATGTAATAGATGAGAATGTCCCATTTAACTAGCGTGCCTTCTGGTGAACTTTTGTGTTTTGTTATGACCTTGTAATGTTACAACACTTTTACCCTTCCTTATAAACCATGTACCTGTTTCTAGTATTAGAGTCTTCGAGCTCCTTTATCTAGCTTGCTCTGTGTGTGATCATTTGGCATAGCTATTGTATATGCATGGCCATTACACTTATGTATTATTGTATTGCATAGTGTAACAATACTATGTCACAATACTATGAAATATATCATGTAATAATAAGGTACGATGTATGATAGGTGGTATATGGTATTATGCATCAACATTATGCTGTAACACATAACTTTATTATTGGATATGTAAAGTCAATTAACAATTGTCATAAACTATAACATGTGGGGATGGAGGGGTTTTGGGATTGGTGTGTGGGTAGGTGTGTCAATGAGAGCCTCTACATATGTTATGTCTTGTGCTGTATGTTCTATGTTGGACCCCCTCGAAAACGAGATGACTGTTCATCTCAAGGGGTTATCCATGAATAAACTTGTTTCAACTATCCAACCATTTCAGATTAACATAAATGACATTGAATGGCACATTTGATATAATCATTGGTCTAAGTAGGGCAGATGAAATACAGAGCGAGAATTGACCTTTCCAGTTTTGCATACTGATGACAACCAACTTGACATGAATGCAAAATAACCGTTTTTGAAGTTATTAAATGAGTTGCTTTTTAATTAAGGACTACAGAACCATGATGTGGGTGGAAGTTATTAAACTTAATATACCTGTGCTGGAAGTTTGTAGCAGCAATCTGAAACAAGTCCTTTTGGCTTGCTGCCTTACAGCGCCAAAGACCCGGGTTTGATCCTGACTGCGGGTGCTGTCTGTCTGGAGTTTGTACGTTCTCCCCATGACCGCATGGGTTTTCTCCGGGTGCTCGGGTTTCCTCCCACATTCCAAAGCCGTGCCGGTTTTATAGGTTTATTGGCTCCTGTGAATTAGAGTCATAGATTCATAGAGGTGATACAGTGTGGAAACAGGCCCTTCGGCCCAACTTGCCCACACCGGCCAACATGTCCCAGCCACACTAGTCCCTCTTGCCTGTGCTTGGTCCAGATCCGTCCAAACCTGTCCTATCCATGTACCTGTCTAACTGTTTCTTAAATGTTGGGATAGTCCCAGCCTCAACTACCTCCTCTGGCAGCTTGTTCCATACCCCCACCACCCGTTGTGTGAAAATGTTACCCCTCAGATTCCGATTAAATCTTTTCCCCTTCACCTTGAACCTCTGGTCCTCGATTCCCCTACTCTGGGCAAGAGACTCGGTGTGTCTACCCGATCTATTCCTCTCATGATTTTATACACCTCTAGAAGATCATACCTCATCCTCCTGCGCTCCAAGGCATAAAGACTCAACCTCTCCCTATAGCACACACCCTCTTGTCCTGGCAACATCCTCATGAAAAAAATTGAGAATTGGACATTGTCCCTAGTGTGTCGGAAAGTGCTGGTGTGCAGGGTGATGGCTGGTCAGCGCAGACTGAGTGGGCTGAAGGGCCTGTTCCACACTGTCCAAAATGAAGTCTGAAGACTACTGATGGTTTATCTGTCTCTATTGGTTATTTCACATAAAAGGATAAATAATCACAGCTTCAACTACTTTTTAACATTGCAAAATCTTTCTGTCTTTTCCCCTGACTCCCGCTGCTCATTTTTAAGCACTGCTATATGTGTATGACCTTGCATCTCAATTCCCTCTGTCTCTTGAACTTCTATGCTTCAATGGTAAAGGTCTCACAACTGCATCTTTCTTCTTACGCTGCGCCTCGCAGGAATTGATGGGGTTGTTACCCTTCCTTGTGAAAGCTTTGAGAACGTCCTTGAATCGTTTCCTCCATCTATTTCTACTAATTGCCTTACAACGCCAGAGCCCCGGGGTTCGATCCCGACTATGCGTGATATCTGTACGGGCTGTGTACGTTCTCCCTGTGACAGCGTGCGTTTTCCCCGGATGCTCCCGTTTCCTTCCACATTCCAAAGACGTACAGGTTTGTTTGAGATACAGCGCGGAAACAGGCCCTTCGGCCCACCGGATCCGTGCCGACCAGCGATCCCCGCACATTAACACCATCCTACGGCCACTAGGGACAATGTTTTTGTTTTTTTTTACTAAGCCAATTAACCTCTTTGGAGTGTGTGAGGAAACCAAAGATCTCGGAGAAAACCCACACAGGTCATGGGGAAAACGTACAAACTCCGTACAGACTGAACCAGTAGTCGGAATCAAACCCGGGTCCCCAGCGCTGCATTCACTGTAAGGCAGCAACTCCACCGCTGTGCCACCGTGACCACCGTGGTTAATTGGCTTCGATAAGTTGTAAAATTGTCCCTAGTGTGCAGGATAGTGTTAGTGCATGGGGTGATCGGGGGTCAACACGCTCGGTGGGCCAAAGGGCCTGTTTTCATTCTGTATCTCTAAAGCATAAACAGAGGAGAGCATAGATTTCCCATAGGTTGCTTAAAGCTTCTATTTTAGAAAAGATTCCCAGCTTAATATTGCTCTGATCTTTATGAATCCTTAACTACCTCCCATTGTCCATTCAAGTTATACACATTGAATAGAACTGTTTTATTTTTAATAATTGTACTTCCTCCAGGCTCTGGCTTTACTGGAACCCTTGAGGATGTTTGGAAGTGGAGGATTCAGAAGATGTGACGTTGATAGCTTTGCACTTCAACCTATGTAACATATATTTTCCTTTCCTCTCATAATGTACGCAGTCATTGTGCACTGGAAATGTCATTGTTTCATTAGTTGATTCAAATCACCTCACAGTACTAAAAAATGTTTTAAATGTAATTCTATCTAAATGCAGGGACTATTTTCTTCCTATCATTGGGTGCATGGTGGTGTTGTGGTAGAACTACTGCCTTACAGAGCCAGAGACCCGAGTTCGATCCTCATTGCGGGTGCTGTCTGTACAGAGTTTGTACGTTCTCCCCGTGACCTGCGTGGGTTTTCTCCGAGATCTTCGGCTTCCTCCCACACTCCAAAGCCGTACAGGTGTGTAGGTTAATTCCATGGTGAACAGAATGATTTTTTTTTTTCTGAAAAATGGAAACAGGGCCTTTGGCCCATCGGATCCACGGCGACCATTGATCACTCATTCACACAGGGTCTAATTTAATCCACTTTCGCACCCACTCCCTACACACTAGGAGCAACTTTACAGAAGCCGATTAACCTGCAAACTCACACTTTTTGGGATGTAGGAGGAAACCAGAGCACCAGGAGGAAACCAAATCAGTCACAGGGAGAACATGCAAACTCCACACAAACAGCGTCTGAGGATGGGGTCGAACCTGGGTTTCTGGCGCTGTGAGGCAACAGTTCTACCAGCCACCAACAGTTCTAACAGCTGCGCCACTCTGATGGTAGAAGCCCTCTCGTGGAGGATATTGGAAACCAGATGAGTTTTTACAACAACTATGGCAGTCTTTCAAGATTATCACACTGATATTGATGATTTACAGCGCGGAATCAGGCCCTTCGGCCCACCCAGTCCGCACCGACCAGTGATCACCCCATACACCAGCACTATCCTACACACACTAGACACAATTTTCCAATTATACCACAGGGATTTATCACAAGGAGAACGGACAGCATACATTCCATACAGACAAGCACCAATAATCAGGATCAAACCCAGGTCTCGCATTATAAGGAAGCAACTATACCACTGCGCCACCATTAAATAGAGCACTTAAACATGCCAAATGACACTTCATGGTAACGTGATCAATAATACACCTACAGTGGACGTAAGATCATCATAGAGTAAATAATCAAAGGCAGTGACAGACTCATGTTTTAAGAAACACCCATGAGGGGAAAAGGAGATAAAATAAACTTCAAATTTATTCAGTTTTCTTCTGCGATGTTTTTGTTAAGTAAATCATATATAAGTATCTGTGAAAAAATGCAACTCAAAGTGTGTGAAAAAGGATAAATGGATAAAAAATATCTGCGGCAGAAAGGGACAGCCAGCCTACTTGGCATCTAAACTGTAAGGTGAAAAATCATTAGATTAGAAAATGTCATGAAAGTTTACACCTTAGTCAGCTATAAACTACTTAGTAATATTCAACTCAAGTTCTGTCACAACCACATAGCCTCAGATATCAGCAGACAGTACACAGTCTTATCAAAGATGTGTTTTGCCTTTAATTCACAGAAGCCGGTGAAAGATAGCTAACTCCTGGTGATATGAGATCGACAACTCAATCTCAGCTTACATCAGCTACTCCAGTGGGAGTTTCAAGATGAGTAACACTGTGAGAGATGTCCTTGTTAACATCAAGAAATCGGTCGGCTGTAAATATGGAATGGAAGAAACCAATAGTGTGGCCATTTCATAAATCCAACAGTCCATTCGGCCCATCATCTACTCCACCATTCAATCATGGCTGATCTATCTCTCCCTTCTAACCCTATTCTCCTGCCTTTTCCTCATAACCCCTGACACCCGTACCAATCAAGAATCCATCTATCTCTGCCTTAAAAAAATATCCATTGACCTGGCCTTCAGTGGCAATGAATTCCAGAGATTCACCACCCCTTAAAACAAATTTGAACATAAAATAAGTGATTTAGTTGCATATTTACATCTTTAGTTTGCTGAGTTGGGCCGTACAAACAATGATACAGTAAATTATTTCCTGGTGATATCTAATAAATTCCTCTTGGTCCTCTGTTTTCCACTCGTACCTTCATCTCAGGGTCCAGAAATCACTTAAACGCTGCTTGAGCTTCAGAGTTATAAATTAACAAATATTATCCAAGTTACACACCTGTAATCCTACTGATACATTATGCCACATACTGTATATAGCATGTTACCAATTTAAAAGCTCTACTGAGACATGATATAAATGTGCATGATTTGAAATAATTCATACAGTAGTTGTTGTTAAAATGAGAATGTTAAGCTCTTGGAAGCTAAATAAATTGACTCAGAAAACAGTCTTAGGGTACCAATTTGATTCCCCCACATCTCTTATCTGACTGGAAAAAAGCTCTTGCTATTTTCTCCGCTTCTCTGCTTCCAAAAAAGTAATATATATTTTATTAACCGCTCCTGATTAATGCTTTTGATGACAGTATACTCAATTTTTTAATGCAAAACACAAAACTGGCATCCAGGAAAAAGGCAATCCAGCCTCTGCCTACATTCTGTCTGTTTTTCAATGTTATTTTTATTTTCCGTCTGTTTCAAAGTTGTGATTTGGAGGATTCTGTCGATTTTCTACGTGGGAGAGGGGTAAGGGGGAAACCATTTCCCAGCCACTTCCTGGCGAGGATGTGACTATTCTCCGAGTCGCATCCTCGCCCCCCCCCCCCCCCCCCCCCCCCCCCCCGCGGCCTACGAACCGGATTGGCGCGGCCTTTCCAGCCGGGGACCGGCCAAAGCTTCAGCGGCGGCGGCACAGCACTGGATTCACCGCGGAGCGGGCGATGCCTACCTGGATCGCCGTTTGAAGCTCCGGAGTGCTGGGCCTGCTGCTTCAACATCTCGGAGCTGAGGTTGGCCAGCACTAACCAACATCGAGGAGTCCTGGGACCCTTTGCCGAGGGCCGCCAGCGTTGAATCTCCGCCCAGCGCAGCCTGTGGACTCAGGTAGGAAGTGGCCGATTCGGATGTCCAAGCCGTCGAGGTGGTTCTCCCATTCCGACGTCGGCGTTCCATCATCCCGGCGTGAGGGCCTGAACATCGGGCCGCCAGTGGCGGCGACTGCGAGGGGTTCGGGAGCGCCCCGACCACGAGTGACAACGGAGGAGGATGACTGAATTTTAGAGCCTTCCCTCATGGTGGGAAACTTTGCCCCCGCTGTGTGGGGATGTCTGTGTTAAAGTCTATCGTGTTCTGAGCTCTTTATTATTCGTATGGCTGTGTGGCGACCACACATTTTACTGTACCAATTGGTACATGTGACAAATATATGTATCTCGTACCGTGTATTGAAGTGTATAAACATATCTTTCAAATCCACATCCCAATGAAATTACTCTGTGATATTTGAAATTAATGATGGTGAAGAAAGACTTCTATGATAGATACAGTAGGCCAACTGGGAGTCAGGAGCACCCACTTGTGGATGGCTCTCTTGGAGAGCCAAAATGGTGCCACGCACATGTAGAGTGGTACTGTACTAATCCAGACCCTTCAGACCAACTCATCCATGCCGACTAAAATGCTCCATCTAAGCTAGTCCCATTCATCTGTCTTTCATGTTCATAAATTGTCAGAGCAGAATTAGGCCATTCGGCCCATCAAGTCTTCACTGCCATTCGATCACGGCTGATCTATCTTTGCCTCTCAAAACCATTCTCCTCCCTTCTCCCCATAAATCCTGACACCCTTCCTAATCAAGAATCTATCAATCTCCACCTGAAACATATCCATTGACTTGGCCTCCACAGCCTTCTGTGGCAATGAGTTCCACAGATTCACCACCCTCTGACGAAAGACATTCCTCCCCATCTCCTTTCTAAAGGGTCCAATCCTGACCATGGGTGCTGTCTGTACGGGTTCTGTGCATTGTTCCCTGTGACTGTGTGAGTTTTCTCCGGGTGCTCCGGTTTCCTCCCACACACCAAAGAAGTGCAGGTGAGCAGGGTCATTGGCTTTGGTAACATTGTAAATTGTCCCTAGCGTTAGTGATCGCTGGTGGGCACGGACTTGGTGGGCCGAAGGGCCTGTCTCCATACTGTATTTCTAAAGTCTAAAGTCTAATGTCTTTGATGTGGTAATGTTGAGATGCACAGTCCGAATGACAACACTTCTCACATTCTGAATGCTTATCAACCAGGAGGAAGAAATACTCCCTTCCTCACTGAAGAAGGATAACACGTCCCCTCTACGAAGCATGAACAATAGGTTTCTGGGCAGCAGTAGCCTGTGGACCTGTCACATCAGGCAGACATCATCCTGATCAATCCTAAGCCATTCAAAGCCTCCAGCCACTGCTGTTATGTGGATGACTCCCAAATGCAACATCTGCGGGTCCAAGTTTTCACTGAGGAACTATTCTTCACTGAGAATAAATGAATTTGGCTCGCGGAGAATTGCAAACATTAGCCTTCTGCCCAATACAACTTGGTATGAATCGGTGCATGGGCCACTGGATGGTGTTAAAAGCTTCTGTAGCCCCTCAGGAGCCAAGATAACATTATGGATCTTTGTCCTTAGCCAGAACCTCACCATCAGTATCAGCTGCCTCTCGCATTTGGCCTAATTGCTGACAGTTTCCTATTATGTTGGACTACGCATAATATAGAACAAGAGCATAGAAGAGTACAGCACAGGAACAAACACTTTGGCCCCAATGTCTGAGCTGAGCATGATGCCAAGCTATATTAATCCCCTCTGCCCACGCATTCAGTTTAGTTGAGTTTACTATACTATAGTTAACTTTAGTTCAGTTTAGTTTAGAGATACAGCGCGGAAACAATCCTTTTGGCCCACCGAGTCCGCACCGACCAGCGATCCCCGCACACTAACACTACCCTACACACACTAGTGACAATTTTACATTTATACCAAGCCAATTAACCTACAAACTTGTACATCTTTGGAGTATGGGGGGAATACAAAGAGCTCGGAGAAAACCCACGCGGTCGTGGGGAGAGCGTGCAAACTCTGTACAGACAGCACCCGGCCTGGCGGAAGATGGCTCTGCCCAAGCCGGCTGCCTGCCCCTTTTCCAGGTTTACGCCCGTGCCCGGGTGGTACTTGTAAGAGACTACGCGCTGCCCACGGGCGCCCTAGGGGATTTCCGGGACCGTTGGGCACCGCGTGTGGTGGAAGTCATCCTCGATGGGGATTGTAAAATAGGGGTTTATTTAGTATATTTGTTTGACGCGTATTATAGTGGTGGGTTTTATTTCATTTTATATTGTACTGTAAATATTATTTTTAATAATTGGTTAAATTATTTTTGGTTAACATTTTTTTTAAATTACAGACAGCACCCGAAGTCGGGATCGAACCCTGGGCCTCTGGCGCTGGAAGCGCTGTAAGGCAGCAACTCGACCACTGCACCACCGTGCCACCCCACAGGATCCATATCCCTCCATTCTCATTCAATTCCAATTTGATTAGTAAGGATGTCAGGGGTTATGGGGAGAAGGCAGGGCATAATTCTGGGACATATGACAATAAAACACTCTTGACATATTGCAAAGGCGTACAGGTTACTTGTCCTCCGTAAAATTGCCATTGGCGTGCAGTGTACGGGATGATCACTGGTTGGCACGGATTTGGTGGGTCGAAGGGCTGTATCTCTAAATTGAACTAAAGTAGGGAACATGGAGCGGTCGTACTCCATGTCCCGACGCTGAACGTGACGAATCCATGTTCCCCAGAGATGCTGCCTGACCCGCTGAGTTCCTCCAGCTTTTTGTATCCATTAGCCACACTCCCAGATAGGGACTAATCATCCACAGATGTTTCGCGGAGCTGTTGAAATTAGTCCCCATGGTCTTTCCCTGTTATTGTTCCTGTGCTGCATACTATATTTTGTCCCATCATTCAGATTTGGAGCGTACGAAGTAACAAAATTCAGCCGTTATTATTTCCCCAGTGGCAGCGAATTTGCTGGGAATTGGAAATGTCTCTCCATTGTTCGGCAGCTCCTTCAGTCTGTCGTCATTTTAAATATTGAGGAATCTGAATGTGTACTTAGCTCTCAGGGTGATAATGCAGCTTGGATTTGTGGCTCAGAATTTTGATATGGAGATAAGTGATTCTAATCACGATAATATTGCTGAGGAGGCTGGTTTCTTGAAGCACGCAGACATTGGACTGAGTAGAAAAATGGAACCGCTGTGGAGGTTCTCTCACTTAATTTGAAACTTTGAGCCAAGGGGCAGATGTGCACAGCGGGGACTTACTACAGATACAGCAGCCATTACAGCTGCTGAAGGAAAAAGAACAGCTTAATTTTCCCAAAGGAAATAAGTTGCTGGAAAGCCAGGCTAAAGTACGGCTGAGCGGGTGGAGGTACAGATGACAAATGAGTGATTGTCGGTGAGAATTCACCGTGGCTTATTTCACTGCACCGTGATCGTACTTATTCAATGACATGTGGAATCTTCCGAGCACTTCACAATCAATCATTCAATGGTTTTTTTATTGCCACCGGTGCGCAGTGAAATTATTTTCTCTACAAACGGTTCCAGCAGAGATTTGCCATACCCAGGCACATCCCCGATTAGCAAGTGCACTGAAAGAGTCCACTGATCTCACATGCAAGAGGCACCATGTTTTGGCGCCATTTTAAAAGTCCAGTCCATGCTCTCGGTGTTATGAGCTTTACCTTTTTCCAGGCAAGCCCCAGACTGCCTTTGCACATGGATGGCAAACTCTACAAGTGTTTGAACGTGTTTCAGCACACAATCTCTTAGTTAGTCAGTTTAGTTTATTGTCACGTGTACAGTGAAAGCTTTTGTTGCGTGCCAACCAGCCAGCAGAAAGACGATAAATGATTATAATCAAGCCATTCGCAGTGTACAGATACATCATAAGGGAAGAAAGACACAAAAAGCTGGAGTAACTCAGCGGGACAGGCAGCATCTCTGGAGCGAAGGAATGGGTGACACTTCGGAAAATGATAAGGGAGTACTCCAGCTTTTTGTGTCTAAATATATAAGTATATGCGTGTGTGTATGCGTATACTATATAGAGAGTTAGAGCTCTTAGGGCTAGTGGAATCAAGGGGTATGAGGAGAAGGCAGGACCAGGGTACTGATTGGGGATGATCAGCCATGATCACATTGAATGGCGGTGCTGGCTCGAAGGGCCGAATAGCCTACTCCTGCACCCATTGTCTATGTAAGTATGTTTAGAGCAAGGTTGAGGCAGTCAAGTCCGATCAAAGATAGTCCAAGGGTGCCCGCTGAGGTAGATAGTAGTTCAGGATTGCTCTCCGGTTGCAGTAGGATGGTTCAATCTCTGAGCACAAAGCAGCAAACGATTGTCCCATCCAGATAGCAAAAATTAATAGAATGTGTCATTATTTTTGGTTAGCCGTTTGTCCATCGTGTTGTTGCCTGCTTCGTTTTCGGAACCTGTGAGAGAGGAATTACTGAACCTTGGAGGGGGGGAAGAGGGGGGAGGGGGGGAGGGGGGTGGGGGGAGGGGGGAGAAAGCTGGGAGATAGGTGGGGGCAGACAAAACCTGACAAGTGATAGCTTGATAGGCATAAAATGCTAGAATTACTCAGCGGGTCAGGCAGAATATTTGGGGAAATAGAATGGGTGATGTTTTGGATCAGGGACATTTTTCCGACTGAGTAGAATGTAGAAAAGGCGGGGGGGGGGGAGAAAGCTGGAAGAGAGGTGGAGGCGGACGAAGCATAATAAGTGATAGGTGGATACAGGTGAGGGGTTTTGATTGGCAGATGAAAGCTAGAGATGAAAAGGGGATAAAAGGGTGTCAGATAAGGAGAGAAGATGAGTGAAACTACCTGGCTACAATCAGTCCAAATAATGGTCCCGTCCCCAAAACATCACCTCTCCATGTCCATGTTTCCCTGAAAATGGCGAATTCAATGTTTATTTTACCGGATTGAAGGTTGCCCAAGCAGAATATGAGGTGCTGTTCTTGCAGTCGTGCAGCCATGTAGATGTTGAGTGTAAGGATGTTCCTCTTGTTTGCCCTCGTGAGTAAGGCAATGATGACTTGGAGCACAATGCATGGAATATACAACGTTGAAGAGTACAGCAGGGGACCGGCCCTTGGGCCCACAATGTGCCAAACATGATGCCAAGACCAACCCTTAGCTGCCTGCTTATAATCCATATCCCTCCATCCCCTGCATATTCATATGCCACTCCAAGAGTTCCTTAAATGCCATTATCACATTTGCTTCAATCACCACCCCCAGCAGTGCATTCCAGGTACTCACCACCCACTGCGTAGAAAACCTATCCGGCACAACTCCTTTAGACTTTGCCCCACTCACCTTGCAGCTACGTCCTCTCACGCTTGATTTTTCCAACCCGAAATAAAGGTTCTGATTGTCTACCCAATCTATGCCTCCCATAATTTTGGATACTTTGATTCGTAAGGGTGTCAGGGGTTATGGGAAGAAGGCAAGAGAATGGAGATGACAGGGAAAGATAGATCAGCCATGATTGAGTGGCAAAATAGACTTGATGGGCCAAAGCCTAATTCTGCTCCTAGAACCTATGAACTTCTATAAATGACCCATGGTCCAGTTCTGTCTATATGGAATTTGTGTGTTCTGGTTTTCTCCCACATTCAATAAAACATGAAGGCTGATATAAGTTTCAGCTATTCTGTAGGTGAGGTGTAGAAGCTGTAGGGAGTTGACAGATTAGTGTACGATTGGTGCAAAAACTGGTTGGTATGGATTTGATGGGCTGAAGGGCTTGGTTCCATAATGTAATTCACTGGGGCTCTTTAGAGTTTCTGATATTAAATGAATCAAGGGATAATGACCGATTGTAGACAAACAGAACTGAGATCAATAAATCCCAACAGTGAAGATTCAGCCATTATTGGCTGGCCTGTGAAAATGGACCAACACAATCTCCCGCCTCCGACTCCATGTCTTCTTGTGTTTTTAAACTGGCTCATTGCCAAAGTCAAATTAGTCACCGATGGGAGATTTTTCCCCTAATTGCAGCAGTTTCCAGACATTCAAGCAGGCTTTTAAAAATCAAGCAGAAATTTTTACATGCAGCACAAAAAGGCACGCGTTACATGTTTTTGAATATTGAAAATATTTAATTTACTCAGAAACTGATGAGAATACGTTAATGAGATCAATGAATTACATGGCCATATATTTAATAAATCATTTCATGTAATTTAAAATCAAATGACATACAACTGCAGGCATTATGAACTGCAGGCATTCCCCGATTATTCAATGTATGATGACGTATGTTAATGATTCCAGGCAGGGAGCATCAGACTCTGATTGAAAATATAATGTTGAAAACCCATCTTCAGGTTTATTAATCAAATTACAGATGATTCCCAATTTTAAGTATATCTAAGGAATGTATTTGTAATGCAAGAGAAAAATCCCGGTAGATATTCTAAGACAAAAGTCGATAGCATGGTTCATAGAAGGTTTCAATTTGTGATTAAGCAAATTAATCTGAACAGATGCTAATGGCAGATGAAATGTAATCTTGATAAGTGCAACGTGACGCATTTCAGAGCACTAATGGGGGTAGGACATTCACTGTGAAGAGTGGAGGCTTAAGGGTCTGTCCCACATACGCGATTTTTTCGGCGACTGTCATAGTCTGTCATAGACTGCCGGCGGTCGGAACTATTCTCTGGCGATCCCCGGCAAGGGATCGCCCCGCTCCGCGATGGAAAGTCCACGCTGGGCTTTCCATCGCGGGGCCCGACTCCAGGAAAGGCCGCACCAATCCAAGTTGTTAGGCCGCGAGGGGGGCGAAGAAGCAACAAGGAAAAAAGTCGCATCTCCGTCGAGGTGACTGAAAACGGTTTCCCCCTATTCCCCCCCCCCCCCCCCATCAACCCCACATAAGACATACCAAGAGATACTAAAACATAGATTTGGACATACTAAATAAACAAAAAAAGTCAAAATGACGAACCTGCTGCTGGCGAGGCAGCCGACGCACAGCGCCACCTAGCGTTAAAGATTGGCTTTGGTAAAGATTGTAACTTGTGTAGGATAGTGCTGGTGGCCAAGTCACAGAATGATATTGACCAAGTGCTAGTAAATGGAGTTAGCATAACTAAGAAATTGGTTGGCATCGTGAACATGAAGGCCAGAGATCTTGTTTCTATCATGTATGGCTCTATGTCTCTCATAAAATCTGTTCAGATAATGCACGTCACCTTGAGCACAACTTGCACCCATTTTGTTGGTTAGATCCAAAGTGTAAACTCCATGCCTGGCATCTTTACACCATTCCCTATTAGTTCCACTCACGTTTGCAGCTTTGTAAGGAGAAGACAGAAGTGGATTAATATCTAGCACTGATAAGTCTTGCCAGTTTTAAGTTGATTTTTGTTTCATGTTTTGTGAGTTGCTTTCCATTTTTCCAGAGTGAAATAAATGCAGAATATTTCAGAACTTTGACAGCGTTTAATGTTGGGGAACGAGGGGGAGAGTTCAGAACAGTACAATGGTTTATTGGGGTAAATTCCTGTATAATACACATAAATAAAGTATGAAAATATATGTATTCATACATATGAGTTTAGACTTTAGACTTTAGAGATACAGTCTGAAGAAGGGTCTCGACCCAAAACATCACCCAATGCATCTCTCCAGAGATGCTGCCTGTCCCGCTGAGTTACTCCAGCACATTTTGTCTACCTTCGATTTAAACCAGCATCTGCAGTTCTTTCCTACACAGCCCTTCAGCCTGTCCACACCAACCAGCGATCACCCCGTACACCAGCACTATCCTACACAGTACGGACATTTTTTTTTTTTTAATGTCACTTAAGTTTTTATTAATTTTCCACAGAAACAAAATAATAAAAACAATCAAAATTAAATTTTAAAATATAGGAAAACAGAGGTAAATAAAACAAAATTGGAATAAGACCATGTGGTTCACTTACCAAATGTTTTTTTAAAAAGTTACATTGATTAGTTATCTGGAGATATTTCAATATTCGCACAACATACCATCTAGTTCTACATAACACAGTCTTCCCATATCTAGCTCGGCATTTATCTAGTTCATGTCATGGCTCAAATAAATGGTCCATTTTTCCCAGATCTTCTCAAATGAATTTTCCTTGACTCTCAAGGAATATGTCAGTTTCTCCATAGCAAAGATGTCTCGCACAATTTCTAGCCACTGTTCCTGTTTTGGGTTTTTTTCATTAAGCCACTGCCTGTTGGGACAATTTACTCATTTTACCAAAGCCAATTGACCTACAAACCTGTATGCCTTTGGAGTGCGGGAGGAACCCAGAGTTTACCCAGGCTGTCACAGGGCGAGTGTACAAACTCTGTACAGACAGCACCCGTGGTCAGGATGTTGACCACCCGGGTCTCTGGCGCTGTAAGGCAGCAACTCTACCGCTGCTCCACCATGGCGCCCAATTGGAAGAATTCTTTGGAAGGATCGGAATCATGCAGGAATCCCCTCCCTTTTGTGACAGAGCAGACACAAGAAGAAGGAATCGTGAAGACCAAGAAGGAGAGCAGAACCATGACAAACACAAAATGCTGGAGTAAATTAGCGGGTTAGGCAACATCTCTGGAGAAAAGGAACAGAAATGTTTCGGAACCCGTCTTTAGACTGAAATTTCTTTTCTCCAGAGATGCTGCCTGACCCCCTGAGTAACTCATCCCTGACAAGAATCAAGAATCTGTGTGGATTAAGAATCTATCTTTCTCTGCCTTGAAAATATCCATTGACTTGGCCTCCATAGCCGTCTGGAAGTCATGAAATCATGTTGAATTCATGTAAATCTATTCATGGACAGCATCTCATGGAGTGAACAACCACGCAGTTAAATGTGGAAATCCAGAAACTGATGACAGGAATTGCAGGGTCTTCCATAAGAAATCCTGTTCTCCATTCTCCTTCAGTGGGACTTTAACAAGTCTATGAAGCAGCAATGATTCCTCCTGCACTTTGTGTCTAGCTTCAGTATTAACCAGCATCTGCAGTTCCTTCCTACATAGGTACAGATCCAACATGGTATAGTTCATCGCCATTCAACTGCCACTGGTAGGTCACGTGTGTGTGTGTGTGTGTGTGTGTGTGTGTGTGTGTGTGTGTGTGTGTGTGTGTGTGTGTGTGTGTGTGTGTGTGTGTGTGTGTGTGTGTGTGTGTGTGTGTGTGTGTGTGTGTGTGTGTGTGTGTGCGTGTGTGTGTGTGTGTGTGTGTGTGTGTGTGTGTGTGTGTGTGTGTGTGTGTGTGTGTGTGTGTCCACCCCTCCCCCCTTGCAATTAAAAAAAAAAAAAAATTTGTCACAGTGGCGCAGCGTTTGACCCCGACTACGGGTGTTGTCTGTACGGAATTTGTACGTTCTCCCCATGACCACGTGGGTTTTCTCCGAGATCTTCGCTTTCCTTCCACACTCCTAAGACGTACAGGTTTGTAGGTTAATTGGCTTGGTGTATGTGTAAATTGTCCCTAGTGTGTGTAGGATAGTGTTAATCTACGAGGAACGCAGGTCGTCGCGTACCCGGTGGGCCGAAGGGCGTGTTTCTGCGCTGTATCTCTAAATCAAAATGTGCACTTGAATGCTTTTGTGTTGTGGCCGCTCTTGATTCTCTGTACGGCCTTGTGCTGATTTCAGCAGCACTAAATCCGTGCAGCTGATGTTATACATGCATTTCCGTGACATCTTCCGCATAACTGCCAGCCGACAGCCCTTTGGTCTGGAGCCCTCGCACCTCTGGAAGAAGGCAATATGTGCCTGAGAGAACCATTTCATTCGTTGCTTCAGGAAAGGAACTCTCCGCAAATAGAAATCACAAAGCTTGGAGGCTGGCAGCTCATGTTTCCCAGAATAATAATCAGCTGCACTAGCAAAAAATCCACTTTTATCACCTTTATTTTTCCCTCAAAATCACCATCAGAGAGTTGTTTTCGTGGAAATGTAACATCAGCATTTCCAGCATATGCAGCTATTTACTTTTTAAAAATCACAGTTCCTTTTTCATAATCCAATGTTCTTTCTATTGAAGATAGACACAAAGAATTATATACTTACTTTGTACCTACATCAACACGTACCTTAAGGGCCTGTCCCACTTAGTACGAGGTAATTCAAGAGTTCTCCCCTGATTCGAGCTCGTGTAATGTACGTAGCGGGTAAGTAGGGGCTCGTACGAGTAAAAAGTAAAACAATTTTTCATCACGAGTATTTTTTTTACTTGTGGACATTTTTCACAGTGTTGAAAAACGTCACGAGTTTACCGGATATTCCAAGTACCGGTCGTTACTCGTACGAGCTGCTACATGACATCCACAAACTCCTATGTACCCGCTGCGTACATTACACGGCGCCCATCCACGCTCCCCAGAGATGCTGCCTCAGTCACTCTAGCACTGTGTCCTATTGAAAGTTAGGCTAACATTATCACATGCAATCCAACTTTATGAATGCTAGTTGATAAACCCCAAAAAGCTGCAGATGGAGTCATATGATTATACAGCACGGTTGTGATAGATTCAGCGGGCCAACTGGGAGTCAGAACCACCCATGTGTGGAATGCTCTTTGTGCCCTTGGAGACCCAAAATGGTGGCTGTGAAACCCATGCGCAAAGAGTCATGGAGACATACAGTGCAGATTCAGGCCCTTCAGCCATGCCAACCAAGCCGCCCCATCTAAACTAATCCCATTTGCATGTGTTTGGTCTATAAATCTTCCCTATCCATTTGCAGATGATGGAAATCTCTCAATAAAACAAAAAATGCTGGAAACACTCAGCAAGGCAGACAGCCTCTGCGGAAAGGGATTCCCACACTGCTGAATGGTCTTGTTACCTGAATCATTAACTCTATTATCTTCCCATGGATGCTGACTGACCAACATATAATATCCATCATCTTCTGTAGGTATCATATATGCCACAGCAGAACGGCACGGTGGCATGGCAGTAGTGTTGTGGCCTTACAGCGCTTGCAGCAACGGGTGCTGTCTGTACGGAGTTTGTACGTTCTCCCCGTGACCTGCATGGGTTTTCCCCGAGATCTTCCACTCGCACACAAAGACGTCCCCTTAAGACCGATTCTGGAGTATGGTGTACAAGACAGAGAGATTTACTAGAATGTTGCCACAGCAACCGGTTTTTGGAACATCTTTTAACATTGTCCCTATTGTGTGTAGGTTATAGTTATAGTGTAGGTAGGATAGTGTGAAGGGGCTGTCCCACTTGGACACCCTAATCCACGAGTTTAGAAGACCCTAGACGAAAAAAATGTCACGGCCGTGTTGACTCGCCGAATTAAAAGACCTCCTATGACCTCCTACGACTATGTCTACGACCTCCTACGACTATGTCTGCGACCTCCTACGACTATGTCTGCGACCTCCTACGACTATGTCTGCGACCTCCTACGACTATGTCTGCGACCTCCTACGACCTCAGTCTTCCCCACCTAAGACCAACTACGACTAGCAACGAGTTGAAAATGATCACATGATAAAATTATGTCATCTTTGCATTTTTTTCTCGGGCCAGTTACCGACCTACGACTACCTACGACTACCATCATGACCTACTACGACCTACCTACGACCTACCTACGACCTACCTACGAGTAAAAAGTGTCAATTTTTTCCATGCCGACCTTTTTTTTAACTCGTGGACATTTTTTGATGAATATTTTTTATTAGTTGGAAATACATATTAATAGAGAATACTTCTTACATACATTCGGAATATTTTTTATCAGGCTGTAAAAAACGCCGCGACCTACTTGATGCCACGAGTACGCGGAGACCACTCACAAGCATGAGGAAGAGTTACGAAGACCTCCTACGACCCTGTGGCGACCATGCTGCGAGTATGAGTTAAGGGAAAACTTGGCAGAGGTCGCCAATTAGGTCGTGAAAGTGGGACAGGGGCTTAAATGTGCTGGTATCGCTGGTCGGTTCAGACTCGGTGGGCCAAAGGGCCTGTTTCTGCGCTGTATTGCTAAAACCAAACTATATTGAAGTTTCTTCATTTGATCAATCTATTAATATCTCTTTATAATTTAATGCTTTCATCTACATAGATTATAATGCCACATTGTGTCATCACAAAGGATAAAATCTGGCTATCTACCAAAGATTATAAGTCATTCATAAGCACAACACACCCTTCGGCTCAAATGCTGCTGTCAAAATAGTGATGATGTTAATGGCACTTACCATTAATTCTACACATGTCAGGATAAGAGCAAATATCCAGTTAAACCAAAACATTACCAAGGTTGCTGTCCAGATTTTCCTCCCCTTCCATTAGATTTTCAAAAATGGCATCTTATCATATGCCACACCACTGAAAGAAATGGAATTGAAGTTGTTTTTATGTGAGATAGAAATGAATTAAACATGCCTGAGAATATTAAACCTTTTCGTTTTTAATTGTAGATATTTTTTCAACAACAAGTTTCATGAGTTCATAAGTCATAGGAGCAGAATTAAGCCATTCGGCCCATGGAGTCTACTCTGCCATTCATTCATGGCTGATCTATCTTTCCCTCTCAACCCCATTCTTGGCCAGCCTTCTCCCGGTAACCTTTGACACCCTCACTAATTGAGAATCTGTCAATCTCTGCTTTAAAAATGCCCATTGAATTAGCCTCCACATCTGTTTGTGGCAATGTATTCCACAGATTCACCACCAAAGAAAATTAGACTGAAGAAAATTCCCCACATTTCTTTCCTAAAGGTAAGTCCTTTTATTCTGAGGCTGAGCACTCTGGTCCTAGACTCTCCCACTAGTGGAAACATCCTCTCCACATCCACTCTATCCAAGCCTTTCACTATCCGGTAAGTTTCAGAGAGGACTCCCGCCTCATCCTTCTAAACTCCAGGCCCAGTGCCGTCAAACGTTCATCTTACGTTTCCCAATCATCCTCTGGGTCATTGACGTAAAACTCCTCTAGACCCTCTCCATTGCCACCACATCCCTCCTCAGATACGGGGTCCAGAACTGCTCATAAAACTCCAAATACAGTCTGACCACTGACTGAAAAAAGCCTCAGCATTACAGCCCTGTTTTTGGATTCTAGCACCTCTCAAAATAAATGCTAACATTGTATTTGCCTTCCATACTGCCAGTTCAACTTGCAAATTAACCTTTTGGGAATCCTGCCTCATCACTCCCAAGTCCCTTTGCACCTCCGATTTCTGAATAGCAACATTTAAAACAAGCAGAGGAGTTTTATGAGTTTCCAACTGCCAGAGTAAGTCATTAGCTCTCATTTTAACAGAGATATCAGAGATAAGGTATGTAGATGTTAGCTACTGCAAACCTCTCTGGGGTTTTTTGTTTAAGGAGATACACAGTCTCTTGCTCTGTTCACTCAGTTACCAAATGTCTCACTTTCCTTACTACACCTTTACCATCTCACCATTTAAACATCTTGCCACATAAAAAAAATGAGGTAACACCTTAAAAACAAGTCCAACTGAAGTCAATCCAACTAATGTTGGATGCCAAGTCTAAAATTAGCCCCATTAGACATCTGCTTTATGTGATAAACAATTAAAAAAAAGTGATGGGAGCAAATACCAGCCTTCCACATACAATTAATACATTATATGTTGCCAAGCCAATTACCCAGTAAATACGAATGGTAAATACATATGAATCAAGAACATTGTTTTTATTCCATTTATTAGTTTAATGATGGGAAGAGGCCTTTGTTTACTCACATGATACCACAAATAAACTGCATGTTCCTTAAAACAGTCCTAATTATATATTTAGTATGGGCTTTCGTAGGCACAGTAATTCCTATTGTTTTACTGGAGTTTGGGTAAAACTGGGTTTCAAGCCATGATGGTGCGAATCACACAATTGTAAATAATTCCCTTGTATAACCTTGCATTGCCCTTGTCTGTCTTTTCTTGCAGCTGCTGTTCTACCTTCGTTTGGGAAGGTTCTTTCTCTGTTTTCTCTGAAGGGATAATCTGCAAGTGGATCTTGTATAGTTTATGGGGCGGCACGGTGGCGTAGCGGTAGAGTTGCTGCCTCACAGCGCCAGAGTCCCGGGTCCGATCCTGACTATGAGTGCTCGTCCGTGCGTTCGCCCCGTGACATGCGTGGGTTTTCTCCGAGATCTTCGGTTTCCTCCCACCCTTCAAAGACGTACAGGTTTGTACGTTCATTGGCTTGGGATGAATGTAAACTTTCACTGGTGAAGGATAATGTTAATGTGCCGGGAGCACTGGTTGGTGCGGACACGGTGGGCCGAAGGGGCTGTTTCCGCTCTTCATCTCTTAAAAAAAGCAGCATGCAATATTTCGTCTGTGAAAAACTAACCAGGTAGTTAGCGGGCTCCACCTTTCCTTGATCATCGTTGCTGGCTTTGGTTTGTCACCACTTTCATTCATTTGTTCTTTGTACCTTTTCATATCTCTCGTTTCCCTCTCCCCCGTCTCTCAGTCTGAAGTATGGTCTCGACCCGAAACGACAGCTATTCCTTATCTCCAGAGATGTTGCCTGACCCGCTGAGTTACTCCAGCATTTTGTGTCTATCTTCAGAGTTGTGAACTAACTTCCTACAAATGTGATGTTGCTGACCACCTGACACATATTACCCTTCATCCACTTTCAACATTTCAAAGAGACTGCTCCCTTCCTAACTTGCTGGTCAACACTTCTGACCCACCAACCATACCCTGCCTTAAAGCCCTTTCCCATGCAACTTCAGGAGATGCAATACTTGTCCATTCACCCCTTCCCTTCCGACCGTCCACAGTTACAAGCTGTCTGTCTCTGTTAAGTGCTGGAGTGACCCACTGAGTCACTCCAGCACTTTGTGGCTATCTTTGGAATAAGCCTTCATCTGCAGTTCTTGCTTTCTATCATAGATAGTACTCATGAAACTGCTGACGGAGTGTGTAGGAAGGAACTGCAGATGCTGGTTTAAACCGAAGGTAGACACAAAATGCTGGAGTAGCTCAGCGGGACAGGCAGCGTCACTGGAGAGAAGGAATGGGTGACGTTTCAGGTCCAGACCTTTCTTCAAACTGATGTCAGGGTAGACGGAGATACGTAGATAAGGAAGTGTAAGGTGTGAAAATAGGATAAAGGGTATGGGGATCAAGGAAAATATAAACTAGATCATTGTTAGCAGGGGGAGGGCAACAATAAAGCAAACAGAGATAAAATGTAGCCGGAGCCTGCAAGACTGGCTGGAGAACTGGGAAGAGGGAGGGATGGAGAGAGAGGAAAAACAAGGGTTATTTGAAGTTAGAGAAGTCAATGTTCTTCTTCTTGCGTATGGCGTGCACAGTCTAAAGTTGTCGGACAACTTTTTCTATTTGATCTTATTTGATTGTGCACGCCAGGTTGATTGCATTAGTCGAAAAACAGGGCGGACCACGCGAAGGTTGCAATCTCCCACCCCAGTCAGTGTTCATACCGCTGGGGGGGGGCAAGCTGCCCAAGCGAAATATGAGGTGTTGTTCCTCCAAAGTACGCTGGGCCTCACTCTGACTCTGTGTCACAGATCTATTTTAAGGATCATCTTTTATCCTGGATATGATCCCATGTATACTTTTAGTCACCCTCTGCAAAGGGTAATCAGGAATGGACGGTGAGTAGTAAGCAGGAAGAGCAATTTGCGAGCGGATAAAGAGCATCTCAATGGAAATTCATCCACGTTATCTCCACCAGGTTCCCCACTGCCAACCAACAATGGAGCTGAATTTGACATGAGTACTGTGCGTAGGGGAACAGCTAATAGGAGACATGTTCTGTAGTAAGCAATTCACCTCCTGGCTTTCTGAAGTCTTTCTGCCAGTTACAAATCACAAATCAGGAGTTTTGATGGATTACTCTCTGCTTGCATGAGCAGGTGCAGCTTCCACAGGATTGAAAAGTGACTTAATAACACATGAGATGAAACAGACCTTATTGAGAGCCATGCTCCTCTCCATTTTAAACATTCATTCCCACCAGCACTGGCACATAGTCACTGCGTGAGGCACTATCTGCTCGATTCACCGCGGTAATTGAGGAAGGCTTCCTTGACCCCACTTTCCACACACACACACACACTAAATCCATCACTTAGAACAAGGGTAGCAGTTGGATGGAAATACCAAATTAGGGCTGCACCTTAATTTGGTAGAGCTGCTGCCTCACAGCGCCAAGACTCACCTTCGATCCTGACCTCAGCTGCTGCCTGTGTGGAGTTTGCATGCTCTCCCTGTGATCTCTTGGGTTCCCTGCCAGTGTGTGGGTTTCCTTCCACATCCCAAAGATGTGCAGGTTTGGAGGTTAATTGGCCATTGTGTCCCGTGTGTGTCGGGAGCTGATGAGAAAGATTGTCCAGTTTCAACTAGTGTGTCGGAACAAAGGTTCCAACCCGAAATGTCACCTATTCCTTTTCTCCAAATATGCTGCCTGAATCATTGAAGTCGTTCCAACATTTTGTGTCAATCTTCGGTATGAACCAGCATCTGCAGTTCCTTCCTACACGTAGAACTAGTGTGAACAGGTGGTCAGTGTGGACTCAATGGGCCGAAGGGCCTGATTCCATGCAGTATTTCTAAATTAAACTCGAAGATTACACACCAGAAATATATCACCTTGGGATCAAAGACCTAAAGGCCGCCAAAACCACGATCTAACAGCATTACAAGCGTCACCTGTCCATTTCCCTCCACAGATGCTGGCTGACCCGTTGAGTTACTCCATTAATTTGCTTTCAAATCCACAGTAGTATCTTCATCACACGGACTGCAGTAATTGAAGAAGGCAGCTCACGAACACTTTCTCAAGGGCAATTAAGAAGAGACAATAAATGCTGGTCTTGGCAACTCTGTCCAATTCCCTATAATGAATAAAGAAAAAATATGCTCACGGGAAATTTGGCACAAGCAACCAATGTCATTTCTGGAGCCCATAAAAATCAATAGAATGTAGCCTCTATCAGCTGCCAAAGACTCATAGCAATGAAGTGGTCCATATCTTGTGATTAGATGCACTGAATTTAGATTTGAGTCGCAGTCAGAATGAACAAACATAGAACATTGAACAGTCCAGCACAGGAATGGTTTTTCGGCCCACAATGCCTGTCCTGAATATGATGCCAAGTTTAACTGATCCCATCTGCCCCGTGAGATGATCCACATCCCTCTGAGCCATTCACTTCCATGTGCCTATCCAAAAGCCTCCTAAAGGTCACTATTGTATCTGCCTTCACCACCACCCCTGGCAATGTATTCCAGCCCCCACTACTCTCCGTGCAAAAATATTACCCCGCACATTTCCATTAATCTTTCTCCATCATGCCTTTTAACTATGCCCTCTAGTGTTGGACGTTTTACCCTGGAAAAAAACACAGGGGTGGTGTGGTGGCACAGCGGTAGAGTTGCTGCCATACAGCGCCAGAGACACGGGTTTGATCCTGACTATGGGTGCTGTCTGTATGGAGTTTGTACGTTCTCTCTGTGACCTGCGTGGCTTTTCCCCGGGTGCTCCGGTTTCCTCCCACACTCTAAATGTGTACAGGTTTGTAGGTTAATTGGCTTTGGATAAAGATTGTAAATTGGCTCTAATGTACAGGATAGTGCTAGTCTGAGGGGATAGATGGTCGGCACAGTCTCGGCAGACTGATGGGCCATTTTCCGTGCTGTATCTCTAAACTAAACTAAAAAAGATTCTGACTACACTATCTATGCCTCTGATAATTTTATATACTTCTAACAGGTCTCCCCTCAACCTTTGACGTTCCAGGAAAGCAGTCCAAATCCATCCAACCTCTCCCTGATTGAAAGCCTCTAATCTAGGCAACGGTCCACAGAATTCCTCAGTTTACTCTGCCTTGGCTGGTCATGGTGACCTGAAGGGAAGGAGTTTCTCACGTCAGTGTCCAATGCATTGAAAAGGATTGTGTGCAATTTTTGTCTTGATGTCTGTCAACGCTTGCCTGTAATTTCTGTGGGACATTGGGAACGAGAGAGGACATTGATGGAAATAACAAGGTGCCGTGATTTCAGTGTAGAATGATTGTAATGTGACAATGTTGGCAAGTTAAGAAATGGCTGGTAAACAGATTTTAAATGCAAAGAAATTGTAAATTACTCTTTGTGATTGCTCTACCTGCTATAAAATGAAATATAAGAATATATGAGAATACTGTAAATGCAAAATCGAATTTGGCAGTAAAATAGAACTGGTGATACTCATCTCATATAATAAAAATGTAAATAGAAAATTCCATTTCAGTGCAATGATGTTGTTCAGTAACAACGTCAACTGTGCTTTTCTTTGCAGCGATCAATAGGCTCCCAAATAGTCAGTGGGATTTAGAAGAGCAAATATGCCAGGAGATTGCTGGTAGCTACAAGACTAATAAGGTTGTCATAGTGGGGGATTTTAACTTCCCTAATATACTCTGGGGCTGGCATAGTGCCTAGGGCTTAGACAGGGTGGAATTTGTCAAATGTGCTCACGAAAGTTTCCTCAAGCAATATGTAGATGGGCCCTACATGGGAGAGGGCAAAGTTTGATCTACTTTGAAGAAATTGGGAAACGGATGTGTTTTTGGGCGAGCCTTTTGGGACCAGCGATCACTGTTCTATTAGCTTTAAAATAGTTGTGGATAAAGGCAGGACCGGCCCACGAGTTGAAATTCTGAATTGGGACAAGGCCAACTTTGATGGAATTAGGAACTAGCACACGTGGATTGTTTGCTGAGAAGGGAACACGCGGAAAGTGGGATGCTTTTAAAAGTGTGGTGACAAGAGTTCAGGGCATGCATGTTAGAGTGTGGGGTATGGCAGATGGGATTAAGGAAGTTTAGAGTTTTTACAGTTTGAAGATGCAGCGCGGAAACAGGCCCTTCGGCCAACCGAGTCCGCACCGACCAGTGATCTCCGCAAATTCACACTACCCTGCACAACACTTACAAATTACACTTATACCAAGCCAATTTACCTACATACCTGTACGTCTTGGAGTGTGGGAGTACAAACTCCATACAGACAGCACCCGCAGTAAGTGCTGTAAGTGCTCTGCCAATGAGCCACCCCTTGGAATACAAGAGTAATTGAGGCTGTGGTCAGGAGAAAGGAGGCATGGGACAGGTATAGGGAGCTGGGATCAAGTATATCTTTGTAGGAGTTTGACAAACTGGGAGCATTCTTAAGAAGGAGATAAGGAGAGCAGAATGGGGCAGGAAATCGCTCTGGCAAAGAATATTAAGGAAAATCCAAGGAGATTTTATAAGTATGGGCAGTACCGTGGTGTAACTGCCTTACAACGCCATGGACCCGGGTTCAATCCCGACTACGGGTGCTGTCTGTACGGAGTTTGTACGTTCTCCCCTTGACCTGCGTGGGTTTCCTCCAAGATCTTCGGTTTCCTCCCGCACCCTAAAGACATACAGGATTGTACGTTAATTGACTTTGCATAAATGTAAAATTGTCCCTTGTGTATGTAGGGTCCGCACCGACCAGCGATCCCCGCATATTAACACTATCCTACAGACACGAGGACCAATTTTTACATTTACCAAGCTTATTTACCTGCATGCCTGTACGTCTATGGACTGTGGGAGGAAACTGAAAATCTCGGAGCAAAGCCACGCAGGGATCGAACCTGGGTCTCTGGCGCTGCAAGTGTTGTAAGGCAGCAACTCTACCGCTGTACCACCTTGCCGCTATAAGCCCGTCCACAATTTTCAACAATGAGGTGACATAACCTACTAAGTCATTCATTTATCATTATTATTTGTAGACTTTTTTTTAAAGAACAAGTACATCTATAAGGTGTGCAGGAAGGAACTGCAGATGCTGGTTTAAACCAAAGAGAGGCGCAAAATGCTGTAGTAACTCAGCGGGACAGGCAGTATCTCTGGAGAGAAGGAATGGTAGAAACATCACCTACCTATTCCTTCTCTCCAGAGATGCTGCCTGTCCCACTGAGTTACTCCAGCATTTTGTGTCATACATCTATACATTTAGTCCAGTAACTAGTTTAAAATGTCTTCCTGATTCTTCTTATAATTTTTGGCGTTGAACTCTGCACTGGATCCAATCCGAACACAATTTCATGACTGAATGGTTCACCGTCCAGACTTCATTCATCACCAGCAAATAGCATTTGAACTACATGAAAATGCAATTTTGTCATGAAGTTGAGCCAAATAGCTCATGGTTTCATATTACTATTGCCATGCCTGCTCGTTCTAACTGAGAGCTCAATTTCCTAGATGGGCCACAATTAGCTAATATCCTACTTGTTTTGTTTCAACCTGCATTCCTGTTGATTAGCATCATTAGTTCTTAAACAACAATGTATTCGTGTTGGGATCACACCATGCCTAACTTGGCCTATCGGGGAACCGCCCTGCCTGAGGTCATCTCTTGCTGCCCTGATTTGTCCTGATCTCATCTTGCTTCCAGCACCCCCCCCCCCCACCCCCCTACAATCAGTCAGAAGAAGGGTCCTGACCCGAAACGTTAGCTATCCATTTTCTCCAGAGCTGCTGTCTGACCGACTGAGTCACACCAGTATTTGTGTCTATCTTTTGCATGAACCAGCATCCGTAGTTCCTTTTTATCAGATATTTAGAAGATATGGAGAGGGTGTTTCCACTAGTGGAGAGAGTCCAGGACCAGAAGTCATATCCTCAGAATAAAAGGAAGGAGATGAGGAGGAATTTTAGTCAGAGGGTGGTGAATCTGTGGAATTCCTTGTCACAGAAGCCTGTGGAGGCCCAAGTCAGTGGATATTGTTAAGACAGAGATAGATAGATTCTTGATTAGTATGGGTGTCAGGGGCTATTGTGGAGAAGGCAGGAGAATGGGGTTAAGAGGAAGAGATTGATCAGTCATGATCGAATGGCGGAGTAGAATTATGAACTTATTTTGTTCCTCATATATATACCCGAGTATATGCCAACGGTGGGAGCCAGGCTTATCTCCAGTAAACATCTGAAATTAAATAGTCACAAGCTTCCAAGATAAGCCAGCATCCTCCACATGCCAGACAGTGGGGGGCACAGTCTGGTTGGAACACCCCTCAGACAATGGAAGGGATATCCCACCCAGAGGACCGCATGAGAGGCAATGGTGTTTTGTTTAAAGATGCCATATTTTCCGACGTAATTACGGCAAAATAATTTATGGTCTGCCGCTCCGAAGCAGAGAGGTACTTCAGAAGCAGATTACTATATTGCATGCTTAGTGCCTGTAAACAAGGATGAGATTCTATTCCTAAAGGTTCAGCAAATGCAAAGCCAAACCATACATCTGGGCTTTGAAAGGTGTCCTGGCACAGTGCAGTAAAGATAACCCATGCCAGTTTAAGTAAGCTCTATGGGCACAATTTCCAGTGGTGGCAGTGTGGTAGAAGAGGGACCCGGAGGTGGGGGAGCAGGGGGGAGGGGCGACGCCAAGATCAAAGAGGGACCCGGCATGAGGGAGGGCCGCCAAGAATGAAGAGCGTCCATCCGGACTCTAATGAGTATTTTTATAACTTTGTCAGCGACTGTTTGCGCACTTTTGTATTGTACACAAAGACAAAACATTTCACCGTACATGTGACAATAAACTATCATTGAATTGAATTGTATTGTATTCAATTGAATTTAATTATTGAATTGGTCTATTAACCTACCAACTAGACCCCCCCCCCCCCCCCCCCCCCCCTCCATTTAGAGTTTAGAGCATGGAAACAGGCCCTTCGGCCCATCAAGACCACACCAACCATTGACCAACCGTTCACGTTAGTTCGATGTTATCCCACTTTCTCATTCACTCCCTACACATCAGGGCTAATTTTGTACACAGGCCTATTAGCCGACAAACGCGCACATCTTTGGCATGTGAGAGGAAATTTGAGCACCCAGAGGTGCTTCCCACGTTGTATCTCTAAACTAGACATGTGTGATAAAGTTTTAAATTTCTTGATGTACCGACTTTGTTCCTCTCAGGCAAATGTTTTGCAACAATTATATGACCATGCCCGGAATCGGTATAACAAGGAACCACTCCACTGAACAGTAAGCAATCCCCATCTAAATCAGCCAGCGTAATTGTTTCTTTTACTGGGGAAACATTTAAAAGTAATCAGCATTTAGAAGACAGAAGTTGGTGCAATGCATCAGCGTAAAAGGGAGCTGTCATAGAAAAGCTTAAGAAGATGCCATACCATTGACCTTGGTGGACTGGAGAGTCGGTTCTTGAGCAGTTTTGGTTCTGAAATGCTTCTGCTGAGTATGCACCATGTACAGTTAGAGTCATAGAGTGATACAGTGTGGAAACAGACCCTTCAGCCCAACTTTCCCACAAAGACCAAAATGCCCCATCTGCACTAGTCCCACCTGTCTGCATTTGGCCCATATCCCTAAACTTGTCCTATCCATGTATCTGTCCAAATATTTCTTAAACGTTGCAATACTACCCGCCTCAACTACCTCCTCCAGCAGCTCATTCCATATATCCGCAGATTGTGGGTTTTTTTCTAAAGTCCACGTGGAAGACATCTACTACCATGCCTTCATCAATCTCCTTGGTTACTTCCTCAAAACTCAGTCTGGTTTGTGAGACATGATCTCCCTTACACAAAAAACTGCGAGGCCCCCTCTAAATCAGCCCTTGCCTTTGCAACTGGACATAAATCCTGTTGCTCAGAATCTTCCCCAACAACTTCCCTTCCATTGGTGTAAGGCTGTCCGAAGCCAAGTCAATGTCATTGTCATATTCGCAAGTACATGGAGATACAGGTACAATGAAAACCTTGCTTGCACCATCTAATGGCCCTGTCTCACGGTGGGAGTTGACCCACGAGGTACCCCGAGTGAAAGACTCGTGGCTGTGTACGAGACTTCAAGTTTATGTTCAAGTGTGTAACCGAGTTCCCACGGGTATGTCATTTCTGCGATGTTCCAAGTTCCTCCTCCGAGTTACCAAGTTCCTCTCCCGTTACCCTTGAGCCAACTGTGAATTAAGGTATGTTTTAATAAAGCAACAATGTTAAAAGACATCTCCATCCTGTGGCTTTGAGTTATTTCAGCGCGGCCGCATCTATTGATACGACCTACAAAGGGAAAATGCGCACCCTCCAGTAACCAATAACGTGGTAAGTGCATTTCTTGGTGCTTTATGCTTTTAAATACTGTATTTCCCGGGGTGGGAGGAGAGCTCAGTTCATAGTATTTGGGGAGTCTGGCGTTGTGAAGGAGGGGATTGGGGTCAGTAACCCACTTGCCACGCTCCAGTCTGAGTGCAGATAGATGGGACTAGGTGACAGTAAACGGCACGGAGCAAAAGGGCAGTGATGGCCTGTTTCCGTGCTGTCATTGCTATATGGTTTTATTGTGGCCGGGGAGTGAATTAGCTTGGGTGGCTGCCGCAGCGCTCCGGGCACGGACAGCAGAACTGGTGCCACTTCCGAGGAAGGAAGCAGCTCGGGTGACTGACTTTGAGCGGCCGCCGGGACCCGACAGCAGACACACACACACACAGATACACACAGATACACACACAGACAGACAGACAGACACACACACACACACACACACACACACACACACACACACACACACACACACACACACACACACACACACACACACACACACACACACACACACACACACAAATACATACACGGACGGCAGAACTGGCCGCCACTTCCGAGGAAGGAAGCAGCTCGGGTGACTGACATTGAGCGGCCGCCGGGACCCGACAGCAGACACACACACACACAGATACACACACACACACACAGACAGAGACACACACACACACACACACACACACACACACACACACACACACATATGTGGCGTTTCTGCTCGGGACCCTTCTTCAGACAATCCAATGTCCAAAAATATATTCTTTAAATATTAAGGTTTCTGTTGAAAGTGTGGTGCCGTGGTTACAGGTGGGCAGAAGGAAGATGATGAGGTCTGGTACAGGTTTACTCTGTTTTCAGTAATCAGGCCTCCGTGTTGGCCAATGTCTGGTTGATCGAGCGTTCATACAGTTGCGAGCGAGCAAGGTCCATATATAGGAGCAAGGAACGCAAAGCCTCTGAGGGTTCATTGTTCCCCTGGTTTGGATTGCTCCCAGGAGAGCGGGCACAAAGACAAATTTAGGCATTTTTCTGTGGAAGGGGGAGGGCAGAATAGAATCGAAAGCATTGTAACAGCACTCTCCCCAACACGAAACACAGCGCAGCGTAAACAATTAAACAGCTTCACTTTTAAAAGCAAATACACACGTTAAATTACATGGCCCCAAGAAATCGCCTCTCAATTGCTTCGGGGTTGGAATTGAAATATATAATATATATAATATATATACATATTATACTACAAATACATATATATATTATATATATTGCAATTGTGAGAGTGGTGAATCTGTGGAATTCTCTGCCACAGAAGGTAGTTGAAGCCAGTTCATTGGCTATATTTAAGAGTTAGATGTGGCCCTTGTGGCTAAAGGGATCAGGGGGTATGGAGAGAAGGCAGGTACAGGATACTTAGTTGGATGATCAGCGATGATCATATTGAATGGCGGTGCAGGCTTGAAGGGCTGAATGGCCTACTCCTGCACCTATTTTCTATGTTTCTAAGTTTCTATATATATATTCTCTCTCTCTCTCTCTCTCTCTCTCTCTCTCTCGTTTTATATATAGGCAATATAGTAGGCAACCCAGGAACCACGCAAAGTATATATACAGCACATGGACATGTGTATGTGTGTATATATATATAGACACATGTCCATGTGCTGTATATATACTTTGCGTGGTTCCTGGGTTGCCTACTGCTGAGTAACTCCACGAGCGGGGGAGGGGGGGGGGGGGGGGGTTGGCGAGTCGGTGAAAATACAGCTCCAGCTGGAATATAAGAAGAGATAAAACAAAAACACTGAAAGCAAATAGTAACTTAACAGCGGGAAGTAGGACATATGTGTGTGTGGTTTGCGCGCTACTGAATACTTTCTATCCAGTGTCTCCGCTGCAAATTGCAATGCATACGCGTTTGATATTTAGACAAACTTAATTTTATTTCCAGTTTTGCATTTTTAGTTTGTTCCACACATTTAATTAGTTTTTCCCTCCAGAAAAAACCTGAAAGTGGAGATGGTTCTCATACATAAAGCCCAAGAGATGGCTTCTTGATTCTAACGAGTGTTTGGGAAAAATAGACACAAAAAGCTGGAGTAACTCACGGGACAGGCAGCATCTCTGGAGAGAAGGGATGGGTGACGTTTCGGGTTGAGACCCTTCTTTGGACTGGTGTTTGGGAAACGTGGATTAGGTTTGTTTTCGGGGGGCGAGGGGGGGGAATACATTCGCCTTTTTCTCTGATTTCAGGAATGAATGCATGTTGACACACATAACACAGAGAAGGGGGATCGCTGTGTTTAGGTCTGAGGAGAAGGGAGCCAAAAAGTTCTCCATTTTCCCTGGCGATAGTTTAACTTTTTTTGCATTTTTCCTTCTCTCCTGCCGCCTGTCCCGCTGAGTTACTCCTGCTTTTTGTGTCAAAGTCGTCTTGTTCAATCTCATTTCATTGCAACTTTCAGCTCTGGATACCCCGCGTTGATCCGCGCGTATTTCAGCATTTATATTTCTCAAGCCTCTTTACCTCCCGGAGCCACATGTAACTTAACCACATGCAATTACTCCAGCATTTTGTGACTATCTTTGGTTCAGTCCCTTTAAGATTATAAGAAAGTTCCCACGATAGACTCACGAGACACTAAGGTAAACGCACGGGCCATTACGTTATTGCAACGAGTTTAAATGTTTCCATTTTTAACTTGAACAGTTAATTTGACTCGTGGAAAAAATCAAACATGTTTGATTTTTTTCACGAGTTGACAAGTTTCCCGAGTACCTGCCGTTAGCGCCACGAGTGGACAAGTTGATCGTGCGAGTTCCGACGTTGCCGCTAGGTTCATCGTACGTGATCACCACGAGTGAAAACTCGGGGTCACTCGTGGGCCAACTCGCACTGTGAGACAGGGGTTTAAGGCACATGGACTCTGACAACTCACAAAAATATAAATGATACATAAATTACGCGCAAATTCTGAGAAAGAATATTCTAAAAGACAAAAAAGACGGCTGTGGAGGCCAATGCAACCGATATTTATAAGGTGGAGATTCCAGCTCCCTGCAAGCAATTGAAGTTTCCTTTAAACAGTGCAGGTGGGAGTAGATGTGCAATTCATTGCCACGGACAGTGTGGAGGCCAATGGATATTTTTAAGGCGGATTATTATTTACCAGTACGGGTGTCAGAGGTTATACAAATACAAATTGCCTTTATTGTCATTCAAAAAAACGGAGGTTTGAATGAAATGTAGTTCTCTGCAGTCATAACAGTAAAATAAACTTAACACACAATTAGCACAGTTTCACACAAACATCCATCACAGTGAATCTGCAAACACCTCCTCACTGTGATGGAAGGCAAAAGTCTTATCTCTTCCCTGTTCTTCACCCGCGTCGAGGTGATCGAGGCCCCTGATGTGAAAGTCCCCGGCGGGCGATGGCAAGTCCCGCAGCCGATTAAGCCGCACCGGGCGATGTAAGGCCCTGCGACGGGCTGATTCAAACCCCACGATTCGGGGCGGGCGGAGTTGCCATTGCGGGAACTCTCGAATGCGGGAGCTCTCTCTGGGGAGGATGCAGGAGAATGGGGTTGAGGGAAAAGTGGATCAGCCATGACTGAATGGTGGGGTAGACGTGATGGGCCAAATGGCCTTATTCTGCTCCTATAACCTATGCACTTAATAAAAAAACCATTAGTACAGAAATACAGTTGGAATACAAATCCGTGAGAGTGCAAAAGGTTCAAAAGTAAATTGTTATCCAGAATTCATGGAGTTGCTCTTATTACTTTTCCATCTTGCTTCAACTAAACTTGGCAGAGAGGTTTGATGCAAAACGAAACCACTGGTGTTAGCTGCCTGAAGTCAGGATACAAACTTGCATGGGAAAGATGTGCTCATGTTGACCAGTTGCATAGATGAGGATAAATCTTTATATCTGCTCACAAAGGACACACGCCTGTGGCTCTGGATAGCCTCATTTGTGGTATCAATCACACATCATACTTCAGAACTTAAATCAATATTAGTTAAAGCCGTGGTTCCGTAAACCCTGTGTTCTATGTACATCGGGGGGAATGGAAATGAAATTGTTGAGCATGCTTAATCATTCACCTGCTTCAGGCATTTGTAAATGGTAAATTGGGTGCTTCTGCAGAAATTCTCATCTCAGCCCAAGAGGCAAAATGAACACCATCCAAACTGTAGTTGGAAACTGGCCATAGAAGTTGCTCCCTGCGATAGCCTTGTCTGCCACTGGCAGAAAGGCTAAAGTTTTCTCGAAGTATCTTATACTTTTTTGGTAGACTAACATGCTGGAGAAACTCAGCGGGTGAGGCAGCATCTATGGAGCGAAGGAAATAGACGACTTTTCGGGTCGAGATCCGAAATGTCGCCTATTTCCTTCGCTCCATAGATAGAGTTTCTGCATTTTCCAGCATCTGCAGTTCCTTCTTAAACATTTACACTTTTTTGGAGTGAGTTTTGCGTTTATCACAACCCACACAACTTATTTTACTTAAATAGCTTGCATGTAGGTGGAAGGGGAGAAGGAGGGGGTGTCTGTAAGGAGTTTGTACATTCTCCTTGGGACCTCGTGGGTTTTCTCCGGCTGCTCCAGTCTCCGCCCACACTCCAAAAACGTACGGGTTTGTAGGTTAATTGCCTTCTGTAAATTGTCCCTAGTGTACTTCTATGGAGTGTGGGAGGAAATCAGAGATCCTGGAGAAATCCCAAGCAGATCAAGGGGAGAACGTACAAACTCCATACAGACAGCACACGTAGTCAGGATGGAACCCGGGTCCCTGGCACTGTAAGGCAGCAACTCTACCGCTGCGCCATTGTGACGCCCATCCTTAATGAATACAGAACACAGTTTCCCTAATGTACGCACAGCGCACATATCACCAAAGCAGCAGGAGTATTTGAGTCCATGACAAAATTATATTTACCGAGAAAATAAAAATCTAAATCTCAGTGTATCTGTTGTTATTTTTAGTTCTAATCCCTTCCACTTCATTTCCACATTTCCTTCTGCAAAATTTTCAATCATTCTTAATGGGATGTCAGACACATCTTTCATACCTGTCTGTTATAATCGCAACATCTATTAAACCTCAGCCATATACTAAGTCACCCTTTATGAATATTTCAATTTGTGATTATGAAGCCATGACCAACTATGACACAGTATGCTTTGCGATCGGCTCATAATAGGGGATGGATATGTTTCTTGCAGGATTTTTGTCTTCTGCCAGCTTATATGCCACTGACTTTACTTTGGACTTTAGACTTTCGAGATACAGTGCGGAAACAGGCCCTTCGGCCCACTGAGTTCCTGCCGACCAGAGATCATCCCGTACACTAACACTATCCTGCACAATAGGGACATTTTACATTTTACCAAAGACAATTAAACCACAAACCCGCACATTTTTGGAGTGGAGGAGGAAACCGGAGCACCCGGAGGAAACCCACACAATCACTTCTTCTTTCTACCGCTGCACCACTGTTTGATAATGTTATTTCTGAATGGAGCCTGATACTAATCAAAGACTGAACTATGCAATATTCAACTTTGTTAGACAAGAGTACTTGAAGATGTTTAATCTTTTGGAATAATGTAATGATGCCTGCAGTTTAAAAGCATAGCTGTGATACGTACAAAACGATATATTAAAGTCATACATTTCCTAGAACCATAACTCAAAAACAAAACAATTTGCATTTTCCTGTTCGTAGCATGCCAAGCAAGAGAGGTACTTCAGCAAAACCACATTACCTGGGGCAGTGGCATTACCCAGTAGTTTGTGTGCCTCACAGCTGCAGAGACCTGGGGTCATTTCGGACCTCCAGTGCTGTCAGTGTACATTGTATCTGTGTCTGCATGGGCTTTAGAAACATAGAGACATAGAAAATAGGTGCAGGAGGAGGCCATTCGGCCCTTCGAGCCAGCACCGCCATTCATTGTGATCATGGCTGATTGTCCCGTATCAATAACCCGTGCCTGCCTTCTCCCCATATCCCTTGATTCCACCAGCCCCTAGAGCTCTATCTAACTCTCTCTTAAATCCATCCAGTGATTTTGCCGTCACTGCCCTCTGTGGCAGGGAATTCCACAAATTCACAACTCTCTGGTTGAAAAAGTTTTTTCTCACCCCAGTCCTAAATGGCCTCCCCTTTATTCTAAGACTGTGCCCCCTGGTTCTGGACTCACCCAACATTGGGAACATTTTTCCTGGATCTAGCTTGTCCAGTCCTTTTATAATGTTGTTTTTTTTAATAATTATGTTTCTATAAGATCCCCCCTCATCCTTCTAAACTCCAGTGAATACAAGCCTAGTCTTTTCAATCTTTCTTCATATCACAGTCCCGCCATCCCAGGGATCAATCTCGTCAACCTACGAGGCTCCACTGCCTCAATCACAAGGATGTCCTTTGTCAAATTTCCTTGAGATCTGTTTTCCTCCCACTTCCAGGGATGTCAATAGGTTTTGAATTGGCTACTCAGGTAAGTGGGTGGGCGGGGGGGGCGGGGAAGGTGGTGATATCGGGCGGAGGTCGGCTGGGGTCATTGAGGAGGTCAGGGGTCGGCGAGGTGGTCAGGACAGCGGTTTCTGAGGCCAGACCATGCGGGAGCCGGAGGACAAAGGGGGACCTGATGTGGGGGGACCTCTGAGAACTAAGAGGAACCGCAAATGGAATGTGTTAAAAATGGTTTGTGTAATATGGGATACTTTGTAACTGTCAGCCCCCTTTAGGTGGCTACTATTTGCATACCTTGGGTATGCCGAACAAATACTATCACTGTGACATCTGACAATTAAGTATAATTCATTCATTCACGAAACTTACAAAATAGTGAATGGCCTGGATAGAGTGGATGTGGAGAGGATGGCTCCACTAGTGGGAGAGTCCAGGACTTGAGGGCGGGGCTCGGAATAAAAGGGTGTACCTTTAAAAAGGAGATGAGGAAGAGGGTGGAAAATCTTTGGAATTCATCACCACTGTGGCAGTGAAGCAAGTCATTGGATATTTTTAAAGCGGAGAATGATAGGTTTCTGGTTAACAGGGGTGTGGGGAGAAGGCAAGCTAATGGGGTTGAGTGGGATATACCAATCTGCAATGATTGAATGGCAGAGTAGACTCAATGGGCTGAATGGCCTAATTTTACTCCTATGACATATGAACTTATGTATGCAAAGGACATGTCTTGCAGGAAAATAAATAAGGAATAAGAAAATCCAGAATAGACACAATGGGCCAAATGGCCCCCTTCTACATTAATATGAAATAGGAAAATAAATATTGGTGAACAAGAAATTATAAACCAAACATTCATGACTCCAAATGTGTGCAAGGCTTTTAGATTAATATGTTGTACAAGAATGTTATTATGATGTGCAACTGATATTTGAAATGGGAAAACAAGAATTTATTTTCTAACACCATTACTGATTTCCAAAAGGCACTAAGTATAAACCAAACCTCTCAGCTAACTCACAACACCTATTGAAAATCATTGAAGCATGTTTATTTGGGGCAGAGCGCGTTGAACGCAGAATAATTAATCTACCTACAAATTGATGTAAATAACTAATATATGTTATTCTTCCTTTCACAGCTTCCCATTCATCATTTACTCATCCAGGAGGAACGCTCGACAGTCCTGGTTCATTTCAGGATAAGTACCATCTGGTCAAAGAGTTCTCAAGAAAATTACAGTCGGAAGAACAAGCAAGATCTTATGTGAGATCTTTTGTGGGAATAACGTTTAATTCAATTTAAGAAGGAACTGCAGATGCTGGAAAATCGAAGTTAGACAAAAATACTGGAGAAACTCAGCGGGCGAGGCAGCATCTATGGAGCAAAGGAAATAGGCGACGTTTTGGATCGAGACTCTGAAGAAGGGTCTCGACCCGAAACGTCGCCTATTTCCTTTGCTCCATAGATGCTGCCTCATCTGCTGAGTTTCTCCAGCATTTTGTCTACCTTTAATTTAGTTTAGTTTAGTTTAGTTTAGTTTAGTTTTGAGACACAGGACGGAAACAGGCCCTTCGGCCCACCGGGTCCGCGCCGACCAGCGATCCCCGCACATTAACACTATCCTACACCCACTAGGGACCATTTTTACCTTTACCAGGCCAATCAACCTACAAACATGTACGTCTCTGGAGTGTGGGAGGAAACCGAAGATCCCGGGGGTACCCCACACAGATCATGGGGAGAACGTACAAACTCCGTACAGACAGCGCCCGTAGTCGGGATCGAACCCGGCTCTCCGGTGCGCTGCATTCGCTGTAAGGCAGCAACTCTACCGCTGCGCCACCGTGACCGCCATGTGAGATAAAGTCCGATTAAAGATTGTCCGATGGTCTCCAATGATGGTCTCCAATAAGGGCATGAACCATTGGTGATGGAATGGTTCAGTTGCCTGGTAACAGCTGAGACGAAACTGTCCCTGAATCAGAAGGTGAAACTGTCCCTGAATCTGAAGTTCACAAGTTATAGAAGTAAAATTAGGCTATTCGGCCCATCGAGTCTATTCCGCCATTCAATCATGGCTTATCCCATTTTCCTGCCATCTCCCCAAAACCCTTGATACCCGTTCTGTTCAAGAATTTGTCTATCTCTGCCTTAAACCCACGATCAGCAGTCGATGAGCGTGAGTTGGGGGGGGAGCGCTCTAGTGGAGACCCGCCGTGGGGGGACCATCATGGGGGGAGGATGGATGGAGAACAAAGGGGGGCCCAGTGTGGGGGTGAGCACTCTAGTTTTAGAGTCCTATGCCCACGGGATAAGACTCTGTTTGTTTGTTTGTTCGTTCGTTCATTCGTTCCAGTGAAGGCAGTCTTTTCCTTTTTGTTTCACTTTTAATTAAATTTTAATTTCACTTATGTCATGTACCTTGTTGTGTGTTGTGACTGTTGGCAAAACAAATTCCCTCCGGGGATGAATTATCGTATCGTATCGTAAAACTATCCACTGACTTGGCCTTCACGGCCCTCTGTGGCAATAGGTTCCACAGATTATCTATCATCTGACTAAAGTAGTTCCTCCTCACCTCCTTTCTAAATGAGCACCCTTTAATTCTGAGGCTATGACCTCTGGTCCTAGACTCTCCCATCAATGGAAATATCTTTTCCACATCCACTCTGTCTCTGCCTTTAATCATTCTGTAAGTTTCAATGAGCTGCCCTCTCCCCCTTCCAAACTCCAACGAGTAGATGCCCCGTGCTGTCAAACGCTCACCATAGACCAACCCACTAATTCCTGGGATCATTCTTGTAAACCTCCTCTGGACCCTCTACAGACCCAGCACATGAGTCAGGTATGGGGCCCAAATTTGCTCACAGTACTCCAAAAACCAGTGCATTATAGAGCCTCAGCATTACCTCTCTGATTTTGTAAACCAGTCCGCTTGATATAAATTAATTTGCCTTCCTTACTACCGGTTCAACCTGCAAATTAACCTGTTGGGAGTCCTGCACCAGCATTCCCAAGTCGCTTTACACCTTCGATTTCTGGATTCTCTCTCCATTTAGAAAATAATCTTCGCCTTTATGCTTATTACCAAAATGCATGACTCTGCACTGTGCTACACTGAATTTCATCTGCCACTTCTCTGCCCACATTCCCAATCTGTCCAAGTCCTTCTACAGTCCTTGCTTCCTCTACACTGCCTGCCCCTCCACCTATCTTAGCATGGTGACTGGAGTAAAAATGCTCCTTGATTATACTGCTGGCCTTGCTGAGGCAGTGTTTTAAAGCCACGAATGAGGAGCAGGCCGTGGCTGTTTGGTCCCTTGATCCTACCCCCACATTCCAATAAAACCACGGCTCAATCGATTTTCATCTCCCCAGTCCCATCTCCCATGGTAACCTTTCCCCACATTCCCCACAAACCCTCCCTGCTCACCTAGTATCTGTGTACCCCCACCTTACAAAATATCCAAAAGACTAAATCGGCTTGCGAAATATAAAACAACTGCCTTATCTCCTTTAAGAATTCACAACGCCTTATTTATTAAACTCTGACCCCCTCCTTCTGGATTCCCCAACAGTTGATACAGAGACTCAGCGGTAGAGTTCCTGCCTTACAGCATCAGAAACCCGGGTTCGATCCTGACTATGGGTGCTGGCTGTACGGAGTTCGCACACTCTCCCTGTGACCGCGTGGGTTTTCTCCGGGTGCTCCGGTTTACTCCCACATTCCAAAGACATGCAGATCTGTAGGTTAATGGGCTTAGGAAAGAATTGGAAATTGTCCCTACTGTATAGGATCAATGTCAGACAAGTCAAGTCAAGTCACTTTTAATTTTATAGCACATTTAAAAAACAACTCTCGTGGGCCAAAGTGCTTTACATTGGTGGAGGTACTAACATTATACAACATTGGTTCATAGATTAATATAGATTAATAGATGAATAGATTAATAGATCAGTGATACTTCATTGCCACGTGTACCTGGGTACAGTGAAATTCTTTGTTTTTACATACAACATGAAGAGTATTCAAGAGAGAGTTAGATATGGTTCATAGGGCTAACGTAATCAAGGGATATGGGGAGAAAGCAGGAACGGGGTACTGATTTTGGATAATCAGTCAGGATCATATGAAATTGCGGTCCTGGCTCGAAGGGCCGAATGGCCTACTCCCGGGCACTCCCGTTTCCCCCCACAGCTCAAAGACGTGCAGCTTTGTAGGTTAATTTGCTCCTGTTAGTCACTTTTAGTGTGTCAGGTATAGATGCGTAAGGTCATAAGGCCATAAGGTCACAAGTGATAGGACTAGAAATAGGCTATTCTCTATCAGTACGCAATGAGCTGACAAAGTTACAAAAGTACTCATTGGAGCCCCAATGGTCCCTCTTTGTTCTCTTAGCCCCCCCCCCCCCCCCAGCGCTAGCATGCAGGCTAACCGCTGGTCTGTGCGGACAGTGGGCTGAAGAGCCTGCTTCCACGCTGTATCTCTAACCTCAAAATAGCGGAAACACTTTCTCCACATCTTTTCTGCCAAGGTTCCTTGTTTCAATGAAATCACCTCTCGCTTTGTTGGAGAAGGAAGTACCTTTAAACAGAAGATTTTTTAAATAAAAATATAACGCTGTGTAATATGCAGGTTTAAGCAGCTTAAAATGCTTATTTGGTGCAGTAAAAGGCATAATTATTACAGCTTCACGTGTGTAAGCAATAATCATAGGAGAAGAAATGCCAGATCAATCTTATCACATAGAGTTACTTGGAGAAAGCTTGTGTAATTATTCCCATGCACTGCAAGGTATGAATCATACCTATTTATTACAAGCAAATTAGAAAATGCGTTATCAATAATTATAAGTATCTGAGGCAAGGAACAACATCTGTTGCAACAGAACGTGATACATATGGTTTGGGAGGTGTGCATCTCCTCCAAGTGTTTAGTCGAGTTCACAATTGAACACGCTCCTGTTTCTGAAGCTTGTAGATCAAAGCAACGATCATGACTGCCACCTGGCTGTGGGCTCAAATATAATGACGATAGACACAAAAAGCTGGAGTAACTCAGCGGGTCAGGCAGCATCACTGGAGAAAAGGAATAGGTGACGTTTTGTGTCAAGACCCTTCCTCACTTACTATAATGTTGTTCCAAACATACCTTTCCTCCTTGATAGACACCAAGTGAGTTTGAGTTTGAGCGTAGTTTATTGTCAAGTGTACCGAGGTGCTGTGAAAAGCTTTTGTGGAGTGTTGACCAGCCACCGGCAAGACAATACATGATTACAATCGAGCCATCCACAGTGTACAGATGTGGTGATGAAGGGAATAATGTGAATAGCATTGAGTGCAAGATAAAGCCAGTGAAGCCTGATCATAGATAGTCCGAGGGCATCTTCTTCTTCTTCTTTTGGACAACTTGTTCTATTTGATCTTCCGTTTGTGCACGTCGAGTTGATTGCATTAGTCGAAACAGGGCGGACCACGTGAAGGTTGCAATCTTCCTCCCCTCCGAGGGTATCCAAAGAGGTGGATAGTAGCTCAGGTCTTCTCTCTCCTTGTGGTAAGATGGTTCGGTTGCCTGATAACAGCTGGGAAGAAACTGGCCCTGAATCGGGAGGTTCTAAAACTCAGCGGATCAGGCAGCATCCCTGGAGAAAAATAATAGGTGCTGTTTCGAGTCGGAACCTTTCGTCAGACCCATTGTTTCTGCCTGCGCCAGCCCCACTGAAATCATTTCCACATACCTCGATTCCATCCAATCTCCCCCCCTTGTCCAACCTGTGTCAACATTGACAATGTTTGTTCATGTATTTGCTGTCAATTGCTGTCATCATCTTCTAATTTCAACATTCTACATTTCCACTGTGGCTCAGTTGTTAGAGCTACTGCCTCACAGCGCCAGTGACCTGAGTTCGATCATGACCTTGGGTGCTGTCTGTGTGGAGTTTACACATTCTCCCTGTAACTGCGTGGGTTCTCCCGGGCACTCCCGTTTCTCCCCACAGCTCAAAGACGTGCGGCTTTGCAGGTTAATTTGCTCCTGTTAGTCACTTTTAGTGTGTCAGGTATAGATGCATAAGGTCATAAGGTCACAAGTGATAGGACTAGAACTAGCTATTCGGCACATCAAATCTATTCCACCATTCAACCATGGCTGATCTATCTCTCCCTCCTAACTCCACTCTCCTGTCTTCTCCCCATAACCTCTGACACCTGTATTAATCAAGCATCTATCTATCTCTGCCTTGAACATATCCACTCTTTTGGCCTCCACAGCCTTCTGTGGCAAAGAATTCCACAGATTCACCACTCTCTGGCTAAATAAATTTCTCCTCATCTCTTTCCAAAATGAACATCCTTTAATTCTGAGGCTATGACCTCTAGTCCTAGACTCTCCCACTAGTGGAATCATCCTCTCCACATCCACTCTATCCAAGCATTTCACTGTTCTGTATGTTTCAATGAGGTCCCCCCTCTTTCTTCTAAACTCCAGCGAGTACAAGCCCAATGCCGACAAACGCTCATCATAGGTTAACCTCCTCATTGCTGGGGATCATTCTTGTAAACCTCCTCTGGACCCTCCCCAGAGCCAGCACATCCTTCCTCAGATATGAGGCCCAAAATAGTGTAAACAGGTGCTAGATGTTCGACGTGGGCCAAATGCCTTTTTCCATGCTGGATTTTACAAACAATCAATCAAGCTGCGTAGATGTGTACTTCGTTGTTTGTTTTTCCCAGCACTGATAGTCTTACCATAATTTCGGCGGATCCCGCGGCTGGGGCCTGGGTCGGCGCCACAAAGGCGTCTGGAGAGGTCGGTGCGGCGGACGACCGACCGACGAGGACAGACCACATGGAGTGAGGACTCTGCTGCCGAGGGAAGGAGTAATGGCGACCCAGCGTGGGGGGACCACCGTGAGGGAGGGGGGAGAACAATGGACGATAGATACTGCTGGGGGAGATGGCTCATCGGGGGAAGGCGGCAGCAGCAGCGAGTTCATGACACCATGGGTGGCTCTGCGGCACAGGAGGGGAGAAAAAAGAGTGGAAGGGCTATAGTAATAGGGGATTCAATTGTAAGGGGAATAGATAGGCATTTCTGCGGCCGCAAACGAGACTCCAGGATGGTATGTTGCCTCACTGGTGCAAAGGTCAGGGATGTCACTGAACGGCTGCAGAACATTCTGGAGGGAGAGGGTGAACAGCCAGCTGTCGTGGTGCACATTGGCACCAACGATATATGTAAAAAATGGGATGAGGTCCTACAAGGTGAATTTAGGGAGCTAGGAGATAAACTTAAAAGTAATAATCTCTGGACTACTACCAGTGCCACGTGCTAGTCAGATTAGAAATAGGAGGATATTGCAGATGAATATATGGCTTGAACAATGGTGCAAGGGGGAGGGATTCAAATTTCTCGGGCATGGGAACCAGTTCTGGGGGAGGTGGCACCAGTACAAATAGGACGGTCTGCACCTGGGCTGGAAGGGAACCAATGTCCTTGGGGGAGTGTTTGCTAGTGCTGTCAGGGAGGATTTAAACTGATGTGGCAGGGGGTTGGGAGCATGAGCAGAGAGACAGAGGGATGTAAAATGAGGGTAGAAGCAATAGGTAGCAAGGTGAAAAGTAAAAGTGGCAGGCAGAAAAATCCAGGCAAAAATCTAAAAGGGCCACTTTTCAACATAATTGTATAAGGGGTAAGAGTGTTGTAAAAAACAAGCCTGATGGCTTTGTGTCTCAATGCAAGGAGCATTCGTAATAAGGTGGATGTACAGATAATTATTAATTAATATGATATAGTTGGGATCACGGAGACATGGTTCCAGGGTGACCAAGGCTGGGAGCTGCACATCGATGGATATTCAATATTCAGCAGGGATAGGACAGAAAGGAAAAGTAGCATTGCTGGTTAGAGAGGAGATTAACGCAATAGAAAGGAAGGACATTAGCTTGGAGGATGTGGAATCGATATGGGTAGAGCTGCAAAACACAAAGGGCAGAAAGCGCTAGTGGGAGTTGTGTACAGGCCACCTAACAATAGTAGTGGAGTTGGAGATGGCATCAAACATGAAATTAGAAATGCGTGCAACAAAGATAAAACAGTTATAATGGGTGACTTCAATAAATATATATATAGATTGGGTGAATCAAATGGGCAGGGGTGCTAAGTAAGAGGAATTCTTGGAATGTATGTGGGATAGTTTTCTAAACCAACAAGTAGAGGAACCAACAAGAGAGCAGGCTTTTCTAGACTGGGTATTGAGTAATGAGGAAGGGTTAGTTAGCAGTCTTGTTGAGCGTGGCCCCTTGGGCAAGAGTGACCAAAATATGGTTGAGTTCTTCATTAGGATGGAGAGTGACACTGTTAATTCAGAAACAAGGGTTCTGAACTTAAAGAAAGGTAACTTTGAGGGTATGAGACGTGAATTGGCCAAGATAGACTTGCAAGTGATACTTAAAGGGTTGTCGGTGGATATGCAATGGAAGGCATTTAAAGACTGCATGGATGAACTACAACAATTGTTCATCCCAGTTTGGCAAAATAATAAATCAGGGAAGGTAGTGCATCCGTGGATAACAATGGAAATCAGGGATAGTATCAAAACTAAAGATGAAGCATACAAATTAGCCAGAAAAAGCAGCCTACCAGAGGACTGGGAGAAATTCAGATTCCAGCATAGGAGGACAAAGGGCTTAATTAGGAAAGGGAAAATAGATTATGAAAGAAAACTGGCAGGGAACATAAAAACTGACCACAAAAGTTTTTATAGATAAGTGAAGAGAAAAAGGTTAGTTAAAACAAATGTAGGTCCCTTGCAGTCAGAAACTGGTGAATTGATCATGGGGAACAAGGAAATGGCAGACCAATTGAATAACTACTTTGGTTCTGTCTTCACAAAGGAAGACATAAATAATCTGCCAGAAATAGCAGGGTCCGGGGGTCAAATGAGATGGAGGAACTGAGTGAAATCCAGGTTAGCCGGGAAGTGGTGTTAGGTAAATTGAATGGATTAAAGGCCGATAAATACCCAGGGCCAGATAGGCTGCATCCCAGAGTACTTAAGGAAGTAGCCCCAGAAATAGTGGATGCATTAGTGATAATTTTTCAAAACTCTTTAGATTCTGGAGTAGTTCCTGAGGATTGGAGGGTAGCTAATGTAACCCCACTTTTTAAAAAGGGAGGGAGAGAGAAAACGGGGAATTACAGACCAGTTAGTCTGACATCGGTAGTGGGGAAAATGCTAGAGTCAGTTATTAAAGATGGGATAGCAGCACATTTGGAAAGCGGTGAAATCATTGGACAAAGTCAGCATGGATTTATGAAAGGTAAATCATGTCTGATGAACCTTACAGAATTTTTCGAGAATGCAACTAGTAGAGTGGATAAGGGAGAACCTGTGGATGTGTTATATCTGCACTTTCAGAAGGCTTTCAATAAGGTCCCACATAAGAGATTAGTATACAAACTTAAAGCACACAGTATTGGGGGTTCACTATTGATGTGGATAGAGAACTGGCTGGCAGACAGGAAGCAAGAGTAGGAGTAAACGGGTCATTTTCAGGATGGCAGACAGTGACTAGTGGGGTACCGCAAGGCTCAGTGCTGGGACCCCAGCTATTTACAATATATATTAATGATTTGGATGAGGGAATTGATTGCAACATCTCCAAGTTTGCATATGATACGAAGCTGGGGGGCAGTGTTAGCTGTGAGGAGGATGCTAGAAGGCTGCAATAGCCGTGAGGAGGATGCTAGAAGACTTGGATAGGTTGGGTGAGTGGGCAAATGCATGGCAGATACATTATAATGTGGATAAATGTGAGGTTATCCTCTTTGGTGGCAAAAACAGGAGGGTAGACTATTATCTGAATGGTGACCGATTAGGAAAAGGGGAGATGCAACGAGACCTGGGTGTCATGGTACACCAGTCATTGAAATTAGGCATGCAGGTGCAGCAGGCAGTGAAGAAAGTGAATGGTATGTTGGCATTCATAGCAAAAGCTTTTGAGTACAAGAGCAGGGAGGTTCTACTGCAGTTGTACAGGGTCATGGTGAGGCCACACCTGGAGTATTGTGTACAGTTTTGGTCTCCTAATCTGAGGAAAGGCATTCTTGCCATAGAGAGAGTACAGAGAAGGTTCACCAGACTGATTCCTGGGATGGCAGGACTTCCATATGAAAAAATACTAGATAGACTCAGCTTGTACTCGCTGGAATTTAGAAGATTGAGGGGGGATCTTATTGAGACTTACAAAATTCTTAACGGGTTGGACAGGCTAGATGCAGGAAGATTGTTCCAGATGTTAGGGAATTCCAGAACAAGGGGTCACAGTTTAAGGATAAGGGGGAAGTCTTTTAGGACCGACATGAGAAAATCATTTTGCACACAGAGAGTGGTGAATCTGTGGAATTCTCTGCCACAGAAGGTAGTTGAGGCCAGTTCATTGGCTATATTTAAGAGGGAGTTAGATGTGGCCCTTGTGGCTAAAGGGATCAGGGGGTATGGAGAGAAGGCAGGTACAGGACACTGAGTTGGATGATCAGCCATGATCATATTGAATGGCGGTGCAGGCTCGAAGGGCCGAACGGCCTACTCCTGCACCTATTTTCTATGTTTCTAGAGGACCTGGCATGGGGGGACCGCCATGAAGGAGGGATGGGGGTAAGGGGAAAACAAAGGGGGACTATTTATATCTCTAAGTAACCCTTGCATTCTCTCTCTCCATCCCTCACCCATTCTGGTCCTCTTGCTAATTTTGCCACTTGTATTCCTTCGTTAGCACCACTTCCCCAGCCAACAATGGACCATTGTGGGCTCCACCTTTCCTGAGTCATTGATGCAGGCTCTGCTTTATTCTGTATCTTTCCATACCTTCAGCGTCCCACTCCGACTCTCAGTCTGAAGGGTCACGAACGGAAACGTCATCTGCACTGCATTTATTTTCTCAAGAAATGCTGCCTGTCCCGTTGTGTCACTCCAGCAATTTGTGTCAATCTTCGATATAAACCAGCATCTGCACAGTTCCTTCTGAGACATCATTTTGTGATGCTGATTTCAGCTCAGGCCAACAGTTGCCAAAAAAGAATTCGTTATTTGTGAAACCTGACTTATTAGGATCCCTCCTGAGCTGTACAAATATGGTGCTGCAGTGGATATTTATTAATCTACAAAACTAGAAAGCATCTTTGTTGCTGCAAGTCAATCCATTGAACTTACCTTCACGAGAATGAAGCAAATCGTCTGCTAAAAGAGACCACTTTTGCCAATCACGAAGCAAAATTGAACAAATATAAAGCATCTTGCAAGTAACAATAGATAAAATAGAGGTAAAAATCAGATGTACAGCATTACACTCAAAAATGCTTTGGCAAATTTGCAAAGTTTTTGTCAAATTGTTGGGTTGAATTGGAGTATGCATCATTTTTAGTTTAGTTTTGTACAGTTTAGTTAGTTTCGTTTAGAGATACAGTGCGGAAACAGGCCCTTCGGCCCTCCGAGTTTACCCTGACCCACGATCAGCGCACCCTAACGCTACCCTACATACACTGGGCTCAATTTACAATTATACCGAGCCGATTGTCCTACAAACCTGTACGTCTTTGGAGTGTGGGTGGAAACCCAGGGAGAACACACAAAATCCGTACAGACAGCACCCGTAGTCAGGATCAAACCCGGGTCTCTGGCGCTGTGAGGCAGCAACTCTACCGCTGCGCCACCGTGCCGCCTATCACCCATTTAGTTATTTTGTTTATTATTATGCAAGTGTACCAAGGTACAGTGAAAAGCTTTTTTGTAGTGTGCTATCTAGTCAGGGAAAAGACTATATATGGTCACAATCAAGCCGTTCACAGGGTGCAGATACAGGATGAAAGGTACAACATTTAGTGCAAAATAAGGTCCAGTAAAGTCTGATTGAAGATAGTCGAGGGTCTCCAATGAGGTAGATGGGAAGTCAGGATCACTCTCGAGTTAGTGAGAGGGCGGTTCAGTTGCTTGATAACAGCTGGGAAAGAAACTGTACCTGAACCTGCAGGTATGCGTGGACGCTCATAAGTTCATATGTGATAGGAGCAGAAATAGGCTATTTGGCCCATCGCGTCTACTCTGCCATTCAATCGTGGATGATCTATCTGTCCCTCCTAACCCCATTCTCCTGACTTCTCCCCATAATCCCTGACAAGAATCGAGAATCTACAGTACATAGATCAAGAATCTATCAATCTCTGCCTTAAACATATCCATTGAGCTGGCCTCCACAGCTGCCGTTTATCAACACGCAGAAGCGCTCCTCCGCTGTCCCTGGCCCCCATCGATCAGCAGCAAATGGTCAGTAGATGCAGCTACGCTTCGGTCGAGGCTTTCCAGGCAAGTGACCAGAACCTCTGGTGACTCATGGAGACTGACCGGAACCTCTGGGAACCTTGGGTGGGGCATGCGGTCTCCAGGTTTCCGTTTAGGTTTCCTAAGTGGGACAGGGGGACAGTAGGCCATTTGGCCCCTTTGAGCCAGTAACACAATTCAATATGATCGTGGCTGATCATCCAAAGTCAGTACCCCACTTTCCTGCTTTCTCCCATATCCCTTGATTCCGTTAGCCACAGAATCATGTTGAATTTATGTCATCATCTTACTGATGGTGGGGCTTTTCACTGTACCTCGGTACACGTGACAATAAACTGAACTCAAACTCATAGACAAGGTGTGCACTTTCAATTGAAAAACAAAAGAAGTGCAAATATTGGAAATCTGCAATGAAAATAGAAAATGCTGGAAACACCTATAAGATCTAAACAGTTTCCTTTAAACATGCTTCTAAAGGGCACCTCCCAAGCAAGGGTACTGTCCGATTCACCTCTACCCCGTTGAGGACTTTGGACTTTGTCTTTGGAACTGATGCTCTACAATGCTGAGAACTATATTCTGCACTCTGCATCTATTGTCCTTGTGTTTGACTCAGTTGTGTCTCTGTATAGTATTACCTGATCTGTTTGGATAGCATGCAACACATACCTTTTCACTGTACCTCAGCACACATGGCAATAATAAACCTGAACCTAAGTCTAAACCATTAACTTGAAACACCATTTCTGTTTCCCTTTCCAAAGATGCAGCTGACCTGTTGAGTATTTTTGGAATTTTGTGTTTCTGCGAGTTTTATCGCTAAAATATATTTATATGTGGATTGCTGTTAAATTAATTAACTGTTCAGTTTAGTTTATTTAGTTTAGTTTATAATCACATGCACCAAGGTACAGTGAAAAGCTTTTGTGGCGCACTACCAAAGACTGGTTAGCGTACAACCTGAAAGGTCGCCTATTTCCTTCGCTCCATAGATGCTGCCTCACCTGCTGAGTTTCTCCAGCATTTTTGTCTACATTCGATTTTCCAGCATCTGCAGTTCCTTCTTAAACAACAGAAAGACAATATATGATTACAATCGAGCCAGCCACAGTGTACAGATACATGATATAGGGAATAACTTTTAGTGCAAGGTAAAGTCAGCAAAAAGAAATGTTGCTGTAGGAATAGAGATTCAAGAGTGTAGGGCGACTGTAATTAAAATCCTGTTTTTTACTTCCAGGTCTTCTGCGTGTGTGAATTCTTCAAAGTGATTGCCTGCTCTGAACAGATGATAACATCATAATTAAAGAATGCTGGCAATATCCAACACCACTCACCAACACATGAGGAAAAATCTATGGCAAAAATTATTGGAATGTTTCTTTTTTTTTTAAAGGGCAGTGTGTACACAATCTGGCCCATTAGCTACTTCTGAACATCCAAATCATTATTTTCCAAATCATCATATATTTGTGGTATTGTGGGTGGCACGGTGGCGTAGCGGTAGAGTTGCTGCCTTACAGCGCTAGAGACCCGGGGTCGATTCTGACCACGGGTGCTTGTCTGAACTGGGTTTGTACGTTCTTCCACGACCCGTGTGGGTTTTCTCTGGAATCTCCGGTTTCCTCCCACGCTCCAAAGATGTACAGGTTTGTACGTTAATTGGCAGGGTAAAACCGTAAATTGTCCCTAGTGTGTGTAGGATAGTGTCAGTGTGTTGGGATCAGTCATGGGCGCGGACTCGGTGGGCTGAAGGGCCCATTTCCGCACTGTATCTCGTGTAACTCCGCTATCTTTTAGATTCACGCAGCTTGCAAATAACAAGACAATTTATTCTTGTAACAGCTTCAAATCAGAGATAAGATACTAATCTGCAGTTCTGACAATAGAGAACATTAATAAATGTGACTCATCTGCCTTATTATGTATCAGCTATGTATAAGAATTTTACCGCAATATGTACTGTTTGTCTTAGACCACGGGTGATGAAGATAGAAATAATAACTTTTGACATTAGGATACGCGTGGTGATGGTAAGTATGGTATTGTTCTGGCATGAAGTATGATGTATTGCTTCCCTAATGTGTAATAGAGAAGTTACTAAGTCTCCAGCTTTTACAGATGCACCTTCGAAAGCATTTTATTAGGATGCATCACATAGTTTGGGAACAGTTCCATCCAACACCACAAGAAATTACAGAGATTAGTGGACGCATGCCAGGCCATCTCACAAACCAACCTCCCTTCTATTGACTCCATTTATACCTCACGCAGCCTCGGCAAGGCAAATATTCAAGGACGAGTCGCACTCTGGTCACTCTCGCTTTTCCCCTCTCTCGTTGGGCAAAAGGAATAGAAGTGTGAAAACGCACACCAGTTTCTTCCAAGCTGTTATCAGGCAACTGAATCATCCCACTGAGTTGTTTAAGAAGAAACTGCAGATGCTGGAAGAAGAAGCCTTAAGAAGGGTTTCGGCCCGAAACGTTGCCTATTTCCTTCGCTCCATAGATGCTGCTGCACCCGCTGAGTTTCTCCAGCACTTTTGTCTTCCTACTGAGCTACGATCTACTTTATCGGAGATCCTTGGAATATCTTTGATCTGACTTTACTAGCGTTATTCACATTATTCCCTTTATCATATATCTGTACACTTTAGATGGTTCGATTGTAATCATGTATTGTCTTTCCTGACTGGTTAGCTGCAACAAAAGCTTTTCACTGTACCTCGGTACACGTGACAATAAACTAGACTCAACTCAACTCAGCTACACAAGTCCCACAAGCTGTGTAAAATAAAGCTTAAAGCAATGATTAGTAAAATGTTATAAATGTGTACGGCACTGGTTATTGATACCACAATTGGGAATGTTGAAACGTCAGCAAATTAATTCTTGAACAAAAACAAAAAAACCCCACCCGGTCACGGGGAGAACGTACAAACTCCGTACAGACAGCACCCGTAGTCGGGATCGAACCCGGGCCTCTGAGACTGTAAGCGCTGTAAGCCAGCAACTCAACTGCTGCGCCACCATGCAGCCCAAATCTGCAACTGAACGCATCAAACTGTTTTAGTGGAGGCCTTGAGAGAATATTAGTGATGAAACGAACAACTCCATTGACCAGTTACAGAGAAAAAGTCCAGTGTCCACAACGAAGGTAGGTTGGAAGATCGAGACTATCTCTAACTTATGGGAGGACCACTCAGTAGTCTGTTAACAGAGGAAAAATAAGTTATTTTCTGAGTCTGGTGGTACGTGCTTTCAGGTTTTTGCACCTTCTGCAACAGGAGAGGGGAGAAGAGGAATGACGGGGTGATAATGGTCCTTGGTTGTGTTGGCAGCCTGCAGTGTGGATGGAGTCATTGGTGTGGATAGCGGTTGGCGGACAGCCTGATGGTAATTAGAAGTATCCATTGATGCTTAGTGGTCTGATGGTGGTCAGACACGCCCGATGATGGTTGTGACATCTCATGGTGTTTAATGGTGTCCAATGGATGATGGAGGTCTGATGTTTGTGTATTATCTCTCATTTTTTCTGTCCTTATAAGAGATTTCAAGCATCAAGAGAAGTCTGTGGTCGATGGAAACGACCATTCCTCCATGGTCAAAGTTAGACACAAAAAGCAGAAGTAACTCAGCAGGACAGGCAACAGTCTCGACCCGAAACGTCACCCATTCCTTCTCTTCAGCAATGCTGCCTGTCTCGTTGAGTTACACCAGCTTTTTGTGTATATCTTCGGTTTAAACCAGTATCTTTTATTCCTTCCTACACATTGCTGCAAGGTCAATGCCATCATCCAACTGTTGAGTGGTAACGTTCAAATATTGAAGTAAACTTCAAGGATCTAAGTAAATTTGCAACCTTCCTTTCTTTTCACTCTGAAGAGCAGGTACAAAGGGCTTCAATGTGTTTCACTTTTCAACCACCTGACTCAGAAAGATCCTATCATTATTGCTGACTCGAAATTAAGGGAACTGAAAAGAGTGGTCGAAAGAGGATATGTGATCTTTTGGAAAGGGATTTATAAAAATATGTAGGAACGAATTACAGATGCTGCTTTATACCAAAGATAAACACAAAGTGCTGGAGTAATGCCCCTGTCCCACTTAGGAAACCTGAATGGAAACCTCTGGAGACTTTGTGCCCCACCCAAGGTTTCCGTGCGGTTCCCGGAGGTTTTTGTCAGTCTCCCTAATGGTCTAAAGTGGTTTCCGCTTCTTCTATGTTCCGGCGATTATTTTAAAAAATTCAAAACCGGCCGCGACTAAAAATAGGTTGCCATTTTAAAAATCGGTAATTTTTTAGTCAAAGCCGGTTGCGATGCTAGTTGAAGGTGGTTGCCGGAGGATGCAGGTAGTGGAAGGTAAGACCTCCCTGGTGGAATAAAACTGGGTGAAAAAAAGGTCTTACCTTCCACTACCAGGTTTCCTAAGTGGGACAGGGGCATAACTCAGCGGGTCAGGCAGCATCTCTGGAGAAAAATGATGGGTGGCGTTTCGGGTCGGAACCCTTCTTCAGACCGACCCCCTCCCCCCATCCTTTTTCTCCAGAGATGCTGCCTGATCCGCTGACTTACTCCAGAACTTTGTGTCTATTTTCTTTTACATACACTACCTGTATATTTCAAATCAATGCAAATAAATGTCATTTGAAATGCACAAGTATTTTCAATATATCCATTTTGTTAAAGATCATACATTCTTTTTCACCCACTCTTCCTGTTGAATATTAACCTTTACGTCAACTTATTAAGGGGAGCATCTGAAAACTGAATCTGTAGAAGAAGTGGTGGTGTTGCTGCCTTGCAGCTCCAGAGACCCGGGTTCGATCATGACTACCGTTGCTGTCTGTCTGGAGTTTGTACGTTCTCCCCGTGACCTGCGTGGGTCTTCTCCGAGATCTTCGGTTTCCTCCCACACTCCAAAGACGTACAGGTCTGTTGGTTAATTGGCTTGGTATAAATGTAAATGTCCCTAGTGTGCATAGGGTAGTGTTAAGCCCCTGTCCCACTTCGGAAACCTGAACATAAACTTCTAGAGACCTTGCGCCCCACCCAAGGTTTCCATGAGGTTCCCGGAGGTTCCTGTCACTCACCCTAATGGTGGAAAGTGGTTTCCACGTAATCGCGGCTCCTGCTATGTTCCTGCGATTATTCAAAAAAAACAAAAAACGGCCGCAACTAAAAACAGGTTGCCGTTTTGTCGAAGCCAGTGGAGTGGGGTCGCATTTTTACTTACAGCCAGTCGAAGGCCTTCACTGACCGGCCATTCTGATTGGCTCATTGGAGTTTTCAGCAAATAAATCTTCTTTGATTTTCAGGACCTGGAAGATCCGCCGGAAGGTAAAATGCCCGCTAACTTTATTATACTTCCTAAAACTGTCTCCACTCCTTCTCTCCCCCCCCCCCTCTCTCTCTCCCCCCCTTCTCTCTCTCCCCCTTCTCTCTCTCCTCCCCCTTCTCTCTCTCCCCCTTCTCTCTCTCTCTCCCCCTTCTGTCCCCTCTCTCTCTCCCCTTCTCTCTCCCCTTCTCTCTCTCTTCTCTCCCCCTTCTCTCTCCCTTCTCTCCTCCTCCCTCCCGCGCTCTCTAAAGGACTTACCTTGCTCAGTGGCAGTCGTTTACTTTCCTCTTCACACGCAGAAAGCGCTCCTCCGCTGCCCCTGGCCCCCACCTTCGCTGTGTGTGTGTGCGCGCGCACGCGGTCGGCAGCAAAGATCCTATAGGATCTTTGGTCAGTAGATGCAGCTCACGCTTCGGTTGAGGCTTTCCAGGCAATTGACCAGAACCTCTGGTGACTCATGGAGAGTGACCGGAACCCCCGGGAACCTCACGGGAACCTCTGGGAACCTCACGGAAACCTTGGGTGGGGCACACGGTGTCCAGAGGTTTCCGTTCAGGTTTCCTAAGTGGGACAGGGGCTTTAGTGCGCGGGGATCGCTGGTCGGCGCGGACTCGGTGCCCTGAGTGCCGGTTTCCGTGCTGTATCTCTAAACTAAGAGCCCCAACCCAAGACATCGCCTCTCCATTCCCTGCACAGGTGCCGCCTGACCCATTGAGTTACCCATGCACTTCCCTGTCTCTGTAGACTTTGCACTTACACCAACTGCATTCAATATCAGTCTCCTCACACCAAATAAAAACACAATCTGCTTTGAGGTTATAATTATTTAAATGTTACACAATAAAATTAATTTCACTTAAACAATAAAATTAAGCCTCTTGCAAGTTAAACCATGCAGAAAAGAGTTTGTACAAGTCTTATTAGCTCCATGTATAATTGCAGATAACACGTATCAGAAATCACTTGGGGAAATGTTCAATTTCATTACAGACTTCTCTCAAGGCCTTGAAATAGCTCTTGCCATTATAATTTCCCTTTCAGAAACCTTTAACTCCTTCAATGAACCATGCAAGACTCATATTCATGTAGAATCAGGACTACATGGAAAGGACACACTGGATTACTGCCGGTCAATGGCGGAATCACAGATAAAGAAGGTGGCGTCGCGGTAGAGTTGCTGCCTTACAGCGCCAGAGACCCGGGTTCGATCCTGCCTACAGGTGCTTTATGTACAGAGTTTGTACATTCTCCCCGTGAGCCAGGTGGGTTTTCTCCAGGAGCTCCGGTTTTCTCCCACACTCCAAAGATGTACAGGTTTGTATGTTAATTGGCACGGTAAAATGGTAAATTGTCCTTTAGTTTGTGTGTAGGATAGTGTCAGTGTGTCGGCATCAGTCAGCACGGACTCGGTGGGCCGAAGGGCCTGTTTCCGCACTGTACCTCAAAACTAAACTGAAATTAAATTAAAAGCTGAATGGGGCTACTGGTTACAGGGATCTTTGAAGCAGATCGGAAGAGCTGTTTCAAATTGGGACAGACTGCTTCATAAAAACATAGAAACATAGAAAATAGGTGCAGGAGCAGGCCATTCGGCCCTTCGAGCCTGCACCGCCATTCAATATGATCATGGTTGATCATCCAACTCAGTATCATGTACCTGCCTTCTCTCCATACCCCCTGGTCCCTTTAGCCACAAGGGCCACATCTAACTCCCTCTAAAATATAGCCAATGAACTGGCCTCAACTACCTTCTGTGGCAGAGAATTCCACAATCTCACCACTCTCTGCGTGAAAAAAGATCTTCTCATCGCGGTCCTAAAAGACTTCCCCCTTATCCTTAAACTGTGACCCCTTGTTCTGGAGTTCCCCAACATCGGGAACAATCTTCCTGCATCTAGCCTGTAAAACCCCTTAAGAATTTTGTAAGCCTCTATAAGATCCCCCCTCAATATCCTAAATTCCAGCGAGTACAAGCCGAGTCTATCCAGTCCTTCTTCATATGGAAGTCCTGCCATCCCAGGAATCAGTCTGGTGAACCTCTGTACTCCCTCTATGGCAAAAATGTCTTTCCTCCGATTAGGAGATCAAAACTGTACGTAATACTCCAGGTGTGGCCTCACCAAGACCCTGTACAACTACAGTAGTACCTCCCTGCTCTTGTACTCAAATCCTTTTGCTATGAATACCAACATACCATTCGCTTTCTTCACAGCCTGCTGCACCTGCATGCCTACTTTCAATGACTGGTGTACCAAGACACCCAGGTCACGTTGCATCTCCCCTTTTCCTAATCGGTCACCATTCAGATAATAATCTACCCTCCTGTTTTTGCCGCCAAAGTGGATAACCTCACATTTATCCACATTATACTGCATCTGCCATGCATTTGCCCACTCACCCAACCTATCCAAGTCACCTTGCAGCCTCCTAGCATCCTCCTCACAGCTAACACTGCCCCCCAGCTTCGTGTCCTCCGCAAACTTGGAGATGTTGCATTCAATTCCCTCATCCAGATCATTAATATATATTGTAAATAGCTGGGGTCCCAGCACTGAGCCTTGCGGTACCCCACTAGTCACTGCCTGCCATTCTGAAAACGACCCGTTTTTTTTTGCTTCCTGTCTGCCAGCCAGTTCTCTATCCACATCAATACTGAACCCCCAATACCATGTGCTTTAGGTTTGTATGCTAATCTCTTATGTGGGACCTTGACGAAAGCCTTCTGAAAGTCCAGATATAACACATCCACAGGTTCTCCCTTATCTACTCTACTAGTTAATCTTCTGAAAATTCTATCAGATTCGTCAGACATGATTTACCTTTCATAAATCCATGCTGACTTTGTCCAATGATTTCACCACTTTCCAAATGTGCTGCTATCCCATCTTTAATAACTGACTCTAGCATTTTCCCCGCTACCGATATTAGGCTAATTGGTCTGTAATTCCCCGTTTTCTCTCTCCCTCCCCTTTAAAAAAAGTGGGGTTACATTAGCTACCCTCCAATCCTCAGGAACTACTCCAGAATCTAAAGAGTTTTGAAAAATTATCACTAATGCATCCACTATTTCTGGGGCTACTTCCTTAAGTACCCTGGGATGCAGCCTATCTGGCCCTGGGGATTTATTGGCCTTTAATCCATTCAATTTACCTAACACCACTTCCCGGCTAACCTGGATTTCACTCAGTTCCTCCATCTCATTTGACCCCCGGACCCTGCTATTTCCGGCAGATTATTTATGTCTTCCTTTGTGAAGACAGAACCAAAGTAGTTATTCAATTGGTCTGCCATGTCCTTGTTTTCCATGATCAATTCACCAGTTTCTGACTGCAAGGGACCTACATTTCATTTAACTAACCTTTTTCTCTTCACATATCTATAAAAACTTTTGCAGTCCGTTTTTATGTTCCGTGCCAGTTTTCTTTCATAATCTATTTTCCCTTTCCTAATTAAGCACTTTGTCCTCCTCTGCTGGACTCTGAATTTCTCCCAGTCCTTGGTAGGCTGCTTTTTCTGGCTACTTTGTACGCTTCATCTTTAGTTTTGATGCTATCCCTGATTTCCCTTGTTATCCACGGATGCGCTACCTTCCCTGATTTATTCTTTTGCCAAACTGGAATGAACAATTGTTGTTGTTCATCCATGCAGTCTTTAAATGCCTTCCATTGCATATCCACCGTCAACCCTTTAAGAATCACTTGCCAGTCTATCTTGGCCAATTCACGTCTCATACCCTTAAAGTTACCTTTCTTTAAGTTCAGAACCCTTGTTTCTGAATTAACAATGTCACTTTCCATCCTAATGAAGAACTCAACCATATTATGGTCACTCTTGCCCAAGGGGCCACGCACAACAAGACTGCTAACTAACCCTTCCTCATTACTCAGTACCCAGTCTAGAATAACCTGCTCTCTCGTTGGTTCCTCTACATGTTGGTTTAGAAAACTACCCCACATACATTCCAAGAAATCCTCTTCCTCAGCACCCCTGCCAATTTGATTCACCCAATCTATATGTAAATTGAAGTCACCCATTATAACTGTTTTACCCTTGTTGCACGCATTTCTAATTTCATGTTTGATGCCATCCCCAACTCCACTACTACTGTTAGGTGGCCTGTACACAACTCCCACTAGCATTTTCTGCCCCTTAGTGTTTCGCAGCTCTACCCATATCGATTCCACATCCTCCAAGCTAATGTCCTTCCTTTCTATTGCGCTAATCTCCTTTCTAACCAGCAACGCTACTCCACCTCCTTTTCCTTTCTGTCTATCCCTCCTGAATATTGAATATCCCTGGATGTTCAGCACCCAGCCTTGGTCACCCTGGAACCATGTCTCCGTGATCCCAACTATATCATATTCATTAATAACTATCTGCACATTCAACTCATCCACCTTATTACGAATGCTCCTTGCATTGAGACACAAAGCCTTCAGGCTTGTTTTTACAACACTCTTATCCCTTATTCGATTATGTTTAAAAGGGGCCCTTTTTGATTCTTGCCCTGGATTTTTCTGCCTGCCACTTTTACTTTTCACCTTGCTACCTATTGCTTCTACCCTCATTTTACATCCCTCTGTCTCTGCTCATGCTCCCATCCCCCTGCCACATTAGTTTAAATCCTCCCTGACAGCGCTAGCAAACACTCCCCCAAGTACATTGGTTCCATTCCAGCCCAGGTGCAGACCGTCCTCTTTGTACTGGTCCCACCTCCCCCAGAACTGGTTCCAATGCCCGAGAAATTTGAATCCCTCCCGCTTGCACCATTTTTCAAGCCACGTATTCATCTGCAATATCCTCCTATTTCTACTCTGACTAGCACATGGCTCCGGTAGGAGTCCAGAGATTATTACCTTTGAGGTCCTACTTTTAAGTTTATCTCCTAGCTCCCTAAATTCGCCTTGTAGGACCTCATCCCGTTTTTTACCTATATCGTTGGTGCCAACGTGCACCACGACAGATGGCTGTTCACCCTCTCCCTCCAGAATGTTCTGCAGCCGTTCAGTGACATCCCTGACCCTTGCACCAGTGAGGCAACATACCATCCTGGAGTCTGGTTTGTGGCCACAGAAACGCCTATCTACTCCTTACTATTGAATCCTCTATTACAATAGCCCTTCCACTCTTTTTTCTACCCTCCTGTGCCGCAAAGACACCAATGGTGCCATGAACTTGGCTGCTGCTGCCTTCCCCTGATGAGCCATCTCTCCCAGCAGTATCCAAAATGGTATATCTGTTTAGGAGGGAGATGACCGCAGGGAACTCCTGCACCACGTGCCTACTGCTACACTGGCTAATGGCCACCCGTTCCCTTTCTGGCCGCTTAACCTGCGGTGTGACCAACTCGCTGTACGTGCTATTCACGAGCTTCTCAGCATCGTGGATGCTCCAGTATGAATCCAACCGCAGTTCCAATCGTTCAATGCGGTCTGTCAGGAGCTGCAGCTGGACACACTTCCTGCAAACGTAGTCACCAGGGACACCGACCATATCCCTGATCTCCCACATGTTGCAGGATGAGCAAACCATGTGGCCGATCTCAAATGACATGGCTTGCCCCTGCCCCCAAATTAAATCAACTCACTCTATAAAAATCTTAATCCTTTACACTAACCTTTACTAAAAAGCACTGTATCCTTTAGCTCACTGAACCCTTTAGCTCACTGTACCTTTAGCTCACTTTACCTTTAATGCAAACCAGGGGTTGCACCCAATCAGCTGCTTCCACCAATCAGCGGCTTCCTCCAGACCACTTGTGTGGAACGTTACAGGTTTGGGTTCCTCCTCCTCTTGCTCCAACGTCTCCTGGGCCTCTGTGCTTCCACAGAGTTGAACCTGAGCCTTGCAGGTGATTTAATTAGGGCAGTGGGGGAAGTTTAAATAAATGTGGCCATAGTGGCCCTCAAGAAAAACAAAAGGACATCTGAGATGAAAGACACAAAGTGCTGGAGTATCTCAGCGGGTCAGACAGCATCACTGGAGAAAAACGATGTGTGACTTTTCAGGTCTGAAATGCCATCCATTCGTTTTCTCCAGAGACGCTACCTGACCCGCTGAGTTAAGGGCCTATCCCACTTGGCCGTCATTCGCGCGTCATTTACGCGACCTGCTAGCATGTGGGTAGCGAGGGACGGGTGCATGGAGTGGTGTGGAGGAGTGTGGAGTGGCGTGGAGGAGTGTGAACTTCGTCCTGCACAAAATCTTCGCGCCCCACCGGCCTGTGGCGTGACTGACGGCCAAAGTGGGACAGGCCGAAGACCCTGGCGCGGCGCAACGTCTCACCTCCAACAGCAGCAGAAGCAGGCAAACGATCGCCAAGCTCGGCCTGGGGCTCAGGGCTGTTGCAGATCCGGATCCGGATCCGCCCCCACTCCTACTCCCAGAGCAGGGCCAAGACGATTGGAGATAGCAATGGGTGACGTTTCGGGTCGAGACCCTTCTTCAGACTGAAGAAGAGTCTCGACCCGAAACATCATCCATTCCTTCTCACCAGAGATGCTGCTGGTCCCGCTGAGTTACTCTTGCATTTTGTGTCTATCTTCAAATGACGTCACGTGCTCCAGACGGCTGTGCGGACACATGATGACGCGCGACCGTCGCACGTCAGTCGCTAACGGCCTGTCGCGTAAATGACGGCCAAGTGGGACAGACCCTTAACTCCAGCACTTTGTGTCTATCTTCTGTATTTACCAGCATCTGCAGTTCCTTTCTCCAACACCTGAGAGGAGATATAGGATGCATAGAGAACTGAAAGATACAAAAATAATTAGATTAGAGAATAGGCCGGAAATAGAAGAGTTCTACACAGTCACATTTGCAGTAGATCTGTAAATGCTTGCCGCAGGATATATATGACTGATCACCCTCACACACCAGTCACCACATCAATTGGCAATAATGGAAACCTGGATTAAACCAGGTTTCAATTGTCCGAGTGGTGACGCCATCGAGTGTGGCAGCCTCGCCTGCAGCTGTTCGTACTCTCATCCTTTTTTTATTTTTAGTCCGTCAAAAAGTTTTGTTGTGGAGGTCTTTTAGTCTTTTTATGTGGGGGGGGGAGGAGGAAACAGTTTTCACAGTCGCTACCTGGGTCGAAGATGCGCCTTTCCTCCGAGCCGCATGTTCGTTCCTCCTCGCGGCCTACCATCAGGATTGGTGCGGCCTTCCCTGCCGGAGACTTCAGAGCTTCAGCTTCAGCGGCGGCGCAGCACTGAGGTACCAGCGTGGAGCGGGCGATGCCTTATCGAGGTCGCCGTGTGGAAGCTCCGGAGTGCTGGGCCTGCCGACTTTGACGCTGTGGAGCTGTGGTCAGCGGAGCTTTGAGCCGCGGGCGGCGCTGACTTTAACTTCGCGGAGGCCTGGGATCTTTTGCCGATGTCGCCAGTGTTGGAGCTCCGCCCAGCTCGGCCTGTGGACTTCGGGAGCCGTGGTCTCCGGTAGGAGGCTGACGATTAGGACACTCCAAGCCGCTGAGAGTGTTCTTCCGACACCGGAGTACCATCATCCAGCGAGAGGGCCTGAAACATTGGGCCGTCCGTGGAGGCGACTGCGGAGGCCTCAAATAGGCCCCGACCACGAGTGAACAAGAGGAAGCGGACTGAACTTTTATTGCCTTCCCTCACAGTGGGAAACGTTGATCCCACTGTGGGGGGATGTTTTATGTTTTATGTTAAATTCTATAGTGTTGTGTTTTTGTTATTTGTGTGCTGCATGGTAACTCAAATTTCACTGCACCAATTGGTGTATGTGACAATGCTTGTCCTTTGTCTGTTGGATGGAAGAGGAATTAAAATTCCTGGGAAGAAGAGGATAAAATCATGAGGGAAATAGAATGTACAGAGTCTTCCCCCCCCCCTCCCCCCCCCCCCCCCAGGATAAGGTGAGATGTGAAAGTTTCAATAGAAACTTGAGAGGCAACTTTTGTTGGGTATATGGAATGTAGTTCAGCCAGATACAATTGCAACATTTGAAAGACATTTGGATAGGTATATAGATAGGAATGGGCCATGGTTGTATGAAACTGGTTCTAGTTTAGATGGAGCATCTTGGTCGACTTAGACAAGGTGGCCCAAAATGGGCCTGTTTCTGCGTTTTGCCTATAAACGAAACAAATTGTAGCAAAGGCTTCAAGTGGTTTCAGCATTGATCAACGAATAACTCAGCACTGGCGTAGGATGTTGTTGTTAAGTCAGAAGGTTAAAACTGTCTTTCATGTTGCACCATGCGGTGAATCCAAACCCTAATCATAAATATGTTCAGGTCTTTTCCCGTGCAAATCAATAGCTTGTACAAGTATATACGACACACCCATCCACTGAGGTTGCTGGGTCTGTGCAGTGATGTGGTAGAAAATGCAATGCAGATTTGGGCATCACATGTGAACAGTTTGTGTATCTAATACCTGTGAACGGCGGAGGTCACCGGCGTTGAAACAGTCCCGAAGAAAGGATTTGAGGCCTACTCTGATGTGGATGGGATGTATCACTGTGCTGGTGCAGGACTCCCAAAAGGTTAATTTGCAGGTAGACAAAAATGCTGGAGAAACTCAGCGGGTGAGGCAGCATCTATGGAGCGAAGGAAATAGGCAACGTTTTGGGCTGAAACCCTTATTCAGACTAATGCAGGTTGGGAGGGGGGAGAGAAGAAAGGAAGAGGAGGAGCCAGAGGGAGAGCTGAGAAGGGGATTCCTTTGTTCCATAGATGCGGCCTCACCCGCTGAATTTCTCCAGCATTTTTATCCACCTTCGATTTTCCAGCATATGCAGTCCCTTCTTGAACAGGTTAATTTGCAGGTTGAGTCAGCGGTAAGGAAGGCAAATGTCTTCATGCCCAGCATTAATTTGGTGGGGACGAGAATATTAAAGCAAGGATGTAATGTTGAGGCTCTATAAGGCACCTGGTGAGCACATTTGAAATACAGTGAGCAGTTTTGGGCCCCATCTCTGATGATGGGTGTGCTAGCATAGGAGAGGTTCCAGAGGAGGTTTACAGGAATAATTCCAGAGGAGTGTTTGACGGCTCAGGGCCTGTACTCGCTGCAGTTTAGAAGAATGTGGGGGTGCGGGGGGGGGGGGGGGGGAATATCATAGAAACTTACTGGACAATGAAAGACCTGGATAGAGTGGATGTGGAAAGGATGTGTCCAATAATGAGTCTCAGAATAAAAGAACGTACGTGAGGAAAAATTTCTCCAGTCAGAAGGTGGTGAATCTGTGGAATTTATTGCCACAGAAGGATGCGGAGACCAAGACATTTTAAAGCCGAGATTGATGTGTTCTTGATTAGTAAGGGTGTCAAACGTTACAGGGAGAAGGCAGGAGAATTGAGTTGAAAAGGAAAAAAATAGATCAGCCATGATTGAATGGCAAAGTAGATTTGATGGGCTAAATGTCCTCATTCTGCTCCTATCTTTGATCTTATAGAAACACAGAAATATGGATAAATAGATGCTGGAATAAGCCATTTGCCCCTTCGAGCCAGCATTGCCATTCAATATGATCATGGCTGATCATTTAAAATCAGTTCCCCGTTCTGGCTTTTCCCCATATCCCTTGATTCTTTTAGCCCAAAAAGCTAAATCTAACTCTCTCTTGAAAACACCCAGCGAATTGGCCTCCACTGCCTTCTGTGACAGAGAATTCCACAGATTATCAGAGGTGACTGGGAGAAGGAAGAGTGGAAATAATGGAAGCTGATACTGGGATGATGACACAGAAGTGGAATAGTAGGTCAAAGATAAGGCAAGCGGAATATACCTTGTCAGCCTGTTCCATGTGCAATAACACAGGCTAATTAATTAGCATTTGTATGGTGCGTTAATTAATGAAATCAGGATAAATTTGCCAAAGGCAAATCATGGTCGACTAAATTAATTAAGTTCTTTGAAAAAGAAACTGAACAGATTGATGAAGCGAGTGTGGATGATACTTTGCAGATGGACATTCGGGAAGATATTTGACAAAGTACCACGTAATTGTTAGCAAAATGAAACCCCGTGGAATTAAAGGGGCATATAATCATTGAGTCACACAGTAGGGAAACAGCCCCATTCGCCCAACTCGTCCATGCCGACAAATATGCCAAATCTAAGCTCGTCCAATTTGTTTTTTTATAAGGTCATGAGGTCATAAGTGATAGGAGCAGAATTAGGCCAATCAGCCCATCAAGTCTACGCCTCCATTCAATCATGACTGATCTATCTCTTCCTCCTAACCCCATTTTCCTGCCTTTTGCCCATAAACCCTGACACACGTGCTAATCAACAATCCATCTATCTCTGCCTTAAAAATATCTATTGACTTGGCATCCTTCTGTGACAAAGAATTCCAGATTCAGCACACTCTGACGAAAGAAATCCCTCCTCACTTCTTCCTAAAGGAACGTTCTTTAATTCTGATGCTTTGACCACTAGTTTTAGACTTTCCCACTAGATGTTTCCACTGGTGGGAGAGTCTAGGACAGGAGGTCATCCATTCCACATCCACTCAATCCAAGCCTTTCACTATTCAGGATAAGATTGGGGATAGATTCAGAGACAGAAAGCAAAGTGAATAGGTTGAGGGGGCATTTGTAATAATGTTCCATGGGGATTGGTAAAAGACTTCAGGAGGAGATGGGAAGACCACTGATATGAACACAGACAGATGCGAATTAATGCCGGCAAATATTTTTCCAGTTTTGAGATTTTAGAATTTAGAGATACAGTGCAGGAAGAAGCCCTTTGGCCCACGAAATCCACGCCAACCATTGATCACCCCATACACTAGCACTATCTGGAGTTTCGAAAGAACAGAGGGGATCTCATTGAAACATATAAGATTGTTAAGGGTTTGGACACGCTAGCGGCAGGACACATGTTCCCGATGTTGGGGGAGTCCAGAACCAGGGGCCACAGTTTAAGAATAAGGAGTAAGCCATTTAGAACGGAGACGAGGAAACACTTTTTCTCACAGTGAGTGGTGAGTCTGTGGAATTCTCTGCCTCAGAGGGCGGTGGAGGCAGGTTCTCTGGATGCTTTCAAGAGAGAGCTAGATAGGGCTCTTACAAATAGCGGAGTCAGGGGATATGGGGAGAAGGCAGGAACGGGGTACTGATTGGGGATGATCAACCATGATCACATTGAATGGCAGTGCTGGCTCGGAGGGCCGAATGGCCTACTCCTGCACCTATTGTCTATTGTCTATCCTACATACTGGAGCCAGTTTCCAATTTTTACAGAGGCAACTTCAACTACAAGCTTGTACGTCTTTGGAGTGTGGGGAGGGAACCGGAACTCCCGGGGAAACAACGAGAATGTACAAACTCCATGCAGACAGGAGCCGGAGTCAGGATCGAACCCAGGAACTCTGGCGCTGTGAGGCAGCATCTCTACCCTGCACCACTGTGCTGCCCTGAAGACAACGTTTCAGAGAGAAAGTGCAGTCCATAAATAAATAGGTGAAGGAGCAGGGCGCTTGTGAACTATGGATAGGAAAGGTTTGGAGGGTTATCGGCCAAACCTTACCGAATAGTGAAAGGTCAGGATAGAGTGGATGTGTAGAGGCTGTTTCCACTAGAGGGAAAGTCAAGGAACAGAGGCCATAGCCCCCGTAATCAGTATCGAACCCAGTTGAAATACCATGTGATGAAATAAACTAAATGTTACCATTTTAAAGAAATTGAGAGCATATACTAACAGTTTTGAGAGTATATGCATTAAAATCCTTGTAGATGGCAGGGCACATTGAGAATGCCATTGAAAATGCCATTGGCATTGGTATTTGCGTGCTATTGCCACATTTTAGGGGCGGCAGAGTTGTTGCCTTACAGAGAATGCAGCGCTGTCGACCCATGTTCCATCCTGACAATGGGTGCTGTCTGTACGTTCTCCCCGTGACCTGCATGGGTTTTCTGCAAAATCTCTGGTTTCCTCCCACACTCCAAAGCCGTACAGGTTTGTAGGTTAATTGGCTTGCTATAATAGGGCCTGTTGCCGCGCTGTATCTCAAAACTAAACTAAACAAAAAAATGTACTGGGGTACTGGGGGAAAACCTTGTTTGCTCGCTGTGTAGTCAAAACCATACCGTACATGAGTACAATCAGACCACACACAGGAGCAGCAGGTTGTACAAAGAGAAAAATTAACAGAGTACAGAACAGTGTTACAGTTACAGTTAAGAAAAAAGTTAAAGGGCCAACTTGAGGTGGGTTGGGAGATTGGGACTACACCCTTAGCTTATGAGAGGTCCCATCAATATTCTGATAACACCTGGAGATGAGCATCTTTTTTCATACAGAGCAGTTATTTTTTATACATAGGTGCCTGGAGAGCATTACCAAGGGTGGTGCAGGAAGCAGATCCAAGAGTGGTGTTCAAGAGGCTTTTAAATAGGCACGTTGATATGCGGGGGAAAAGAGGGATATGGATCAGGTGCAGGGAAAGGAGATTAATTTGGCATCATGTGCAGCACAGACATTGCGGGCTGAAGGGCCTGTTCCAGTGTTGTACAGTTCTACGTTGGTGGTTTGAGAGCCTATTGTTTAATTACGCAGCCAGCCAGTGTGATGTGGGATGTAGGGTCGCTCGAAGCATATGCAATAACACATTTCAAGAGTGAATTTGATACTTGAAGGGAATAAGGTCGCAGGGATTTAGGAGTGAAGCACACAGAGAATAATTTGCCAGCTCTTTTCAAGACGCTGCGGTAAATACGCCTGCATGCTGGACCATTTTATGGTTCTCTGATTTTTTTCCACATTATCAAGGAATGCCTTACATCAAGGTACCGAAGATTATAATGTGATCCTCGTAATCTCTCCAAGAAAGCATTGGTGATGTGATGAGGATTGGGGCGCGCAGTGGGGGAGAAATTGCACTTTAGAAGATAGATTGGAACAGTTAAATCCTTCCTGAGCAGTGGCTTCAGATAGCCAGCTGCGATGAATGTTGAATTGTCAGCAAAAGCAGGAGAGTTTCACACAGTGACTCCTTGCTATCCACTCACCCATCTCCCCCACTGCGATTCAAATCTGATGTGGCCATATTTAATCCGTCCCTGTGTAATATTACAGCCTTACACTTTTTCTTGATTCGTACGGGTGTCAGAGGTTAAGCGGAGAAGGCAGGAAACAGAGAAACGTAGAAAATAGGTGCAGGAGTAGGCCATTCGGCCCTTTGAGCCAGCACTGTCATTCAATATGATCATGGCTGATCATTCAAAATGAGTACCCCGTTCCCGTTTTCTACCCATATCCCTTGATTCCATTAGCCCTAAGAGCTAAACCTAACTCTCTCTTGAAAACGTCCAGTGAATTGGCCTCCACTGCCTTCTGTGGCAGAGAATTTCAAAGATTCACAACTTTCTGGATGAAAAAGCTTTCCCAGTCCTAAATGGCCCAACATCAGGAACATTTTTCCCGCATCGAGCCTGTCCAATTCCTTAAGAATTTGACATATTGCTATAAGATCCTCTCTCATCCTTCTAAACTCCAGTGAATACAAATCCAGTCAATCCATCCTTTCATCATATGTCAGTCCCGCCATCCCGGCAGTTAACCTGATGAACCTACGCTGCACTCCCTCAAAAGCAATAATGTCCTTCCTCAAATTAGGAGACCAAAACTGCACACAATACTGCAGGTGCGGTCTCACCAGCGCCGTGTACAACTGCAGTACGACCTCCTTGCTCCTAAACTAAACTAAAAGGAGAATGGGGTTATGAGGGAGAGAGAGATCATCCATGATTGAATGCCGGAGTAAACTTGATGGGCCGAATGGCCTAATTCTGCTCCTATCGCTTATGACCTTATGATGTTCCACCTGTGTGGGTAGGTTCGGCACCAGAGTAAATTAGGCGTAAGTTGTTGTGAGACATGGAGAATTATGTAATCCCATCTCTTAAAGTCTAGGTTATCCTAGTGGTGCTTCTTTGATGTTTATAGGTTCATACATTATAGGAGCATGTCTACAGTGCCATTCAATCATGACTAATCTATCTTTCCCTCTCAACCCCGTTCTCATGCTTTCTCCCCATAACCCCCAGCATCCGTACTAATCAAGAACCTGTCAATTTCTGCCTTAAAATACCCAGTGACGGCCTCCACAGCCAACTGTGGCAATGAATTCCACCGATTCACCACCCTCTGACTAAAGAAATTCCTCCTCGTCCCCTCCCTAAAGGCTCATCCTTTTATTCTGAGGCTCAGGCCTCTGGTCCTGAACTCTCCCACTAGTGGAAACATCCTCTCCACATCCACTCTATCCAGTCCTTTCACTATTCAGTAAGTTTCAATGAGGTCCCCCCTTAAACTTCTAAACTCCGGCGAGTACAGGCCCAGTGCCATCAAACACTCCTCATATATTAACTCAATGCATTTCTGGTGGAGTGAAACTAAATCCAAGAGAGGAAATCCAAGTGGGCACAGAACATAATCTAGTGGATTTGTTGACCAACCTGCATTCATTTTAAATTATTTTCCAGTAAGCATTGGACCTAACCATCCGTCCTTTTGACTTGAGCAATAAAATCAATACCCGCATATCTTCAAAACATTTTGTGTTTTCTGATTGACTGAAAGTTTGAAAGATACAGTATGGAAACAGACCCTTCGGCCCATTGCAGTCTATGCCAACTATCAATCACCCAATCACTGGCTGAGAAGCAGCAGCTCTACTAGCTATGCCACTGCAACGCCCAGCTGCGCCACTGTGCTTGAAATAACACAGCCCGCATTAAATTGATTAAATTGCCTGGCAATGGAAAATTTCAAAGGCATAATTCTAAATATAATACAAAATATTCTGTCTCTGTATTAAAGCCCAATATAGCCATCTCAAATGTTTCCAGACTATGAGAAGATGCACTCATAAGGGGCAGCATAAGGGGCATGCAGCTTTGGTGAAGGCAAGAGTCGAGAGTCAAGAATGTTTTATTGTCATATGTCCCAGATAGAACTATTACATTCTTACTTGCAGTAACACAACAGAATATGTAAACATAGTACACTGTAAACAATATAATATTAGATGTGGCCCTTGTGGCTAAAGGGATCAGGAGGTATGGAGAGAAGGCAGGTAAGGGATACTGAGTTGGATGATCAGCCATAATCATATTGAATGGCGGTGCAGTCTCGAAGGGCCGAATGGCCTACTCCTGCACCTATTTTCTATGTTTCTATGTTTGTAATAAGCAAGAAAAATAAGTTGTGAGTGTATATACACATTTACACACATATACACATACATATATATATAATTTACATACACATATACATATACACACATAGATATATGCATACATACATATATACACACATACACACACATACATATACACATACACTCACACATATACATATACACACACATATAAACACACACACATATACATATACACATACACACACATATACATATATACAAACATACATACATATATATAAACACACACAAATATACATATACACACACATATATATATACATATACACACACATATACCCACACATATATTCATATTCACATACGTGCACATATACATATCCATATACACACACATACACATATACAGATTCATATACACACACATATACAGATCCATATGCACACACATATACACACACATACAGAAATATATGTGTGTGCATATATGTGTGTGTGTGTGTGTATGTATATATATATATACACATGCACTCACGAACACATGCATACACAAGAGAAACAAATGATGATCATGCATCTCGCATCATCACATTTTTCATTCAACTCCCCTCAAAATTAAAAGAACTGGTGATGCACCAAATACATCAACATTTTTCAGTTTGCCAACACAGTTTTCAAGTTGCTTTAGGCCATGAAATGTTATTTCATTCTGACATGTACATGTCTGCTTATCCAACATTAGTTTTTGATATGACCGCAAAATAAGTGTAGCAATTTTCATTTGCTCAATGGACAAAAAGATAATGGCTTTGGAGGATACAGTCCATGATGTGATTATGGCAAATTTAAGAATGATGCTGCAGCCATGCCTTTTGTAAGTGTTTAGTTCTAGTTGTTCAGCTTAGAGATACATCATGGAAAAAGGCCCTTTGGCTCACCGTCCCCCCGCACATTAACACTATCCTCCACACACGAGGGACAATTTTTACAATTTTACCATGCCAATTAACCTACAAACCTGTACGTCTTTGGAGTGTGGGGGGAAACCGGAGCTCCCGGAGTAAGCCCACGTGGGTCACAGGGAGAATGTACAAATTCAGTACAGACAGCACCCGTAGTCAGGATGGGACCTGGGGCTTGGGCGCTGTGAGTCAGCAACTCTACTATTGCTCTGGCGCTGTAAGTCAGCAACGTACTGTACGACTTTTGATGAGCACAAAAGGTGTAATTTGTGCATCCAGTTTGTCCAGTTTTGTCCACCGTACCAGAGTTCAGCAGGAGACAGAGGAATTGGTCCTCTCTCTTCTCCAGACCCAGAAACACGATACTGTTACTTTGCCGTTTTCTACGCGGTGTGTAGAGGTAAACCACCGAGCCGGCCCCTGCTCGCCAATGACCGGAGAACCGGAGAGGGGGACGGAGGGAGATTAGGAACAAGACCAGCGATGTGTCTTTAGCATTAATGCGTGCCCTGCTCAGAAATGAAGTAATATGTAATGGGGAACGTTAAACAATGCATCTTTGAAGAATTACTGATGTGACGAGCATTGAGTGCCACATTAGTAATAATTCTCAGCTCTCCTTAGCTGCGTGAAATGTGAAAATGAAATTTTATGTACCACAGAATTCATGGAACCCTGCTCAGGGTAGTCCATCACATGCATTTCAACAGATGCTTTTCAGAATAGAGGAATTATTGCACTCAGTTACCCCTACATCATTTTACTCTTATTCAGATTTTTCTCATTCACACTGTCTCGATGATTCATTGTTATTGGAGTGTGGGCTTGCAGGACATTAAAGTCAAGATCTCATTTTCAGGCTTGAAGATGAATTTACATCAGCATGCAATAGTTTGAATGGATGGATGGAGGGAAATCAACAAGCTTTGGGCAAGTTAGACTAGGGTCATTTACTCACATGAAGGGTTAAAATCATCATGGGGCTGTTGCGTTGAATGGCTTCTGAAGAACACTCTGGGCGTGTCTTTGTTTTGTGTATATAACGATGAGAAGTCGTAGCTTTAAGGTGAGAGGGCAAAATTCATGGGGGATGTGCAAGAAAGGTTTTTTTTGCACAGTTGTGAGCGCCTAGAACACAGTACTGGGGGTGGTGGTGGGAGGCAGATGCAGAAGTGGTGTTTTATGCGTGGAGTTTTAGATAAGCACATGGATATGCAGCGAATGTAAGGATATGGATCATGTGTAGACTGATGCGTTCGTTTTAGTTTGGCATTATGTTCAGCGCGGACATTGTGGGCCTGTTCCTTTGCTGTGCTCTTCTTTGTTCTATATCATTGTGAAATCAATTTATTTTAAATTTACTTGCAAAAACGATTCTGTAATTATGTACGTTTGCATTCCCCACATGTCATGAACTTTACAAAACAATCATTCAAATATCAAAGACTTAATGCTTCAATTGCAGAAACAATTGAGACAGATTTGGACATGGCAGCAACGAACGAGAGATTTCTTTAGCCAGAGGGTGGTGAATCAATGGAATTCATTGCTACAAGTCAGTTGGAGGACAAGTCATTGGGTATTTTTAATGCAAGAGATCGATAGGTTCTTGATGAGTAAAGGGTATCAAAATGCTGTGGAGTAGCTGCATCAACAACCTCCTGTGGCAGTTCGTTCCATATACTCAGCAATCTCTGAGTGAAAAAGTTGCCCCCTCAGGTGCCTGTTAAATCTATTCCCTCTCACCTTAAACATATATCCCCTAGTTCTTCATTCCCCGACCCTGCGAAAAAAAAACTCTTTGTACATTTGCCCTTTCAAGTTTTTTATACAGAAGGATGAAGGGCGCCTCATTAAAACTTACTGAAACTTAATGAATAGTGAAAGGCCTGGATAGAATGGATGCGGAGAGGATGTTTCCACTTGTGTGAGAGTCAAGGACCAGACGCCATAACCTCAGAATAAGAGGATGCACCTTTAGAAAGGAAGTGAGGAGGAATTTCTTTAGTCAGAGGGTGGTAAATCTGTGGGATTCATTGCTACAGATGGCTGTGGAGGCCAAGTCATTGTGTATTTTCAAGGCGGAGATTGACAGATTCATGATTAGTAAGGGTGTCAAAGATCATGGAGAGAAGGCAGGAGAATGGGGTTGACAAAGAAATATAGATCAGCCATGATTGAATGACTCCTTTGACTTATGAACCTCCATGATATCACCCCTTAGCCTCCTGTGCTCCAAGGAATAAAATCCTATGATATATGCCTACATAGAACTGCCCAATACAAACGACAGGGAAAGATTGGAATAGATTCTACTCTGGGGGAAAGCATTGATGCACGCACAAAGGTTCACAAAATGAATGAAAACTGTAAATGAGTAGAAACACCAAAACCCACATATAGACTCAAATCTCTGCGTAGATCATTAGTATCTGGACGATAATGTTTAGTTTCGCTTAGTTTAGAGATACAGCCCTTCGGCCCACCAAGTCAGTACCAATCCAATTAACCCATAAACCTGTACGTCTTTGGAGCGTGGGTGGAAACCGAAGATCTCAAAGAAAACCCACGTGGTCACAGGGAGAGCGTACAAACTCCGTACAGACAGCACCCATAGTCTGGGCCGATCCCTGGTCTCTGTCGCTGCAAGCGCTGTAAGGCAGCAACTCTACCGCTGCGCCACCATGCTGCCCTGAATTATATTTATATTTTGTGAATTATATTTCAAATAAAGTATGAAGAACCATGAATATAGTTTGCAGATCGTGAAAGAATTGCTATGTCTCGTGTAATCAAAGAATTAAAGGCGAGAAAAAATTCACCTTGAATTAAAATTCAGTTGCTATCTATGCCTAGCTTCAGTCATGAGAGAAGATGAAACGTTCCCAGTGCAATGACAGAGGAAAGTAGATCTCCCACTGAATGCCAACTCGTCAGTACCTCACCCCCACATCAAATAGAAAATCTTAGCACAGAGACAATTTGTAATTAAGGCTGTGATGTGTTCCCTTTCCCAGGGTTTAAACTTTAAAGCATATTATTAAGTTGTCAATGAAATATGGCTTCTATTTTGCCACAAGACGAGTGGCTTCTAGGTAGTGAAATGGAACATGGAACATAGAACAATACAACACAGGAACTGTCTGAAGAAGGGTCCTGATCTAATACGTCACCTGTCCATTTTCTCCAGAGATGCTGCTTGAGCCGCTGAGTTACTCTAGCATTTTTATGCCTATCACAGGAACAGGCCCTTTGGCCCACTATGTCTGCGCTGAACATGACCAATTCTTATCTACCTGCACATAACAAATAGCCCTCCATCCCACCAGCGATCCCCGACACATTAACACTGTCCCACACACACGCTGGGGACAATTTACATTTACACCAAGCCAATTAACCCACAAACCTGTACGTGTTTGGAGTGTGGGAGGAAACCGATGTTCTCGGAGAAAACCCACGCAGTTCACAGGGAGAACGTACAAACTCCCTACAGACAAGCTCCCGTCGTCAGGATCGAACCCGGGACCCGAGTCTTTGGCACTGCAAGGCAGCAACTCTACCACTGCACCACCGTGCCGCCTGTTAGTATTCAATTAGATCTCAGTCAGCTAAATAAATTCTTTTTTTTGGCAGAGAGTGAAGCCAAAAATAATATGTGTGACATCAGAGCGAAAAAATTAAAAATGTTGTATTTCTTTCTAGCTACGGTTATTCATGATGTGGCCCAATTCAAAGGAATTGCATAAAATCCCAGCCTAAGCCTATTTACTTCACGATCATGCATCTTCGTGATTAATTGTCCTACTCTTATAGATGGCTTCCTCATGGATGCTAAACAAATGACTAATACAAGGGATGAAAATTGAATCATTGTACTGTAGGAACTGTTCTTCTGAGCCCTTATTTAATATGCTATATCAATAGATTTATTGAATGAGCTTTATATTGTACTAAATCAGGCTTTACCTCACCGGAAAACAATCAACACCAAAATGAAAGATAGGAGTTAGAAGCATTTCTCCGATTAAAATATCTCATTTTGATAAACCGAACACTTTCACAGATATATTAAACTCAAGGTTTATCCAGATACCTGTACAGATTTGATATTAATAGCTGGTAATGCTATTAGTACAGCCTATGAATAAATTAAAACCATAATGAGACCATAAAACCATAAGACATAGGAACAGAATTAGGCCATTTGGCCCATGTAGTCTGCTCCACAATCCATTCCTGGCTGATCTATTTTTCGCCCTCAACCCAATCCTCCTGCCTTCTCCCTCTAACCTTTGATGGGTGAGTTACTATGTTAATCTGTGCTATCATCCACTGAGTCCAAATAATATCAAAGTAAGCTGAGGATCGGGAACAAGGAAAATTTAAATGAATAGAAAATTGGACAATTAATATGTTTATATTTGATGGTACTTAAGGTAATAAAAGATAGTGACCAGAGATTCTAGCGCTGCCTAATGGCTGTGTTGGGGAGGATGGCGATGACAAGGTTTGTCTTTGACCCCTCTACTGGAAACTTGAGTTGGATCTGAGACCAAAGGCCATGGATCTGATGTGCTTGTGATATGTATGACTGTGCTTTGAAAAGTGTTCAATGACTTATCCTCCTTTAGCCTAGCCTAGTCTAGTCTAGTCTAGTCTAGTGTATTGTCACATGCACCGAGGTACAGTGAAAAGCTTTTTGTTGCATGCCAGCCAGTCAACGGAAAGACTATACATGAAAACAATCATTTTAGAAGATACAAAGTTGAAGGGAGAGATTACATTGCAGTCTGCCAGACAGAATGTGGGGGGTGGTTTGGGAACTAAGAGTTTTGCAATTGGAGGTAGCTAAAGGATTTCAGTAATTAGAAGGGAAGATTTTCAGTGATGGAATCCCAGTAAATCCCAGCTCTTAAAGATAGCGGAGTCAGGGGATATGGGGAGAAGGCAGGAATGGGGTACTGACTGTGGATGATCAGCCATGATCACAGTGAATGGCGGTGCTGGCTCGAAGGGTCGAATGGCCCACTCCTGCACCTATTGTCTATTGTCCATTGTCTATTGTTTAGGGGAAGCACATCTGGAGGGAAGGCTGCGGATTTGGGATGGTGTTGAGAGAGTAGTGCTGGAAAGCAGAATAAGGGGTCACCATTTAGAACGGAGATGAGGAAAAACATTTTCACCCAGGCAGTTGTGAAGTTGTGGTATTTCTCTGCCTCAGAAGGCAGTGGAGGTCGATTCACTGGATGCATTCAAATGAGTTAGATAGAGCTCTTAGGGCTAGTGGAATCAAGGGATATGGGGAGAAGGCAGGAACGGCGTACTGATTGCGGATTATCAGCCATGATCACAGTGAATGGTGGTGCTGGCTCGAAGGGCCAAATGTCCTACTCCTGCACCTATTGTCTATTGTCTATTGTCTATTGTTGAGGTGGGGATGGCAAAGATTGAATGCAAGTTATTCTCTTACATGGCAAGTGCCTCAGTCTAGCACATTTCCATTAAGACAAAATTATCCCAGAAGTGTCTTCTCTGTGGCTGAGGCGAGACCTGAGAGAAGATTATAAAATGGTAGGAGGCATGGATAGGGCAGACAGTCTGAAACATTTTCCCGGGATAGAAATGTCGAAAACTAAAGGATATAACTTTCTTAGAGCGGCAAAGTTCAATGGAGATGTACAGGCAAGTTTATTTTACACAGAATGGTGGGTACCTGGATCACGCTGCTAAGGGTGGTGGTGAAGGCAGATACGATAGGCACATGGGTGTACACGGAATGGGGGTGTATGGATCACGTGCAGGCAGAGGAGATTAGTTTAACTTGGCAACATGCTCGGAGGGTGTGAACATTGTGGGCCAAAGGGCCTGTTTCCATGTTCTACTCAAGTGCCCAACCTTGAGTGGTCCCAGCTCAATGTGGTCCAAGTTTCCCTGTCCTGTAGCACATTGAGCAATGTTGTTCTGGGCATCCCAATATGTACATTGATTATGGTGCCTCAAAATCCCTGACCATCTTTACAACTGGATTTCTAAGCCGTGTAATGACATTGTTCACAGTGGACCAGGGTAAGCAGCTGATTGGCAGTCAGATCCCAGCAGTTTGTTGTGTACTTTATATTGTGTTGATATTGTATCCGGTGAAAGGGGGGAGTATGAAGGCCAGGGCAGTGTACTGTTCTGGATGTCATATGTGGGAGGTCAGGGAATCTGATAGCCCTCCAGACGTCCACATCTGCGCCAGGTGTGTTGAGATGGGGCTCCTAAAGGACTGTGTTAGGAACCTGGAGCAGCAGCTCGATGACCTCCGTCTCCTCAGGGAGAGTGAGGAGGTAATAGAGAGGAGCTACAGGGAGGTAGTCACTCCCAGACCACAGGAGGCAGACAAGTGGGTCACAGTTAGGAAGGGCAAGGGGCAGAGGCAGGGGCTAGAGAGTACCCCTGTGACCGTACACCTGGAAAATAGGTACTCAGGTTTGAGTACGATTGGAGGGGACAGCCTAGCTGGGGGCACCAACAGCGGCCGGGCCTCCGGCACAGAGACCGGCCCTGATGCTCAGAAGGGTAGCAAAAAGAGGAGGGCAATTGTAATAGGGGACTCTATAGTTAGGGGGTCGGATAGGCGATTCTGTAGACGCAGTCGGGAGACCCGGATGGTAGTTTGCCTCGCTGGTGCCAGGGTCTCGCATGTGTCAGAATGTGTACAAAAGATTCTGATAAGGGAGGGAGAGGAGCCTGATGTTGTGGTACACATAGGTACCAATGACATAGGCAGAAAAAGTGATGAGGTCCTGAGGGGAGAATTTAGGGAGTTGGGGGGAAAGTTAAGGAGAAGGACCAAAAGGGTAACGATTTCAGGATTACTGCCTGTGCCGCGTGACAGTGAGAGTAGGAATGAAATGAGGTGGAGGATAAATGCGTGGCTGAGGGACTGGTGCAGTGGGCAGGGATTCAAGTTTCTTGATCACTGGGACCTCTTTTGGGGAAGGCATGATCTGTACACTAAGGACGGGTTGCACTTGAGCCCGAGGGGGACCAATATCCTGGCAGGGAGATTTGCAAAGGCTACTGGGGAGACTTTAAACTAGAAAGGCTGGGGGGAGGGACTCGGGTAGAGGGGGCTAGGGGTCAGGGCGTGGGGCAAGAGGCAGAGAAGGGAAGCACTCTGATCCAAAATGTAGGCGAGAAAGATGAAAAAGATAATAGACAGAGAATAAGGGATGGTGTATATTTTAATGCTAGGAGCATTGTAAGTAAGGTGGACGAACTTAGAGCCTGGATTGACACCTGGAAATATGATGTTGTGGCAATCAGTGAAACATGGTTGCAGGAGGGCTGTGATTGGAAACTAAATATTCCAGGATTTTGTTGCTTCAGGTGTGATAGAATTGGAGGAACCAGAGGGGGAGGTGTTGCATTGCTTGTCAGAGAAGATATTACAGCATTGCTTTGGCAGGATACATTAGAGGGCTCGTCTAGGGAGGCTATTTGGGTGGAACTGAGAAGTGGGAACGGTGTAGCAACACTTTTAGGGGTGTATTATAGACCGCCAAATGGGGAGCGTGAATTGGAAGAGCAAATATGTAAGGAGATAGCAGATATTAGTAGTAAGCACAAGGTAGTGATTGTGGGAGATTTCAATTTTCCAAAAATAGACTGGGAAACACATTCTGTAAATGGGCTGGATGGTTTGGAGTTTGTAAAATGTGTGCAGGATAGTTTTTTGCAGCACATAGAGGTATCGACCAGAGAAGGAGCAGTGCTGGACCTCCTGTTAGGAAATGAGGCAGGTCAGGTGACGGAGGTATGCGTTGGTGAGCACTTCGGGACCAGGGATCACAATACCATTAGTTTCAATATAATTATGGAGAGAGTCAGAACTGGACCTAGGGTGGAGATTTTTGATTGGAGAAAGGCTAACTTTGAGGGAATGCGTAAGGATTTTAAAGGAGTGAATTGGGACACTTTGTTTCATGGGAAGGATGTAGAAGAGAAATGGAGGACATTTAAAGGGGAAATTGTAAGAGTACAGAATCTTTATGTCCCTGTTAGGTTGAAAGGAAATAGTAAAAATTGGAAAGAGCCATGGTTTTCAAGGGAAAGTGGACACGTTTCGAAAAAAGAGAGATATCTACAATATTTATAGGAGGCATGGAGTAAATGAGGTGCTAGAGGAGTATAAAGAATGTAAAAAGAATCTTAAGAAAGAAGTTAGGAAGGCTAAAAGAAGATATGAGGTTGCTTTGGCAAGAAAGGTGAAAGTAAACCCAAAGGGTTTCTACAGCTATATTAATAGCAAGAGGATAACGAGGGATAAAATTGGACCATTAGAGAACCAGAATGGACAGCTATCTGCAGAGCCAAAAGAGATGGGGGAGATATTGAACAATTTCTTTTCTTCGGTATTCACCAAGGAGAAGGATATTGAACTCTGTGAGTTAAGGGGAAAAAGTAGAGTAGCTATGGAAACTATGAGATTCAAAGAGGAGGAAGTACTGACACTTTTGAAAAATATAAAAGTGGATAAGTCTCCAGGTCCTGACAGGATATTCCCTCAGACATTGAGGGAAGTTAGTGTAGAAATAGCAGGAGCTATGACAGAAATATTTCAAATGTCATTAGAAACGGGAATAGTGCCGGAGGATTGGCGTACTGCGCATGTTGTTCCATTGTTTAAAAAGGGTTCAAAGAATAAACCTAGCAATTATAGACCTATTAGTTTGACGTCAGTGGTGGGCAAATTAATGGAAAGGATACTTAGAGATAATATATATAAGCATCTGGATAAACAGGGTCTGATCAGGAACAGTCAACATGGATTTGTGCCTGGAAGGTCATGTTTGACAAACCTTCTTGAATTTTTTGAAGCGGTAACTAGGGAAATTGATGAGGGTAAAGCAGTGGATGTTGTCTATATGGATTTCAGTAAGGCCTTTGACAAGGTTCCCCATGGAAGGTTGGTTAAGAAGGTTCAATCTTTGGGTGTTAATGGCGGAGTAGCAAGATGGATTCAACAGTGGCTGAATGGGAGATGTCAGAGAGTAATGGTGGATGGCTGTTTGTCAGGTTGGAAGCCAGTGACCAGTGGGGTGCCTCAGGGATCTGTGTTGGGTCCACTGTTGTTTGTCATGTACATCAATGATCTGGATGATGGGGTGGAAAATTGGATAAGTAAGTATGCAAATGATACTAAGATAGGTGGTGTTGTGGATAATGAAGTAGATTTTCAAAGTCTACAGAGAGATTTGGGCCATTTGGAAAAGTGGGCTGAAAGATGGCAGATGGAGTTTAATGCTGATAAGTGTGAAGTGCTACATCTTGGCAGGACAAATCAAAATAGGACGTACATGGTAAATGGTAGGGAATTGAGGAATGCTGTGGAACAGAGGGATCTAGGAATAACTGTGCATAGTTCCCTGAAGGTGGAATTGCATGTAGATAGGGTGGTAAAGAAAGCCTTTGCTGTGCTGGCCTTTATAAATCAGAGCATTGAATATAGGAGTAGGGAAGTAATGTTAAAATTGTACAAGGCATTGGTAAGACCAATTCTGGAGTATGGTGTGCAATTTTGGTCGCCTAGTTATAGGAAGGATGTCAACAAAATAGAGAGAGTACAGAGGAGATTTACTAGAATGTTGCCAGGGTTCCAGCAACTATGTTACAGAGAAAGGTTGAACAAGTTAGGTCTTTATTCTTTGGAGCGCAGAAGGTTAAGGGGGGGACTTGATTGAGGTCTTTAAAATGATGAAAGGGATAGACAGAGTTGACGTGGATACGTTTTTCCCATTGAGGGTAGGGAAGATTCAAACAAGAGGGCATGACATGAGAATTAAGGGACAGAGGTTTCGGGGTAACGTGAGGGGGAACTTCTTTACTCAGAGGGTGGTGGCTGTGTGGAATCAGCTTCCAGCAGAAGTGGTGGAGGCAGGATCGATTTTAACATTTAAGAGTAAAGTGGATAGGTATATGGACGTGAAGGGAATGGAGGGGTATGGTCTGAGTGCAGGTAGATGGGACTAGGGGAAAACAAATGGTCGGCACGGACTGGAAGGGCCGAGAGGGCCTGTTTCCATGCTGTAATTGTTATATGTTATATGGTTATACAAAGAAACGAAAAGAAGATTTTTAATGAAGAACAAAGTCATGAGATGACTGGAGTGGGAAAATGCATAGAGTCTCTTGCCCAGGGTAGGGGAATTGAGAACCAGAAGTCATAGGTTTAAGGTGAGGAGGGGGTAGATTTAATAGGAACCAGGGGGGTACCTTTTTTTGCACAAAGGGTGGTGGGTGTATGGAACGAGCTGCTGGAGGAGGTAGTTTAGGCAGGTAGGGTGGCAGATGACACAAAGCTGGGTGGCAGTGTGACTATGAAGATGCTATGAGAATGCAGGGTGACTTGGACAGGTTGGGGGTGCGGACAGATGCATGGCAGATGTAGTTTAATGCGGATAAATGTGAGGTTATCCACTTTGGTAGCAAAAACAGGAAGGCAGATTACTATCTAAATGGCGTCGTTGGGAAAAGGGGAAGTACAACAGGATCTGGGGGTCCTTGTACATCAGTCTATGAAAGTAAGCATGAAGGTACAGCAGGCAGTGAAGAAAGCGAATGGCATGTTGGCCTTTATAACAAGAGGAGCCGAATATAGGTGCAAAGAGGTCCTTCTGCAGTTGTACAGAGCCCTAGTGAGACCACACCTAGTGAGTCCCCTAATTTGAGGAAGGACATTCTTGCTATTGAGGGAGTGCAGCGTAGATTTACAAGGTAATTCCCTGGATGGAGGGACTGTCATATGTTGAGAGAATGGAGCAACTGGGCTTGTACACTATGGAGTTTAGAAGAATGAGAGGGGATCCCATTGAAACAGATAAGATTGTTAAGGGTTTGGACACGCTAGAAGCAGGAAACATGTTCCCGATGTTTGGGGAGTCCAGAACCAGGGGCCACAGTTTAAGAATAAGGAGTAAGCCATTTAGAACGAGATGAGGAAACACTTTTTCTCACAGAGAGTGGTGAGTCTGTGAAATTCTCTATCTCAGAGGGCGGTGGAGGCAGGTTCTCTGGATGCTTTTAAGAGAGAACTAGATAAGGCTCTTAAAAATAGCGGAGTCAGGGGATATGGGGAGAAGGCAGGAACGGGGTACTGATTGGGGATGATAAGCTATGATCACATTGAATGGCAGTGTGGCTCGAAGGGCCGAATGGCCTACTCCTGCACTTATTGTCTATTGTCTATTGTAATATCGCAATGTTTAAGAAACATTTAGGCATGGGAAGGATAGGTTTGGAGGAATATGGGCCAAACACAAGCAGGTTGGACTACTGTAGACGGGACATATTGGACAGCAAGGGCAAGTTGGGCTGTATGTATGGGCTCTATGACTCTATTTACATTATCCCTTTGAGCACATGGACCATTTTCAGAATATTGAGTGGAGCTTGTAATTCAAATGACCTTTACATCAGTCAACATCCTGTACTGAACAGATGTATTTATGCAGATTTCAGGAATATAGTTAATCATGTTATCTTTATTTTTTTCCAACAAGCAACAAACAGACTCTCACTATCAAAGGTTTGCGATGCATAAGCATTTGGGAATTATAAATACTTATGTAAGAGAACAAATAAATATCAAAAGGTAAACAGAATATTTTAAGATCTACCGTAGCTGATTTTTAACAGATCTAACCTGTGAATTACATGAAAATGAACCCAATTCTTTAAATATTAAAATGTTAAAAACATTAAGCATCATTGAAATTATATTTTACATTAATTTTTTTATTCAAGTACTAAAACTTTCTGTTAATTTCATCGCACTATAATGTTATCTTCACTCGGCCCTTCTTTCACGTACAAAAACAGATCAATTTGATTATGGTCTGAATACAATTAAAACTGATTAAAGTTAATTTACTCTTATTTTCTGTAACATGTAATGCGAAACATAAAATTATGCAGCAATCATCAAACCTGCAGCTGTTTGTGGTGCTGTAAATTGCACAGGAAAAACATTGCTGCCATCTAGAGTCAGAGATTTGTTCCCCTGGATGTCATCTCTCCTCTAACAAGTAAGCAACAGGGAATTTCTCAAATTCCAGACTGGATTAAAACAATTCCTCCCCCATCCAAGTCGCACCAGCTTCAAAGTCTCATTGAGTCTCATTGTCTGTAACTCGTTTTCACCTACATGGCTTGTTTCCTTTATCGTTATGTCTTTTTTGCATATCTTTCATTCATTTGTTCTATACCTCTCTACATCACCGTCCATATCTCTCGTTTTCCTTTCCCCTGACTCTCAGTGTGAAGGAGGGTCTCGATTGGAAACGGCATCTATTCCTTTTCTCCAGAGATGCTGTCTGACCCGCTGAGTTACACTTGGTGTTTGTGTCTATCTTCAGATAAAACATCGGTCGGGTTCATCAGTATCAAGAGACAAAAATATGTCAACATTGCAGTTTTATTCTTGAATACCTGTCACATTTCAACCAGTCAATGAAATAATAAAGCAGTTCATCCAAATTAGTATTATAATCAATTTTCAGTATACATTCTGTAATAAAATATTCCTAATCTGAGGACACAGGGGAATGGGGTAAAGGGGGAAAGATAGATCAGCCATGACTGAATGGCAGAGTAGACTTGATGGGGCGAATGGCCTAAGTCTGCTCCTATAACTTATGAACCTATCTTTCCATTGTTTTTATTTAAATATTTGAAAGTCAGAAGATAGAAGATGTGTTGAGAACTCATTTTGGCAGTACGCCAGATGCGTTTTATAAACTCAGTATTGATATTGGCTTCATAGTCAAGGGTTTAAATCCCATCTTTTTCCTTCCCTCAGTCCTCCTCTTCTCTCCGTAACTGACACCTTTTTTTATCTCCTTCTCATCTCTAGCCATTGTCACTGAGTCCACCCTTCTCCCAATCAAACCCCCATCACTTGTGTCCACCTAATACTTGTGTAGGATGGACCTGCAGATGCTGGTTTACACCGAAGATAGACACATATTGCTGGAGTGACTCAGCAGGACGGGCAGCATCTCCGGCGAGAAGGAATGGGTGATGTTTCGGGTCCAGGCCCTTCTTCAGACCTATTACTTGCCAGGCTTTGTTCTCACCCATTCTCACCTCTTCTCCGGCTTTCTCCCTCCAATCAGTCTTTAGGATGGTCCTGATCCAAATTGTTGCCTGTCCATTCCCTCCACAGATGCGACCTGACCCGTTGAGTTCCTGCAGCTCACATTATTTGCTCAAGGGACCCAGGCCATCCATGGCCTGCTCCTGGTAATACTAAATTCATCACTAGGAACTGAAACGAAACTGGTTTAGCATTTATCATCTTCATGTCAGTCCATCCATAAGGGACTTCTGGGGGTTGATCGTATTTCTAAATGAACAGAGAGCTCCAGGCTTGGATTGGGTCTGCTACTGTGAGCTTGTGATCAGTGAGATGTAGAGAATGCACAGAACTGTCGCTGTTTAACAACCTTCTTCTTGTAAAGATGAAATTATCCACAGCAAAGCAAAGCATCTCCATTCTTAAATGATAATTTAAAGGTGCAACTGCAAAGAATACTACAAATAAATGTCACCAGCACCGTCTGTGCGGACTTTGTACGTTCTCCCCGTGACCGCGTGGGTTTTCTCCGTGATCTTCGGTTTCCTCCCGCACTTCAAAGACGTACAGGCATGTGGGTTAATTGGCTTGATATAAATGTTATAAAATTGTCCCTAGTGTGTGTAGGATAGTGTTAATGTGCAGGGTGCACTGGTCAGTTTGGACTCGGTGGGCCGAAGGGCCTGTTTCCATGCTGTATCTATAAACTAAACAAATCACACAGCTTTGGCTAGTTATTTGATATTTGGAGAAAAAGTGCAGTCAGGCCTCCTGGAAACTCCCTCCACTGAACGTGACTGCTCAGCAAATTTATTTTTCCTTTGAAGGAAATGTGCTGACGAGGCGATGTTCCTTGCTAAAGCCACATTCATCAGAACTGATTCATGTCTTTCAAAGTTGCAATCAGGCAGCACAGTGGCGGCAGCAGTAGAGCTACTGTCTCGCAGCGCAGAGACCCGGGTTCAATCCTGAATGGGTGCTTGACTGTACGGAGTTTGTACATTCTCCCCATGACCTGTGTGGGTTTTCTCTGAGTCAAAGAGTCATAGAGTGATACAGTGTGGAAACAGGCTTTAGCCCAAGGTCAAGTCAAGTCAAGTCAAGTTTATTTGTCATACGAGATGTGCAGTGAAATGAAAAGTGGCAATGCCTGCGGGATGTGCTACGAAACAGGAGAGAATAGAAACAGTAATTAGATATTGGTGAGAAAAAAAACAAGAAAAATCAGCAATTTGTTTAGTACAGTAAGAGTCCCTGGTGAGATAATAGTTTACAGTCCCCTGTGGGAAGAAACTCGGGTTTTCACAGCCAACGGAGGCGTTTGCCTGACCGTAGCAGCTGGAACAGTCTGTTGCTGGGGTGGTAGGGGTCCCCCATAATGTTGCTGGCTCTGGATCTGCACCTTCTGATGTATAGTTCCTGCAGGGGGGGGGGCGAGTGCATTTCCCATACTGCGTTCAGCCGAACGCACTACTCTCTGCCGAGCCTTCTTGTCCCAGTTCTTCGGTTTCCTCCCACACTCCAAAGATGTACAGGTTTGTAGGTTAATTGGCTTTGTATAAATGTAAAATTGTCTGTAGTGTGTGTAGGGTAGTGTTAATGTGCGGGTATCAATGGTCGGCGTGGACTCGGTGGGCCGAAGGGCCTGTTTCGCTTTGTATCTCTAAACTAGAGCTTTCCTGGATGATAGACAAGTATATGCCAGATTAAATCTTCACGTTGTTAGGTTTGGTTGTCTGATGATTTGTCTTTAGACATTGCAATAAACAAAAATGATAATGCGGTGCTGGCTCGAAGGGCCGAATGGCCTCCTCCTGCACCTATTTTCCACGTTTTCTATGATAAAGGCACAAAATTACTCCCTTGGCCTTTTAACTACTATGGGCAGATGCTACAACAGCTGTGATTGTTTCTCACTTGTAAACTGTGTACGTGGAGAGCACTGATAACGGCCCAGGAATATTTCACGTAACTATACTGAGGAAAAGTCTTCTGAAAGGTCCCGACACAAAACATCTCCTATTCATGGCCTCCAGATATGCTGCCTGATCCACTTAGTTACTTCACCACCCTATCTCTTTTTTTGTAATCCCGCGCCTGCAGTTTCTTAGGTCTAAAGGTACGTTAATTCTTAATGCAGCTGTTAACATTTAGAGTGGATTAAATTATGATAGCTTTGGTGAAATGAGAAGCGTGAACATTGCTTTAGTTCTTTACGACTTCAGATTTGAGAGAAATGGAAGCAGTGGGTGTGTCAGTGGAAGGCGAGGGTTGGTGGGATTGGAAGAAAGAATAACTTTCTCAATTTGAGGCTCGCAGGTGTGGACAAAAGGTACATGTCCACCAGAGAATTTGGTGCCAAAAAAGAGATTCCAGGATGGCAGGAAGCATTTAATACTGGTCTCACTTCCAATTTGCATTAGCTGTTCTTGCACAGTTGGTACAACTCAGTCACTGCAAATGAGAAAAATGCAGTTTTGTCTAGTTTACTTTAGAGAAACAATGTGGAAATGTGTCCTCCGTCCACTGAGTTTGTGTCAACCAACGATCACCCATACACCGCCAGGGCAGCACAGTGGCGCAATGGTAGAGTTGCTGCCCTGCAACGCCAGAAAGCCGGGTTCGATCCTGACTAAGGGTGTTGTCTGGGCAGAGTTTGCACGCTCTCCCTGTGACAGCATGGTTTTCCCTCAGGTGCTCTGATTTCCTTCCACATCCCAAAGACGTGCAGGTTTGTTGGCTAATTGGCTTCTGTAAATTGTCTGCAAGCCAGCATCTTTGCAGGACACAGACAGGTGAAGTTTTGGGTCGGGACCCTTCTTCAGTCTCTGAAAGGTATTGACAATATAAAGGTTAGATTAGTATTCCCTGCCCAGAGGTTATGGGGCGACATCACAGAAAATGGAAACACCCATTTAGGACTGAGATAATTAATAATATCTTCACTCAGAAGATTGTGGAATCTGAAGCAGACGGTAATGCAGCTACTTAGATGCTGAGGGATGTGCTGGTTCTGGAGAGGGCCCAGAGGAGATTTACAAGAATGTTTCACAGGAATGAGTAGGTTAACCTATGATGTGCGTTTGACGGCACTGACCCTGTACTCGCTGGAGTTTAGAGGAATGAGGGGGGACCTCATTGAAACATACAGAATAGTGAAAGGCTTGGATAGAGAGGATGTGGAGAGGATGTTTCCATTAGTGGGAGAGTCTAGGACTAGAGGTCATGGCCTCAGAATTAAAGGACGTTATTTTAGGAAGGAGATGAAGAGGAATTTCTTTAAACCCCTGTCTCACTGTGCGAGTTGGCCCACGAGTGACCCCGAGTTTTCACTCGTGGTGATCACGTAGCGGGAACGTCGGAACTCGCACGAGCAACTTAGCGACTCGTGGGGCTAACGGCAGGTACTCGGGAAACTTGTTAACTCGTGAAAAAAATCAAACATGTTTGATTTTTTCCACGAGTCAAATTAACTGTTCACGTTAAAAATGGAAACATTTAAACTCGTTGTAATAACGCAGTGGCCCGTGCGTTTACCTTAGTGACTCGTGAGTCTACCGTGGCACCGTCAATGGAAACTTTTCATTTCCCAGGTGGGAATGGAGTTACCCGAGGCCAGACTCCAATAGTTAGCGGCATTGAAAGTGACAGCAGAAGGCGGGAGCAGGAACCTTCATTTGAATTTGCACTGAGGTTAAATGGATTGTCATCCATGATCATAAAAAGTCGCATATTGGATGTAGTGGGTTTATTTACGGGTGACTGTGGCTACCGATGACTGTGATCTGGAAAGGGGGGGGGGGGGGGGGGACACTATTCACTTCCCCACAAGCATTTACGAAGATTGTGTAATATTTTGTTGACCTCATGGACATGCTTTCAATATTCATTTTACACCACGTATTGCGACTTTGTCAAGACCCTTCTGGAAGTCCGTATTCAGGTTGTTAAGGTTTGCCCTCAGCATTCATTCGCTTTCAGAAAGATGCTTGCTGCCGACAAACTCGCCCCGACGATGCACAACTACCCGATACAAAGAACATTCGGTTTAGATTTATTACTTTCATGTGTAAAGTTATGTTTAGCATGCTATGCAGTCAAATCAGATCATACTATACATAAATAGAAGTAAAACTAAATTCAAGTACATAGATCGGGACAGAGACAAAATGCAGATCTTGTCGTTCTCAATATTTAAGCGCTGAATTTCAGAGACAAAGTCCAATGGACACAATGAGGTAGAGAGAATCGGACGGTCCCCCAACTTATGGAAGGACCATTCAGAAGCCTGATAACAGAGGGAACAGAATGCATTCCTGATTCTACTGATGCGCGCTTTTAAGCTTCTGTTTCTTCTTCCGATGGGAGCGGGGAGCGGAAGGAATGGCCCGGGTAGGAAAGGTCTTTACTTAAGTTGGCTGCTTTCCCGAAGCAGCATGAAATGCAGTTGTAGTCAATGCTGGGGAGTTTGGTCTGTGTGGTGAGAGGAAGAGATGTAGAGTGGGGGTAGAGTTGGGGACGTACCACTAGTTCCCCACACATACAGCCTCTGCTCCTGTCCCTCTGCCCCTGTTCTGCCTGTGCTTCCTACACACCCTGGCTCTTCTGTACTGTTCTGTTTTCATTATTGCTTCATACTGCACAGAAACGGGCCCTTCAAGTTGGGACTACTGTCGGGTCCCGGCGGCCGCTCAAAGTCACCCGAGCTGCTTCCTTCCTCTGAAGTGGTGGCCAGCTGCTGTCTGTGTGTATCTCTCTCTCTATGTGTGTGTGTGTGTGTGTGTGTGTGTGTGTGTGTGTGTGTGTGTGTCTCTCTGTCTCCCTCTCTGTCTGTGTGTGTGTTTGTATCTGTGTGTGTGTGTCTGCTGTCGGGTCCCGGCGGGCCGCTCAATGTCAGTCACCCGAGCTGCTTCCTTTTTTAAAAATTATTTAAAATAGAGATCCATTGCAAAAAAGTATTTAAAAACATAAAACAACAAGAAATGCTTGGTTACTGGAGGATGTGCATTTTCCCATTGTAGGTCATATCAATAGATGCCGCCGCACTGAAATAACTCAAAACCACAGGATGGAGATGTATTTTAACATTGTTGCTTTATTAAAACATACCTTCATTCACGGTTGGCTCAAGAGTAACGGGAGAGGAACTTGGTAACTCGGGAGAGGAACTTGGAACATCGCAGCAATGACATACCCGTGGGAACTCGGTTACACACTTGATCATAAACTTGAAGTCTCGTGCACAGCCACGAGTCTGTCACTCGGGGTACCTCGTGGGTCAACTCGCACAGTGAGACAGGGCCATTTTAGTCAGCTGGTGAATCTGTGGAATTCTTTGCCACAGAAGGCTGTGGAGGCCAAGTCAGTGGATATTTTTTAAGGCAGAGATAGTTAGATTCTTGATTAGTACCAGTGTCAGAGGTTATGGGGAGGAGGCAGGAGAATGGGGTTTGGAGGGAGAGATAGATCAGCCATGATTGAATGGCAGAGTGGACTTGATGGGCCGAATGGCCTAATTCTGCTCCTATCACTTATGACATAACCTATGTGTTGCTGGTGGTAGGGTTTTAGGATATCGGGGGTTATCAGCTGGGAAAGTGAAGTTGAGGTTAAGAACCAGCCATAATCCTATTGAACAACAATGCAAGAAGATGCAGTAAGACCCTGCTGCATCTTGTAGTCCATCTGTTCTTAAACTTTCCAGATCTGAAGGTACAAATACCACAAACAGTGGTGGAGGAATGAAAATCTTTAAGTCCTGTTAATTGAATGTGGCGTGAGAATTAAGCAAAGTACCATAATTATCAGAAAGCATATAACAAACAATGACAGTGTATTAATATGAGAATGGATAAAGTATGCAGACACACTCCAATGCAGTAAATTCTGTTTATAATAGAGAACAAACCGTCCAACATGTCTCATCAATACTAATGTCACCTGCCCACATTTGGCCCAAATCCCTCTAAACCTGCCCTATCCATGTGCCTGTCTAATTGTTTCTTAAATATTGCGATAGTCATCTGCCTCATCTACCTCCTCTGGCAGCTCATTCCATACACCCACTGCCCTTTGTTTGAAAAAGGCTATCCCTCAGATTCCTATTCAATCTTTTCCCCTTCACCTTAAACCTATGTCCCCTGGTTCTCAATCAATTCCCCTACTCTGGGCAAGTGACTCTTGAGTCTATTCCTCAGATAACCAAACCCCTAAATTAACACACTTTGTGAAAGATACTTATAAAAATGAGGAATTGGAGGGAGAATCACTTAGGTATTTAAAAATTAATAATATTGTAAGTGATAAGTTGTTTAGCATGTTTAATATATTTTTCTAGTCATATGAGGATTCAGAATTTATTGAACCACATTCAAATAGATCCTTTTAAAACAGTAGGGATAAACACAGATCACTTTGCACCTTGCATATGGCATTAGAAATATATTTTTGAATTGCTACTAAAAACCATAGGGCAGAACAAAGCCAAATTAATCTCCCAATATTCAAATAACATAAAATGGTTCGACTGAGTACATAACTCACAAATGAAACATTTTGGCTTCAAAATTCAACAGAATTGCATCTCTGGATGATAAAGGTTCCAATTTGGTTCCAATGTAGCAAATTAAATAAATTATTTGACATTTGTAGTGTGACGTGCGCAGATTGTTATTTGTGAATGGTGGCGCTGATTTTGAGTTTTACCAATGGACGATATTATTCCAGCGTTGCCACTGGATCTCAACAATGCAACTACACAAAATCAAAAACCTGCAGAAGATGGAATTCCAAAATAAAAAACAAAAGTGCCAGAAACACTCAGAAGGTCAAACAGTGTCTGTGGATATGAAAACATAATTAACTTTACAGATTGAAGACCTTTTATCAGATCTGATATTTATTTTTATACGGTAGCTAAAGTAATGGTTCCAACTTGCCTGGTTTGAAGCATTTAACAGAAGGAGACATGTTCATAAGTTCTAGGAGCAGATTTAGGCCATTCGGCCCATCAAGTCTACTCTGTGATTCAATCATAGCTGAGCTATCTTTCCCTCTCAATGCCATTCTCCTGCCTTCTCCTCGTAACCCCTGACACCCGCACTGATCAAGAATCTGTCAATCTCTGCCTTCATATTCATAGACGTGGCCTCCACAGCTGTCCATGGCAATGAATTGCACATCTCCTCCCACCTGCACTATTTAAAGGAAACATCAATTGCTCGCAGGGAGCTGGAATTATCTTCAAACATGTCATTTGAAGTTCTTCTCTATCTCCCATCATAATACAGGTGAGTCCAAGCAAGATTGGGCCTTTCCAATGACTCAACCTAGAATCCATTAATAGAACGTGGTGATTGTTATGACAGCTAGTTTGGCAATGCAAGAATGAGTTTCAATGACTAATACTTAATATGCCGCAGGGGAACACAGTGGCACAGCATTCGAGTCACTGCCTTGCAGATCCGGAGACTCTGGTACAATCTTGTCTATTGGTGTGAAGTTTGTCCCAGTGATCCCATGGATTTCCTCCTACACTCCAAAGATGTGCAGGCTTGTAGGCTGATTGGCTTCTGTAAATTCTCCCGAGTGTGCAGGATACAACTTGTGTATTGATGATTGTTGGTCGGTGGGCCGGTCAGTGGATGTTTGTTGCTCGGTGGGCCAAAGGGCCTGTTTCCATGCTGTATCTCTGAAAAAAAGATAGAGATACAACGTGGAAACAGGCCCTTTGACCCACCGAGTCCACACCAACCATCAATCACACTAAGTCTACGTTATTCCGCTTTTGCATCAGAACCTTAGACTTTAATGTTTTATGTATCATTCTTAACTGTCACTGTATGTCATGTCATCTGTGGGTGGAGCATCAAGGCAAATTCCTTATATGTGAATACTTGGCCAATAAACTTATTCATTCATTCAACCAGAAAGAGTCATCCCCATAAACTGATGAGGAAAGTAAGTAAGTTTATTGGCCAAGTATTCACATACAAGGAATTTGCCTTGGTGCTCCGCCCACAAATAACAACATGACATACGGTGACAGTTACGAATGACTCAGAAAACACTAAACATTAATAATAATAAAACATTAATGATAAAACACCATTGATCAAGCATGTGAACCAACAAAATACCAGATCATAGAAAAATAGAATCACCAGATCATAGATCACAGATCACCAGAAACATAGAAAAATAGGTGCAGGAGTAGGCCATTCGGCCCTACGAGGCAGTATCGCCATTCAATATGATCATGGCTGATCATCCAATTCAATATGACCATGGCTGATTCCTCCTCATCAGTACCCCGTTCTTGCGTTTTCCCCATATCCCTTAATTCCTTTAGCCCTAAGAGCTAAATCTAACTCTTTCTTTAAAATATCCAGTGAATTGGCCTCCATTGCCTTCTGTGGCAGAGAATTCCACAGATTCACAACTCTCTGGGTGACGAAGTTTTTCCTCATCTCAGTCCTAAATAGCCTACCCCTTATTCCTAAACTGTGACCCCTGGTTCTGTACTGCCCCAATACCTGCCAGACCGTAACTGTACCTCTATGTTTAATTTAAATGATGTAAAACAATACCTTTAGAGTCATTGAGTCATACAGCGTGGAAAAACCCCAACTAGCCCACACCGACCAACATGCTCCATCTAAACTAATCCCATCTGCCTGCTTTTGGACCATATCCCTCTAAACTTACCCTATCCATGTACCTGTCTAAATGTTTCTTAAACGTTTCTATTGTATCTGCCTTTTTCTTCTTGCGTATGGCTTGCACAGCCTAAAGTTGAAGGACAACTTGTTCTATATGATCTTATTTGATTGTGCACGCCAGGTTGATTGCATTCGTTGAAACAGAGCGGACCACGTGAAGGTTGCAATCTCTCACCCCATATCTGCCTGAACTACCTCCTCTGGCAGCTTGTTCCATACACCCTGTCACCCTTTGAGTACACCTCTTTAAGGTCTCCCCTTCATCCTTCTGGGCTCCAAGGATTAGAGTCCGAACCTGCCCCACTTCTCCCTATATACGTAGCTCAGTCCCTCGGGTCCTGGCCACATCCTGCAAAATCTTCTCTTAATTCTCTGACATGAGAATTAAGGGACAGAAGTTTCGGGGTAACGTGAGGGGGAACTTCTTTACGCAGAGGGTGGTGGCTGTGTGGAATGAGCTTCCAGCAGAAGTGGTGGAGGCAGGATCGATTTTAACATTTAAGAGTAAAGTGGATAGGTATATGGACGTGAAGGGAATGGAGGGGTATGGTCTGAGTGCAGGTAGATGGGACTAGGGGAAAACAAATGGTCGGCACGGACTGGAAGGGCCGAGAGGGCCTGTTTCCGTGCTGTAATTGTTATATGGTTATAACCCTTTCAAGCTTGATAACGTCAGCTTCAGAGAGTTAGTCCTTCCACTTCTCCCTGTGGAAACAAAGGTGGTGTACCTGGCTGCGTTACAATTAAATCATCATGAGAGAAAAAATGATTCTGCTGTTCTGCACTGGTGGTTGGATGTCAGCTGAATATAGAGAGGATCAAATCCCTTTTCGCTGACAGAGACACAGCTCTTTGTACAATGTCAAGTAACAAGGTAACAAGTAACCAATGAAACTGGCACAGGGAAAGTGAAGAAATCCGGAGAATTATGATGCCCCCTAATACTGTTACTTTTGGCAAACATTATGACATATTGGCCCTGATATATAGTCTTTACATCTTCGACTTTAGAGATACAGCGTGGAAACAGGCCGTTCGGCCCACCCAGACCACGTCAACCAGCAATCACCCCGTACACTAACCTACACACAGTAGGGACAATTTGACAACTGTCCAAAGCCAACTAACCTACAAACTTGTACGTCTTTGGATTGTCGGAGGAAACCGGAGCACCCGGAGAAAGCCTACAGACAGCTCCCGTAATCAGCGCGGTGCATTGTCCATGGCTCTCATTGAAGATCAGAACAGATTCAACGGTTCAATGTTACTTTATTGTCACGTGTACTTAAGTTCAGTGAAATTCTTTTCTCACATAATGCAAAATCACAGCATATGTTCTGCAGGTTCACTGGGGTTCTGTAGGTGTTCTTCCTTCAGGGATACAGGTCACAGATTTTTGTGATTATCCTTAATGATGGAGCAGCATCATAAGGGGTATTCTCATCCCATGTCTTAATGCTCCAGTTCCAAAGAAACCGACCTGTATACATCATAGTCATCGAGTGATACGACGTGGAAACAGGCCACTCAGCCCAACTTGCCCACACCAACATGTCCCAGCTACACTAGTCCCACCTGCCCACGTTTGGCCCAAGCCAATATGCAGACCAACAGGTCAATTCTTGCCTAATGGAGCTGGTTCAAATTCTGTCAAGTGCACTCCAGAAACAGTAAATAAAAATTAAAAACATGCAGCAGCTCACTTATTCCTGAGTGCTCTAGGTTACAGCTGTAACCTTTGAAACATCACCCGTTCAGCAACCCGTATTGATGCAGGTTAGTAATTCATCACACAACCACTGGAATACTGGAGGCAGCAATCTAATTTTCAACAAAGTATTATGCAATCAATATTAATATTTATAAGAGTAATGTACATGTTCACTGGTGCACGGACCTAACTTACAGTTCATAGTAATTTCAATACCTACAGAAATGGTAGTTACCTAAACAATTTTCATTAACGTCAGCACCGTACTGCAGACATTACACTTAACATTTGGAATCATTTTCTGGCTTCTACGTTGAAGAAAATTCATTGCTACAGAGTGCCCTTTTAGATTGAATATCTCAAATTCATTCAAAAATTATGCATTTCATAATAGATGGAAATAAGTCCCAAAAAGTAATTCAATCATCATAAACATAAGGGGTGGCACTGAGGCGCAGTGGTAGAGTTGCTGCTTTACAGCACCAGAGACCCGGGTTCGATCCTGACTATAGGTGCTGTCTATACAGAGTTTGTACGTTCTCCTCATGGCCGCGTGGGTTTTCTCCGGATGCTTTGGTTTTGCACAGGTTTGTAGGTTTATTGGCTTCTATATAGATTTGTAAATTGTAGGATGGTGCTAGTGTATGGGGATCTATGGTCAGTATGGACTCGGTGGGCCAAAGGGCCTCTTTCCCCGCTGTATCTCGAAACTAAACTAAAGATGTTAAAATAATAGTAATTATTTACAGAGCTCACAAGAAGTCTAATGATGCCTTCCATCATGGGCACAGCCCTCTCTACCATCCAAAGCATCTGCACGAGATGCTGCATCAGGAAGGTTGCATCCATCATCAAGGATCCTCACCATCTGGGTAAGACCCCTTTCGTGCTGCTAGTATTGGGCAGGCGGTACAGAAGCCTGAAGTCCCACACCACCAGCTTCAGGAGCACCGACTTTCCGACAACCATCAGCTTCGAAACCGAACTGTACAAACATCTTAGTCTAAACTGAACTATACATTGGAGAGTATAAAATTATATATATATATATATATATATAATTTTATACTCACTCTCCAATGTGTGGAGAGTGGATGAAAAAGTAGGATAACAGAACTCTGTTCAGTTTTATTTGTATAGAAATATATATATATATATATACACACACACAAACGCACACGCATGTATATATATTGTATATAATATATATTATATACAGTATATATGTATATATACAAACAATAATAGTTCCTTTTTACAGAGGCCAATTAACCTTGTACCCACATTTTTTTACGCCTCTATTTCCCAAAAGGAATGACAATTACCTTCAATCTCTGTCCTGCATTTTACACACTCAGCCCAGAAAGTTTGATGCTAATACAGAAAAAAAAATTAGTCGAGCATGCACACATGATGACATTGCTATTTGCAAGCGTGCAGGTCACATTTGAGGTGGTTAATCCTTGGCATGCAGTTATTGTTGTAATTGGAAATGATGCTCAAACAGACAAGAGAAGGAATAAGTATGAAGGCACGTCCAGAAGTTCTGTTAGAGTGAGCAATCTACATCTGTGCTGAACACAAATGAGAACAAAAGTTTCATAATTTGTGAGTTCATATTACTTTATATAAACTCGTCTCGGGAGAATTGCTAAATACTGTGAGTTTTACTTTACTGTAAAAAATTATAATTGCATTTTATGGCGTTTCTATCATTGATACAACCCTCATTAAAGAACCAGACAAGGGTTTCTAATATCACGGGCACAGACCAACGCATTCAAAGCATTATTTACTAATGAAGTTGTACAATTCTTTTAAAGCTCCCAGTTCAGTCAGTGGTATCATGTAGATGTTCACTCGTTATGCTTTTTGGGAAATAAAGAGCCATAAAGACTTGTGACTACAAGGTTAATTGACCTCTGTAAAATAAATTGCTATTATTCTTTGTATGTTTTTTTAATGTATATCTTTTAGTTTAGAGATACAGCGCGGAAACAGGGCTCTTCGGCCAATCGAGTCCACACCAAATAGTAATCTCCGCACATTAACACTATCCTACAAACTCGAGGGACAATTTTACATTTATACCAAGCCAATTAACCTACAAACCTGTTCGTCTTTGGAGTGTGGGAGGGAACCGAGGATCTCGGCGAAAACCCACGCAGGTCACGAGGTCAACTCAACGTACAAACTCTATACGGACAGCACCCGTAGTCAGGATCGAACCCGGGTCTCTGGCGCTCTAATGCAGCAGCTCTACAGTGCCACCCATTTTATATCTCTCTCTCTCTCTCTCTCTCTCTCTCTAATGTGTAGAGAGTGGATGGAAAAGTGGAATAACATAGAACTAGTATGAATAGTTGGTCATTGTTTGGCATGGACCCAGTGGGCTGAAGGGACTGTTTCCATGCTGTGTCTTTAATAACAAATAACCAATAATAAAACAGAGAAGGCAACATTCTTGGAAACTGACTATCGTTTTGAAAGACTTTGCTTATTTTTTCCCAGTTCTGACAATGAATACATAAAATTATTCCTTGTTATACCCTTTTCACGGTTAAAAGCACAGATTCCAATAGTTTGTGTTTTAACTTTCGGAATTATATATGCCAACTATAATTGTAAGGAAGCAATTAGTGCATTTAGTTAGCTGCAACACAGATTTTAAAATCTGGAAAGTGACAAAATCCTGCTTGCAGGCTATTAAGCTCATCATTAGCAACGGTCAGCATGCCCACTACTTGACTTTTACGGTTGTCCACAGAGTCACTGTTATTCGGCACCAGAATAGAAATGGTCAGGTAATTATTCAGTCAATCACACTTGTAGGCAGCAATGTCATAAGTGACTGGGATAGATTGTATGCACATAATTTGTGCGGAATGATTCTCCAGAAAGATTCAATTGGTATAATGATACCATGGTCCATTACTACAATCTACTGGCAATATCAATGGTAATGGTCAAGACTTCTATTTGCAGCAACTCATTTAGAGTCATTGTATAGAGATTCTGTGCTTCCCTGCTTAACTTGACACTAGCTGCAGAATAATTTGACCTTGTTTAATTTTTTCAAAGAGGCAGCTGCTACGGTCAGGCAAGCGCCTCCACTGTCACGCTGCGAAAACACAGAGGATGAGACGGATTTCTTCCCACAGGCCATCAGGATGGTAAACTCTGATCTTACCAGGGAGTAATTACTGTTGTGTCTTTTTTTAAAGTAAATACTGGTTCTGTTCTGTTGTTCTGTTTTGCACAATCCCGCAGCCATTGCCACTTTCATTTCACTGCACATCTTGTATGTGTATGTGACAAATAAACTTGACTTGACTTGAAGTCATAGTCATACAGTGATACAGTGTGGAAACAGGCCCTTTGGCCCAACTTGCCCACACTGGAGAACATGTCCCATTTGCACTAGTTTGGACATATCCCTCCAAATCTGTCCTATCCATGGACCTGTCTAACTGTTTCTTAAATGTTGGGATAGTCCCAGCCTCAACTACCTCCTCTGGCAGCTTATTCCATACACCCACCACCCTATGTGTGAAAAGGTTACCCCTCAGATTCTTATTAAACTCGTCTGTCTAAACTCATTATGTCATAAGTTCTTCCCAACCCCCAACTGTCTTCCACAACGATGTCATGAAAGATCAACAAATGTTTCCCCATTCTCTCCTTCGAAAGCAGTTTGATAATGAGCGGTGAGGAGCATGCAAGGTCAGCAATGCGATAATGATGAGTTGGGAAGAGGGTGGCAAGTGAGAGAACTGAAGTTAATCACTTTCGTCAGAAGAGTGGACAAACGGGATTTTCCTAATAGAGAGAACTTACCAAATGTTCGGATGTAATAGGATATAGATCACTGAAACGCCAAAGGTCCGTATGCTAATACACGAGAAGACCTATACAGCATGGAAACGGGCCCTTCAGCCCAAGTTGTACAGTAGTATTAAAAAGGCCAAAATCGATAAGGTATGCAAACATTGATAAAAACCACAGAAGCTGAAAATCTGAATCAAAAATGGAAATACTTTATTTAGTTCAATTTAGTTTAGAGATTGGAAACAGGCCCATCGGCCCACCGAGTCCTCACGACTCAGCGATCCCCGCACATTGACACTGTCTTACGCACACTAAGGACAATTTACAATTTTACCAAGGCAATTTTACTTCGGAGTCACGTGAGTGACTACGTGAAGAAGCCCCGCCTGGCGCATGATCGGCATTACATCGATGCTGTCGGTAGGCAAAGAGCAGCAGAGCGCAGATCCACCAGCGGTAAGGAACAGGCCCGCAGGTAAGTGGATTGAATTACTTACAGGGCGTGTTTCAAACTCCGTGGTACTGACGTGCAGAGCCAGCAGGAGTTGAAAGTAAAAGGGAAAAAACTCCGGGGGGAAAACGGACAGTTTAAAATGCGTCCCGGGTAGAAGCACAGCGATCGGGACAGTCGATTAGTGCGGAGCCGGTTCCGACACCGGTGGCCGTTGAAATTAACCGTAGGGAGCATTTAGTCGCTCTACAAACCAAAAGCCACGGGAAGAATCTCCAGTGGGGAGGAAAATAAAGAAAGTCTGAGAGGCGGTGGTTTTAGATGATTCTGATAAGGAAAGGCCTCCAGACAAGAAAGCCTTATGGCTCAGAATGAATTAAATGGAGAAATACTCCAGATTATCTTTCAACCAAGGGTCTAAACACCGAGAATATTCCCAGGCAGGCCCTGAGGGGTTTCCATATACAAGTATATGGTGCTTTACCACTGCGGGATTATGAACCTCGGATTGGGCTGGGGGTAGTCCCCTTGAGCAAGTCTCAGGAGTACCAGGGCAGTAAAAAACTGACCCTGAAAGTGGTGTTTTTGGTCATGTACCCACCACAGCACAAGTATAAATCCAGGTGTACTTAATGGGTATAAAGTACGATACTGAAGGAAGCGGTGAGGCCATGGAAGGTAACCATGGTGTCCAACATTAATTGGTTTCTCACCAGCTTGAGCCATTCGGACCATTTTTGCACTTTAGATTTGCAGGTCAATACAGATCAAGCTATGTTCAAACTCCTGGTTATTTACGGAGTAAACCTGCTTAAAACAAATCAAAGACATTGATAAAGAGGCAAAGACTATCGGCCTCATAAAACTTTTGCAAAATTGGCTGGTCCAATGTGAAGGGGATTTGATATTGGATCAAACAGAGGCAGGAGTATGGTGAGGAAGTATTTTCATCCAGCACAGCCTTATGTAAACCCATATTGTTGTGGACAGAAGGCCATCACGTGCATATGGAGAGGTACAAAAACTTTATTCTATCACAGAGGAAGCTTTTGATGAACCTCCGATTGGTGGTAGATTACAGGTGTGTTATGATAAATGTATTGCATAACAGCTGATCGGTTTATATGAGATACTGTGTAAGGATCTCCAATAAAATTTGTAGAAGGAGTTGATCCACCTGTACAGAATAAAGCTAATCCTATTTTATGTTTCTGCACCTGAAAAATCTCAAATAAAGAAGAGGTAAGAAATTTATTTAGGGAAAGTGTAATGGGGAAAAAACGGAGTAAGCATCCACAACAATTTGTATCAAATAATTTCCCCAGGCAGAAGAAAGATTGTGGTTGTAGAGTCATTCTAGACATCACACACTTTAATACATTTGTCCAGTAAAAAACATTTCAAAATGGACACCTTCAACACTGCAAGGCAGTTGTTATCAATAAGTTGTTAATTGGTTACTATAGACGTGAAGGATGCGTATGATTTAGTACCAATTTATCATCATGTTCACAGGTACTTGAAAATTAATTAGATAGGTCAGCTATGGCAATTTAAGGCATTATCTAATGGATTAAGCTCAGCTTCTAGGCTGTTCACACAATGGTTGAAACCAGCACTTGCACTGATAAAGACACATGATCATGGTTTATCTTGATGACATTTTTAATTGGCAATGCTGATCAGGAGTCAGCTGAAAAATTAGTGCAGCAACTACAAGCCTGTTGAAAGGTTAGGGTCCTGATCCATCCAACAAAATCTAAGCTTCATCCATCCCCAACAATTTACTATTTGGGGTTTGTGAGTGATTCAGTACCATGTTCGGTAAATTTAACCAAGACACAAAGTGTCAATATTACAAATGTGTGTCGTTGCCTTGTTGACAAGCCTTATCCCTCCATCCGAGAAGGAGCTTAGGTAAATTAGTAACACTATTTCTGCAGTAGAGTTGGTCCACTGCATTACCTAAAAAGCTCCAAAGGGCAAAAACATTGCCAAAGGAAGCACTGAGAAGAAGAGTGTGCAGGCCATCTTTGACAGGCCAATGCAATTGCCAAAGGAAGCTTTATCAGAATTACGGTGGTGGATTGAGAATGTTCCACAAGGCTGCTTAAAGCCCATTGCGACATATTTGTTAGCTTGTCCACCAGCCAGCATTCATTGTAACAAAATGGGGGCTCTGAAGCAAGTATTCTCTGGTTGTGAGGGATTTGTTTCTCTTGTCCATTTGTGTGATATTGGTTGCTTTTCTAGTTTTTTTAGTTGTTTGTGTATTTGTGGCTGGCAGAGACCTATAAGGTGCTATTGATAACAGTTTCCCCTTGACAGTCCTCTATCTTCTACACAGCCCATTCAGGAAATGGTGGATCCCATTCGATTGAAGGAGTTAGAGCTTGAAATGAAAAAGGAGGAGAGGGCCTTAAGAGCGAAAGAGCTTGAAATGAGAGAGAAAGAGCTCATGCTCCAATCAGAGCTTGAAATGAAATGCCTTGAGCTGCAGGAGATGGAATTGAATGCTTCCCAAGTTTCTTCTAGGGAACGGGAGGTGTCTAAGGCCGCGGTGTTAGTAGATGAATATGTATTGACTCATAAAACGGAGTTTGTTGGGTGATCCTATAGTTTTGGTGCACGACCGTTTAATCCTGGTGGTGTCGCCGGTGGCAGTGCCAAAGCTGTTTCTGTGCCTGCAAGGGTCGGCTCATTAATACAGGGGGAGGTCCGAGCTGATAAGCTTGACGGAGATTTCAGGACTAAGGAAGGGCCTGTGTGCTACTATTGTAAAGGGAGCGGGCACATCTTAAAGTCATGTCCCGTCCTCCAAAGGAAAAATGCAAAGCCTGTGGCTTTGGTGGGTACACAAAGAGCACCTGTGGCTCCTGGGGTGCCTGCGTCTGATGAGTGTGGGAATTATTCTGCGTTCATCACGAAAGGTTTTGTTTCTCTAGAGGATGGGGGTCATAGAGTTCCAGTATCCAGCTTGCATGATACTGGTGCTACTCAGTCCTTTATATTGGATAGTGTACTGCCGTTTTCTGGGGAGTCATCGGTTGGGTCCAGTGTCCCTGTGGTAGGATTCGGGTTGGAGGACATGGTAGTGCCTTTGCATACCGTGAGTCTCGAGTCCGAGTTGGTTTCAGGCCGGGTAATTGATGGGTTACGGCCGTGTTTTCCGTTGCGGGAGTTTCTGTGATTTTGGGGAATGACTTGGCAGGAGGTAGAGTTCTCATTACTCCTGAGGTGACGGCTGTTCCGATGGTGCAGAGTCCTGATATATTGGCTATGCAGCATCCAACGGTCTTCACAGCTTGTGCTGTCACAAGGGCTATGGCTAAGAGCCAGGCAAAGTTTGAAGATGTAGTGGACCTGAGTGAGAGCATTTTGGGGATCAGGATGATGGATCCTGTGTGTGGGGGGTGTTTCTACATCTCAAGATGGGGTCTTGTCTGAAAATGTGCCCGTGTCGCTGTCACGTGACCGGCTGGTTGAGGAGCAAAAGAGTGATCCAGGTTTATCGGATCTGTTCGACTGCGCGGTGCCTGAGGGGGATATGAATTCCACAGCAAAGGGGTATTTTCTGAGGAATGGCTTGCTGATGCGAAAGTAGTCTCCCTTGGATATGTCAGGGCAGGATAATTGGAACGTGGTTGATCAGATTGTGATACCTCGTCGGTATAGGGACGAGATACTCTGTTTGGCTCATGATGGACCTCTGGGTGGACATTTGGGGGTCAATAAGACGTATGACCGTATCTTACGGAATTTTTTTTGGCCAGGGTTGAAAAAGGTCGTGAAGCAGCACTGCAGGTGTTGTCACATTTGCCAGGTGGCAGGAAAGCCGAACCAATCGATTGTTCCTGCGCCTTTATATCCAATCCCTGTGGTCAGGGAGCCGTTTGAATGGATTCTAGTTGATTGTGTGGGTCCTCTACCTCGGACAAGGGTGGGCAACAAGTTTTTATTGACAATTATGTGTGCGTCTACCCGCTTTCCGGAGGTGGTCCCTTTGCGTAACATTACTGGCCCCTGCCGTTGTGAAGTCTCTCACGTTTTTTTTCGTTGTTCGGTTTGCCCAAGGTTGTGCAGAGCGACCAAGGTTCCAAGTTCATGTCAAAGGTTTTTGGTCAGGTAATGTAGTTGTTGGATATTGAGCATTGTTACTCCAAGTGCGTACCATCCTGAGAGCCAGGGAGCTCTCGAGCGGTTTCACCAGACTTTGAAATCCATGTTGAGGACTTAATGCCTGGAGTTTGAAAAAGACTGGGATGAGGGGGTTCATCTCGTTATGTTTGCGGTGCGTGAGGTCGTGCAGGAGTCTTTAGGGTTCAGTCCTGCTGACCTGGTGTTCGCGCATACTGTTCATGGTCCGTTGAGGGTCCTGAAGGAGAAATGGTTGCAGGAGAATTCAAAACGTAGTATTTTAGACCACGTCTGTACTTTTGGGTCTAGACTGCAGAGGGCATGCGAACTGGCAATGGGTAATCTTGCTTCTGCTCATTCTAGGATGAAGGGCTGGTTCGACAGGAAGGCTTCTAGTAGGAATTTTTCTCCGGGTGACAAAGTCCTGCTGGTGTTGCCTATTCCTGGTTCCAGTCTGCAGGCTCGGTATAGTGGTCCCTTTCAGGTGGTTAAGAAGGTTGGTGCAAGGGATTACGTTATTGGTACCCCTGATCGGAGGCGTAAGACTCAGCTCTGTCATATCAACATGCTGAAGCAGTACCATGAGCAGGAGCATGTACAGGTTGATGGGGAGGAGCTGTGTCCTTCGGTTTTGTCTAAGCCGGTTTTGGCTGTAGTAGTGCTGCCCCCTGACACGGGTGGTGATGTGGGTGAGGCACGGTTGCCGGTGGCAGTGACGCAGGGAAAGCTGTGCAACTCTGAAGCTTTGGAGTCGCTTCCCTTCCCTTCCCTCATTTGGCTGGAAGTCAACGGGATGATCTGCTTGCTTTGGTGGGGTCAAATGGGTCACTGTTCTCGGATGTGCCTTCTCAAACGTCTGTGCTGCAGCATGACATTGACGTGGCCGGTGCTGCGCCAATTAAACAGCATCCGTATTGGGTCAACCCTGACAAGCGTCAACGTCTAAGAGGTCAGGTTGACTATATGCTGCAGCATGCAATTGCTGAACCTAGTTGTAGTCCGTGGAGTTCTCCGTGTCTACTGGCTACGAAGGCTAATGGGGAGGACAGGTTTTGCACGGACTAGTTTCTTCCGAAGCTTATTCAGTATCTTTGGGTGGGGGTGTTAGGTACTTCCCCCCCCCCCCTCTGGTGAATGCTATGTACTTAACTCTTTTGTTTCTCTCCTGAGTGCAGGCCCCGTGGCTGGGAGTCAGGAATCAAGGGGTTAAGGGCTCCTGTACCCGATTGGCCAAGCTGCGTCAGGTGACGGGTGACTCATCGGAAGCTTAAATACCAGAATCTCCCAGAATCTCTCTCTCTCTTCGTCGACCCTGACTCGTGAGCAGGTTGCTGGTTTGAACTGCAGGAGGCCTGGCCACATGGCATAGAACTTTGTGTATTATTACCTACATTTGTCAATTAATATTGAATTGGGACGGATAAGGGCTGACCTGAGGGTTTTCGTGTATTTTGTTTAAGGGTTATTTCCATTTAGGCAGGTTAGAGACTAGTTCGACGGCCCATTGCGAGGCTGGCTGGAGCACTGTTATCTTTGTTTATTGGTTTATTCTTGTCCTTGACTGGGTTGTTTGAATCAGGTTTGGGTTTTAACAAAATAAAATACTATTTTCTTGAACTTGAGCCTGGTTTTTGACTATGTTACGCAGCTCTGAAGTACCTGCATTCGGGAGATGTAACAGGCTAAGATAAGTGTAACATCTGTTCTTATCAGGTTAATACCTGATACGTCCCTTATCTCGGGGGCTATGGACAATAACACCAGGGGGTGGCAGATGGATTGTCCAAAAACTTATTTCTCCAAATATTTGGTATTAATTATTTCGACTTGTTAGGTGCTTTTATGGATTAAAAGCTTATTGTTCTACTATGAAAGATTTGCATGTCCAATTACAAGTAGACAATACCACAGCTGTGGCATATATCTATCACATGGGTCGAGTAAGATCATTATCATGTGATTATCTGGTTAACCAGATGTGGCATTGGTGTATCTTTAAGAATATTTGGCTTTCAGCTATCTATCTCAGGGAGAGACAATATTGTGGCAGACAACAGATCACGAAAATTTAAAGACAATACAGAATGGATATTAAATCCACAAGTTTGAAAAACATTGTCAGTGGTATGGATTACCTGACATTGATCTGTTTGCGTCTAGATTAAATCATTAATTGCCCAAATACGTCTCATGGGAACCCAACCCAGGAGCAGTAGCTGTGGATGCATTCTCACTACATTGAGGGGGAAATATGTTCTTTTATGTTCCCCATTCTGTCTGATTAGGCAATGTCTGATGAAAATATAGCAAGACTCTGCCACAGGCGGTTTGGTGGCCCAAATCGGACACAGTCATGGTTTTCATTGATGTTTAGAATGATAATTGAACCATTTATGACGATTCCTAGCTGCAGTAATTTGTTGCAGAAATTCATCCACGGCATGATCACATGAATTTGTTAATCTGCAGGTTCTGACCAGACCATTACAAGAGCTTGGATTGTCGGATGGGACTATGAATGTTATAACTGCAGCTTGGAAAAATAGCATTAAAAACAATATTTTGTGTGTATAAAGAAATTGGAAGTCTTTGGTAGACAGTCAAAGATATTTTATCATACTGCTAACATATCAGATATATTGGAGTTCCTTGCTGGATTGCATGTTGATCAGCACCTAAGCGATAGGGCCATTAATAGGGCTCATAGTGCTTTATCGTCCTATTTAGGACAAATTGCTGACCATGAATCTATCGGGTCTTATTCGTTAATATCCCAATATGGGAAAGAATATATATAAAAATCTGCCCAAAGTAGAAATACAGAAGTTTGGGAGGTCAGCATAGTTCTTACTTTGCTTAGGCAATGGGCTCCAATTCTATCACTGTTTCGGAAGTTAACATTTGAAGTAATAATGCTCATGGCTTTAGTATCAGCACAAAGAGCGCAAACGTTGCAAATATTACGTTAAACTGTATGCATGTGGCTACAGATAACATTGTCTTATATGTTTATGACTTAACCAAACAAAGCAGACCAGGAGGAGCTGGAACCAAGGTAAATTTTAAAGCATATCCTGTCGACCAAAAATTGTGTGTGGTTAAGCATTGACTCAATATGTTGAAGTAGGCAACTGTCTCCGTGGTGGTGAGACAGCGCTATTTATTACACACAAAAAACCACATAAAAGTATCAGTACAAACTGATGGTTCTAGATAGTTACATTCTAGATGGTCAAAACAGGTTTTGGGACTCAGCAGGAGTAGACATTGAGATGTTAAAAATCACTCCACCAGGGAGGTAGGTACACGCACGGCAAAGGCACAGGGCGGGCCACTCGATCAAAAATTAGAGGCTGTAGGATGATGTAAAAGAAACTTTTCAAAGTTTACGAGAAACCAGTTCTCAGGGAGTCAGGGTTGGACACACAATGTTGGGTTCTCTTTGATTGTTGCTTTGTTTTATATTATCGATTTATATCTTTGGTTATAAATCTTCCCCTATGATAGAAGGGTTATTACTTTCATTCTTTTATAATGAAAAAAACTTATTACAAACTGAAGCAATGTTTAAAAGATGTATTATTTACTCACTATTGTGTTGACTGAGCCAGAGTGTCGTATGGAATGAATCTACGACATAAAAAACACAGAGGTACAAAATCTTCACGTAGTCACTCACGTGACTCCGAAGTAAAATAGTAAGATTAAACGAGAACTTAACAAGTTTGAAGTTTGATCGTTATTTTATGAGGAGTTACGATGAGGGATTACGTGCCCTCCACTCCCAAACCCTCATAAAATAAATGATCATCTGGTAGTTCTAGTCTATGTTGAACCTTACTATCTTACTCCGGCTAATGGTTCTGTGTTTTTCATGCCGCTGCTTTGAAGTATACCGATCATGCACCAGGTGGGGCTTCTTCACGTAATCCCTCATCATAACGCTTCATAAAATAACGATCAAACTTCAAACTTGGTAAGTTCTCATTTAATCTTACTATTAACCTACAAACCTGTATGTCTTTGGAGTGTGGGAGGCAACTGGATCTTCCAGACAAAACCCACGTCACAGGGAGAATGTGCACACTCCACATAGATAACACTCGTAGTCAGGATCGAACCCGGGTCTCTGGCGTTGTAAACAGGAACTCTACCACTATGCCACTGTGCCACCCCCTTAGCAGGTCGAGTTGCATTTGAGTGGGTTGTCGACCTGAAACATCAGCTCCGTTTTTGAATTGCAGCAAAGGCTCCAAGTGGTTGGGGTCCTTGTTGTACGAATCTATCTCATTGGAGTCCTTCTCCTGAGATCAGAATTGTCTTTCCAGTTGCCAATAGCTCATGGTGTATTGCAGGCATTTTATGCACTATTTATTAAGTCTTTTCTTGTAGGTCACACTGGCTGCAGCTTTATTACCTCACAATATACTGTTTGTATTTCAATGAAAAATGTGCTTTATATGTTCTAACCCAAATCTGTCTTTGGCTGCTTAAACAGCTGCCCTGTGGTAGTTGGGTAACTGTAGTGATACAATGTTTCTCTATCAACATATTGTAATGGGCCTGTCCCTCTTAGGCGATATTTCAGGCGTCTGCCGGCAACTGTCAGAGTGGAACACACACACACACACACACATCGCTTCCTTCACCAGCCAGTTATGCAGACGGGGGACAGGGCAAGCGGGGGGAGCGTTGTCCGAGTGAAATTCACACGGTGCAAAGCTAATGTGATACAAACACACACCACGATGAACAGGAAGGTTGGCGCTGTAATTAAGACGGTTAAAGTACAATGTACGGGAAGGCTCACTTAAGTCCTATAAAACAGGGGGGGGAGAGGGATGAGAAGGGGGGAGGTGGAAGACGGGGTGGGGAGAAGGAGTGGAGGCAACTTTTAAGAAGCCAGAGATACACGGCTGTGAAGCTCGGCGGACATTAACATTACCGGTCGGTTATCCTTGGTTCTGAAAACTACTGTTTACGTTTTCTTTTCCCCAATGTGCCAATGAAATTCACTGGTCAGCACCGGTGAGAATCTACGGGAACCTACGAGAACCGGCGACAATCTGCGAGAACCTACGACCTCCTGGCGATCCCCCAACTATTACTGCACCCACGGCGTCAAAATTTTGGTCGCCGCTAATTTTTCAACATTTTTCGACCAGATTGAAGCCGCAACTAGTTCCGAGAATGCGGGAACTACTCACGACCATTAAGGCGACTCCCCGACAACCACCCGCGAACATGTGGCGACCGCAGTCTCCTAAAAAGTCGCCAAAGTGGGACAGGCCCTTTAGTCATTGACAATCCTCTCTCCAACAGGCAAAAGACTTGCTGAAATCCTTCAGGGTATTAGCATCCAGCAGAGATTATTATTTTTTTTAAAAACACATCACAGCAACATTGTTTAAGTTCATAAATTCATACGTTATAGGAGGAGAATTAGGCCATTTGGTCCATCATGTCTACTCGACCAATCAATCATGGCTGATCTATCTTTCCCTCTCAACCCCAATCTCCCACCTTCTCCCAATGACCCCATTATCTGATCTAATCAAGAATCTATCTATCTATGCCTTAAAAAAAAACATTGACTTGGCCTCCACTGCCTTCTGTGACAAAGAATTCCAAAGATTCACCACCCTCTGACTAAATAAATTCCTCCTCATCTCCTTCCTGAAACATCCGCTCCACATCCACACTATCCAAGCTTTTCACTATTAAGTACGTTTCAATGTGGTCCCCCTTCATTTTTCTAAGCACTAGCGAGTAAAGGCCCAGTGCCGTCAAACGCTCATCATATGTTAACCCACTCATTCCTGGGAGCATTTTCGTAAACTTCCTCTGGACCCTCTCCAGTGTCAGCACATCCTTCCTCAGATATGGGGCCTAGAATTGCTCACAATACTCTATGCAGTCTGACCAGAAGCCTTACAGCTTTAGGTAATTGGCATCAGTCCGTGCTTTAGGTGAAAACCTGATCATGTCATAACATTGTGAATTAATGCACTCAAAATCCTTCAGAAACAAATGTAATAACATGGATTAATAATTTACTTCCAAATAAAGAAAAGCAGAAATCATAGCATTAGTTAGTTCCACACAATGCATATGGCCAGTTTCAAATTCATTAAGAACTCTTTTCCTGAATTCTAGTGTCCATCTGAGCTAATCCTAAAAAATATTATGACGGAGTCAGAAGCCAAATCAATGCAGCTGTGAAAAATGAAACATTCATCAATAGATTAATGGCTATTGACAGGCAGTGAATGTGATGAAGTGGAATCTGACTTTGTTTTTATTGATTATAAAATACTCTGTGAAGGAAAAATTCAGCAGCAGTTCCAGAAGGAGATAACAATTATTCCAGACTCTAAATAAAGAGAAGCCCAAAATACCTTAATCCGTCAAACAGTTATCATTAACAGCCGAAATGTGAAAACAAGGAATTGCTGATGCTTGTTTACAGCAAAAAAAAACACAAAGTGCTGGAGTAACTTAGTGGGTCAGGCAGCATTCTGGAGAAAAGGAATAGGTGACGTTTCAAGTCGAGACCCTTCATCAGACTGTGTAGGAAAGAACTGCAGATGCTGGTTTAAATCGAAGGTGGACACAAAATGCTGGAGTAACTCAGCGAGCCAGGCAGCATCACTGGAGAGAAGGAATGGGTGATGTTTCGGGTCGAGACTCTTCTTCAGACTGCTTTATTGTATCAGACTATTATTGTATAAGTTTTATAATAATACTATTAAACTAAGTGGGACACGTTGGGTCCCATGTTCACACAGGAGGGCTGGTCCCCCGACGCAATATTCCACCTCTCCACCAATTCCAATATTGGTGGCCAGTGGGGGGTGTGCTTTTCTGGAGCGCTGGTATGGGTGTTGTTGGCTGCAGGGACTACTGGTTTCCAGAGGGCTAGTATGGACATTGTGGGCCAAATAGATTCTTGGGGTGGCTGCTCACTCACGGCTGGTGGGCTGGCAGTTGACTCACGGCAATTCCTTGAAATTCCATTTCAAGCAGAGTGCAAGGCCACCAAATTCAAATCCATTTTCCTACCATTTCAAGCAGGGTGCAAGGCCACCAAATTCAAGTGCAGTTTCTTACCTCTTCGAGCAGGGTGCAAGGCCACAAAATTCAAGTGTAGTTTCATACCACTTCACGCAGGGTGCAACGACACCACATTCAAATGCAGTTTCATACCACTTCATGCAGGGTGCAAGGCCACCACATTCAAATGCAGTTTCATACCATTTCAAGCTGGGTGAAACCACCATAAAACCACACAAACACACACACACAGTTCAGTAGATATTTAGTGTGTTCAGTTGATTCACAGCTCAGACTGAGTCGTGACCTCTCCCTCCCCCATCATGCAGAGACTGAGCTACACCCACACTTCTGCGTTTTATAATCCCTCCCCCCCCCACCAGAAAAGGTGTGGCCTTCATGGCGTGATTCACAGGAGAGAGATTCTCAACATTTTTTAAACACCAATAACACTTTTATTATTCATTGATGGGAATAATCCTCTGCACCTGATGAGCGGAGGGGGACTGAGTAAGATGGCCAAAAATCACAACCGTAAGGGGTAGCGTTTTATCTAAAATCAATATAGTGCAAACAGGAAGTTGTCAAGTTTAACCAAACAGCCATTTGCAATGCATTTCCACTTCAACCCCCCCCCCCCCCCCCCCCCCCCAACAGCATTTGCAGTGCATTTCTACTTCAAACCAACCATATTTTCATTTTCAAACCACATTAAGGGCATTCACAGTTGAGTAAACGTGTGTTTAGTGTTATTCAGAGAGACATGACCCTCTGGCTTCCTCCATCTTGCAGAGACTGAGTGAGGCACACCACTTCTGGGTTTTATAGTCCCTCCCCCCTCCCACCAGCAGGGGCAGCAGAGAGAATGGCTAAACATTTAAAAACATTAATATCTCTCTGATTTTTCATCAATGCGAAAAATCATCTGGTCCAGGAAGGGGGAAGGTGGCTCTGAGCGAGGTGGCCAAAAATGATGGCCGTAGGTGGCGGCGTTCTCTCAGAAATCACACAACAGCGAGCCAAAAGCGGTCAAGATCAGACTTTTAGTAATATACTAGACTAGACTAAGTGGGACCCGTTGGGTCCCATGTTCACACGAGAGGGCTGGTCCCCCGACACAATATTCCACCTCCCCACCAATTCCAATATTGGTGGCCTGTGGGGGTAGCTTTCTGGAGTGCTGGTATGGGTTCTTGGGGTGGCAGCTCAGCCCCTCAAGCCTGATGTGCTGGCAGCTCACTCACGGCTGGTGGGTTGGCAGTTGACTCATGGCTATTCCTTGAAATGCCATTTCAAGCAGGGTGCAAGGCCACCAAATTCAAATCCATTTTCCTACCATTTCAAGCAGGGTGCAAGGCCACCAAATTCAAGTGCAGTTTCTTACCACTTCGAGCAGGGTGCAAGGCCACCAAATTCAAGTGCAGTTTCATACCACTTCAAGCAGGGTGCAAGGCCATCACATTCAAATGCAGCTTCATACCATTTCATGCAGGGTGCAACGACACCACATTCAAATGCAGTTTCATACCATTTCATGTAGGGTGCAAGGCCACCACATTCAAATGCAGTTTCAGACCATTTCAAGCAGGGTGAAACCACCATAAAATCACGCAAAACACCAAACACACAGTTCAGTAGACATTCAGTGTGTTCCGTTTATTCACAGCTCAGACAGAGTCGTGACCTCTCCCTCCCCCATCATGCAGAGACTGAGCCACACCCACACTTCCGGGTTTTATAACCCCACCCCCTCCCACCGGAAAAGGTGTGGCCTTCATGACAGGAGAGACATTCTCAACATTTTTTAAACACTAATAACACTTTTATTTTTCATTGATGGGTAGAACCCTCTGCACCTGCTGAGCGGAGGGGGACTGAGTAAGATGGCCAAAAATCACAGCCATAAGTGGTAGTATTTTATCTAAAATCAATATACAGTGCAAACAGGAAGTTAGCCAAAGCCCTCAAGCCGCCATTTGCAGCAGTGCCTTTTCACTTCAAGCCAAAGCCCCCAAGCCACCATTTGCAGGCAGTGCCTTTTCACTTCAAGCCAAAGCCCCCAAACAAACATTTGCAGGCAGTGCCTTTTTACTTCAAACCAACCATATTTTCATTTTCAAACCACATTAAGGGCCCTCACAGTCGAGTAGACATGTGTCCAGTGCTATTCAGAGCTCAGAGAGACGTGACCCTCTTGTTCCTCCATCTTGCAGAGACTGAGTGAGGCACACCACATCCTGGTTTTATAGTCCCTCCCCCTCCCTCCAGCATGGGCAGCAGAGAGAAGGGGGAATTTGTTAAAAACATTAATATATCTCTGATTTTTCATCGATGGGAAAAATCCTCTGGTCCTAGAAGGCCTGTGAGTGCTGGCCAAAAATGACGGCCGTAGGTGGCGGCATTCTCTCGGAAATCACAGCACAGCGAGCCAAAACCAGTCAAGATCAGACTTTAATACTAAAGAAGATTCAATGTATACATCATATTACATTGTGTACTTTTGACTTGATTAATATAGACAATTCTGTGATATTATTTGGATTTTTATATGGATTAGTAGTATTAGTGTTATTAGTGCTATGGTTATAATTATATGACTACTAATTATATTATTGTTATTGGATAAGATTCTTCCCCTTCCCTCTGTCTGCATTATCTACCCAATGTGGACACAAAATGCAGGAGTAACTCAGCGGGTCAGGCTGCATTTCTGGAGAAAGGAAATAGGTGATGTTTCGGGTCGAGACCCGTCTTCAGACTGGGAGTCAGAGGAGAGGGAAACGAGATGTATGAAAAAATACAGAACAGATCAGAGCCGGATGAATAGGTGACATTTATGGTCAGGACTTCTAAAGAAGGGTCCCGACACGAAGTCACCTACCCATGTTCTCCAGAGATGCTGCCTGACCTGTTGCACATTGAGTCTTTTTTGTTATCATTAAATGACCATTGGATGTTAGTGTTCATATTAACCAGCTTCTCTCCAAGATAGCCTCTTGGTGCTTTAATACTTGCAACTCATTATGTGCATTTAAGTAAACTTTTATTGATTTACAATCGCTTATTTGGCTAGAGAAGCTAAAAGCTTTTCCTAAAAAAAGATTTCAATATTAACTTCCACCACAAATAAGTCCTTTCAATACAGTGAATATCTGAACATCAGTATTTTCAATATCCAAAAGAAAAACTGAAATGCAAATGCTGGTTTACACTGAAGATAGACACAAAATGCTGGAGTAACTCAGTGGTGCAAGAGGAATCTCTGGATAGAAGGAATGGGTGATGTTTCAGGTCAAGATCTTTCTTCAGACTGAGAGGGAGAGAGGGATATGAGAGATATGGGAGGGTAAGGTGTGAAATGAAAGATCTTTAGGAATAACAATGCCTCGCACTGTTTCTACACAACAATAAAAAATGTAAATCCACTGTTCATTGCCCCCATTGACAGCATGAATTAAATGTCAGCCTTTTTAAAAAAAAAAACCCTTCCAAATCTCCAAGAAAATTTAGGACATTTTTCCTACAAAAATAAAATATAATTTAATGGGGCAGAGTATTCATTGTATATATTATAGAAGCTGGATTATAAGAAATTGCATTCACCGTTATATAAAATGGTTCCAAGCACCAATATCAATATTGACAATAAAACAGTTTCATGAGAATTTATACCCCAGGTGAATATTTGACTCATAATGCAGCATATTAATTAAAAATATTTTTTTTTAATTACTTTCCCATTAATGCAAGTTTTAGAAATGTCTGAATAGAACTTTGCATGTTAGCTTCCAGGATAAATGTTACGTGTTATTGGAATTAACATTAAGAAAAGAAAGCAGCATAGATTTTGATTAATATTGTATCTCTGCTGACTGATAGTATTCCATTTAAAATTGACAAGTCATACACTTTTCATAGCTCAACACTGATGAATGGTCTTAAAGGTTTTTTAAACAATAACAAATAATTGAGGGCTCACACAAAAGTATACAGTACTTAATTACACTGTAGGCAAGAAAAAAACTTCCACACACTAGATTAACAGTGGTAATCCCTATTGGCACGATTGTCTTTTTGTTTTAAAATAGGTCAATTGTATAACACACATTCTCCTTGAATAAAATAAACATCACTTGGTTCATGAATAAATGTATTCAAAAATGTTCCAAAGATTCTGCTGCAAGTTCACCAATTCTTCTAACAATGTTTATTTACATGTGCAATATAAAACTTGTTGCTCCACTTCACCTGGTCAATGATACTGGTTTTATGTTTACATGTCTCTCCTGATTTGCATTGAAAGTACAACCAAAGTCAAAATTATTCCCGATGTGCAAAAATATGGTCCAGTGTTTCTTTAAAAATAAATGTACAATATGTTTAATTTAGTTTAGTTTAGTTCAGAGATACAGCGAGGAAACAGGCCCTTTGGCCCACACTAGTTCTATATCTTACACACTATGGGGCAATTTACAGAAACCAATTAACCTACAAACCTTCGTAGTTTTGGGATGTGGGAGAAAACCAGAGCACCAGGATAAAGCCCAAAGCAGTCACAGGAGGAAGGTACAAACTCCGTACAGACAGCGCCAGTAGTCAGGTGCGACCCCGGTTCCCTGGCGCTGTAAGGCAGTAACTCTATTGCTGTTGCATGCCATACGTTCTTACCTATTTCTGGCTTAATAATTATTTGTAAATAGAGTCATTGCAAGCCCATTAACAAAACAGATCATTGTACAATGACAAATTAAATACAATGCAATGCTTTTCTATGATTCCCTGTTGGAAACTTTAAAATTTGTTCGAACACTTCAAAGTTAAATGCACAATTATAATCAGTTATTTGGTTTGTAGCTATATTTCCAGTCCATTAATGTTATGGTAATTAAAACTCAACAGTTGCTCATATCCTGAACTTTCACCATCTCAAGGCTGTTCATACATCGTATCCCTGGTGTCTGCGCGGTGTTTGTATGTTCTCCTCCTGACCTGCGTGGGTTTTCTTTGGGAGCTCCAGTTTCCTCCCACACTCCAAAGACATACAGGTTTGCAGGCTAATTGGCTTGCTAAAAATTGTAAATTGTCCCTAGTGTGTGTAGGATAGTGATAGTGTTTGTGTGCTGGGGTCGCTGGACGGCGCGGGCTCAGTGGGCTGAAGGGCCTGTTTCCGCGCTGTATCTGTAAACTAAACTAGACTTTACAACAAGGAAGTAACATTGATCACATTTACCGATACCAGCACATGTGTCACGCATGTGAGTGTATTTTCTTAAGCCTCCCCTCGTTCACTCAGTGAGAGGTGCAAATATGGAACGAGCTGCCAAAAAAGGTAGTTGAGGCAAATACTATAACAGCATTTAAAAGGCATTTGGACAGAAATATTAGGAAAGGTTAAAAAGGGACATGGGACCAAATGTGAGCAGGTGGGACTAGTTTAGATGGGGGCATTTTGGTCAGCATGGGGATTTGAGGCGAGGGACCACTTTCCATGCTGTATGGCTCTATAACACATTTTATATCCTTGAAGGAATTCAAGGGCTTTAAAGGAATGCAAAATAAAATAAAAAATGACAAATAACACTTGAACTCAAGCTGGCACAGTCACATACTCTCCTCGCAGAGGAGGATAATTTGGCAGGTCCATGCGCCTTGTGGCGTTAAATGATTTAAATGGTTATAAGTCTGAGTGCCAGATGCAAATCAGTTCCATCTTATGCAGCAGCAAATTTCAGTCTTTGGTATAAAACACAATAATGACTAAACAGCTCTTCCTTTCCAACAGTTGTGGTGTGAGACATTAAATACTGACGCTGGTTCATATGTTTTTGAAATATGATATCTGTGGAATGGAAGAGTGGAATAATAATATCAAGGTGCAGATTGGCAATACATTAACTCTAATGCAAAGAAATGGAACAATATCTAAGAAATTCTTAAATATGCTCTTAATGTGTCATAGAAATAGAATCCAGGTACAAAACTTGATATTTCAGAGAGAGTGCATTAGCATTGTAGGAAGATATTTCTCAGGGATAGTTGAGATCATTCTGGTTGTGTTATATTTGGTGGGAAATATATAACAGCTATAAAATGAGGCAAACCTTCTTTGATAATTACCTTGTTACTAATCTATTATAACTAGTCTATTATAACTGTCTGTTATAACTGTCTGTTGAATTAAAATATTACTGTGACTGAAAACGGGAGTATCACATTATGTGATTTTATTTCTACTTTTGAAAAGTCCCCAAGCCACCACCCAAGCAACAATTTGATTGATTGATAAATTGATAGATTGAAAGATATAGCATAGAAACCAGGCCTTTGGCCCACTGAATCCACACCATTCACATTAGTTCATAAGTTCATGTATTAGGAGCAGAATGAGGCCATCAAGTCTACTCCGCCATTCAATCGTGGCTGATCTATTTCTCCCTCCTTACTCCATTCTCCTGCCTTCTTCCCATAACCCTGACACCCGTACTGATCAAGAATCTATCTATCTCTGCCTTAAAAAATATCCATTGACAGCCTCCAAAACCTTCTACAGCAAAGAATTACATCGTTCTGAAGAAGAATCCCGAACCGAAATGTCACCCATCCATGTTCTCCAGAGATGCTGCCTGACCCATTGAGCTACTCCAGCACTTTGTGTCCCTTTGTGTCACAATTTTTAGTATTACTCTGTTCAATACAAGGATGGGCTTACTGCATTGCACCATGTACAACAACCTCCTCAGACTGACTCAAGACCAAGTCTTGCCGTTTTGCCGACATTGTTTAGGTTTGTCATTCAATCTGTGCTCGAGAAGAAAAGGTCCCATTCTCCTCCCGTTGTAGTAGTGAGAGATGTTAGAGGTTCAGTATTATTTATAAGAAAGAGTATTTCTTCACCTAGCATCAATAAACAGATTAGGTATTCAATCACTTGCTGTTTGTGGCCCCTTCCAATACATAATCTGTCATTTATTTGCCTACGTACTATCAATGATAAAACATAAAAATAACTTTGTACATCACTCTGTGATTTCACAAGTCACCATACAGATGCATGTAAACTTCCATATTTTTAGCATCAATTCACAGCACCAAGCAGTCAATAAAATTGCTGCTCCATAATCATCATCACCAAGTGAATTGTGACATAATGCCTGTGTACTAACTTCTGACTTCTGAAATAAAATAACGGAATCAAACATTAACCAATGCAACTTCTCTGCAAGATGGTACAGTTAATTTTCTTGATGTATTATGCAAAGTGGATGAGGCAGGCACCAAAAATTCAGACAAAGGTATGGTGTGATCAAAGGAGTGTGCTCGAAAGAGTCATGGAGAGAGTCATCGTGTCATACAATGTGGAAACAGGCCCTTCGGCCCAACTTGCCCACACCGACCAACGTGTCCCATCTACACTACTCCCACCTGCCTGCAATTGGCTCATATCCTTCTAAACCTGTCCTACACATATACCTGTCCAAATGTTTTTTAGATGTTTTGATAGTACCTGCCTCAATTACCCCCGGCCATCCCTGCAACTCGTTCCATACAGCTCCCACCCTTTACGTAAAAAAGCTGCCCCTCGGGCTCCTAGCAAATCTCTCCCTCCTCACCTTAAACCTATGTCCTCTGGTTCTTGATTCCCCTACTCTGTGTAAAATACATTTACCCTAGATATTGATAATCCTGGATGGGCCTGATTATGAAGTGTCACAGAGGGTGATGGACCTTGATATGAATAACAAGCAAGTTCCAACCCTGATATTTAGTCAAGGATTCTTGTAACTAGGGAGACTCACTGCATTTGGTGTCCCTGCCTCCTCATGATGTAGAAAAACTGCATGCATTAATAATCTTCCAAAACTATGTATGTTATATCAATAGATATGATTATAGGATAAATAATTGATAAGGTATTTTAGAGTAGTCAGGAACTTCCTGGTTGTTGCAGGATCGCATTTCCATCAATATTGTTGGAAATGAGTGCCTCAGAGTCTCTGGCCAAGCTGCAACATTACTTATCTCACAGCTCCCGGGACTCCGGCTCGATCCTGACCTCGGGCGCTGTCTGTGTGGAGTTTCCAAGTTCTCCATGTGACAAGTCCACCGGGTGCCCGGTTTCCTCCCACATCCCAAAGACATGCGGGCTGGTAGGCTAATTGGCCCTCTGTAAATTTTCCCTAGTGTGTAGGGAGTGGGTGGAAAAGTGGGATAACGTAGAACTAGTGTGAACGGGTGGTCGATGGCTAGCATGGACCTGCTGGGCCGAACGGCCTGTATAGGTGCTGTATCCTTAAATCATTTAATAATAGTTGGGATAGAAGTAGAAAATGGCAAAGAAGCAATTAGCTATTTTAATTGAGATAGCACTTAGTGAAGCGAATATTTCTCAAGAATATTCTCTCATAATCTTTAGGAAATCTGATGTTGCATACTATCGATAGACGTTTTGATTTCAATGTTTTGTTATGCTCCTGTATAGCTCTCAGCCATGAGATCACAGCCAAACTCACTGGCAGGTGGCTGGATAGACCTCCGAAAATATTTTTTTTGCATAATCTGAATTTTGGCTGAACGCTAAGGGAAATGAATATATTTAACTTTGCTATCAAAAACAATTACCCTGTTTATGGTAATTTCTAATTATGTAGCGGAAGAAAGTTGGCTGCCACCCAAGTTTCAACATGAAATGGCGGACCTTGTGAACTTAAGGCACCGCAGAAGTAGTTTAGTTTATCTTAGTTTAGAGATTAGGCCCTTCGGCCCGCTGAGTCCGCACCGACCAATGATCCCCGCACATTCGCACTATCCTAAACACACTAGGAACAATTTACACTTACTGTATACCAAGCCCATTAACCTACAAACCTGTACATCTTTGGAGTGTGGGAGGGAACCGAACGTCAGGAGACAACCCACACGGTCACAGGGAGAACATACAAACACCGCACAGACAGCACCCTTAGTCGGGATCGAACCTGGGTCTCCGGCGCCATAAACGCTGTAAAGCAGCTACTCTACCGCTGCGCCGCTGTGCTCGCTAAGTACTCGAAAGACGTGCATCTAATTTGGGCCGACGCTCATTAATCGGGCAACTTGCACCACATTCCGTTCTTGGCATTGTGATGCCATTGCTGTGAAATGGCACCAAGTGAGAAGAATAAAACTACTGTCAGTATCATTGGCACCAGAACAGTCAAATCAATGGCTGCAGTGACAATGATTTATCATCCACTCTTCAACAGATGTACAGATCCATGCCAATGGCAGCTGAGACAATTATCATGGAAAATTACAATGACATGTTGCGAAAAAAATATGATAACATACACTGCCTTGCCCATAACCTAGGCTGCGCATACTATTCTAAAGAACCTGTAGTTGTTATCTTTTTTTCTAATCACTCAGCATGCAATACTGCTCAATCCATAATCTTTATTATGACTAGCAAATGCCTACATGCTTTGATAAAGAGCCAGGGACAATTGCAGAATCTCTGATGAAGCCATGCACTAATCAATTAGGTTTGAAATTAATATTCTAACATCTCACGGCTGCTAAAACACAATTAGGATTGTGAAGAAAATCCCTTATTAAATCACATAGCAACAAGCATTGTCTCATTTCAAATGGAAGATCACACAAACCTTTTTCTTTGGCAAATCTCGCTTAACAAACAACCACCATGACATCAGTGTTCATTAAAAATATCCTTATTCTCAGAAGATCACAATCTGGTTAAAAATGATCTCAGACCACTGTGACTCATTAGCTTTCTGTAGCAGCCACATTAATTACTCAGCATTATCAACAGAGTCAAAGACTCAAGAGAGTCGTACAGGACCGCACCGACCAGCGATCCCCGCACACTAACACTATCCTACACACACTAGGGACCATTTACAATTTTACCAAGTCAATTAACCTACAAACCTGTACGTCTTTGGAGTGTGAGAGGAAACCGGAGATCATATAACACCATATAACCATATAACAATTACAGCACGGAAACAGGCCCTCTCGGCCCTTCCAGTCCGTGCCGACCATTTGTTTTCCCCTAGTCCCATCTACCTGCACTCAGACCATACCCCTCCATTCCCTTCACGTCCATATACCTATCCACTTTACTCTTAAATGTTAAAATCAATCCTGCCTCCACCACTTCTGCTGGAAGCTCATTCCACACAGCCACCATCCTCTGAGTAAAGAGGTTCCCCCTCACGTTACCCTGAAACTTCTGTCCCTTAATTCTCATGTCATGCCCTCTTGTTTGAATCTTCCCTACCCTCAATGGGAAAAACGTATCCACGTCAACTCTGTCTATCCCTTTCATCATTTTAAAGACCTCAATCAAGTCCCCCCTTAACCTTCTGCGCTCCAAAGAATAAATACCTAACTTGTTCAACCTTTCTCTGTAACATAGTTGCTGGAACCCTGGCAACATTCTAGTAAATCTCCTCTGTACTCTCTCTATTTTGTTGACATCCTTCCTATAACTACCAAAATTGTACACCATACTCCAGAATTGGTCTTACCAATGCCTTGTACAATTTTAACATTACTTCCCTACTCCTATATTCAATGCTCTGATTTATAAAGGCCAGCACACCAAAGGCTTTCTTTACCACCCTATCTACATGCGATTCCACCTTCAGGGAACTATGCACAGTTATTCCTAGATCCCTCTGTTCCACAGCATTCCTCAATTCCCTACCATTTACCATGTACGTCCTATTTTGATTTGTCCTGCCAAGATCCCGGAGCAAACCAACGCATGTCACAGAGAGAACGTGCAAACCCTGTACAGACAGCACGGTCAGGATCGAAACCCTCTGGCACTGTAAGGCAGTAACTCTACCGCTGCACCTTTGTGCCATCCCTCTAAACCATTCCTATTCATGTACCTGTCCAAATGCCTTATAAATTACGTTACAGAAGCTACCTCAACCAGCTCCTCTGGTAGTTTGTTCCTTATAGCCACTACTATTAAATCTTTCCCAGCTTATCCTAAACTATGCCCCCTGGTTCTACCCCCCCCCCCCCCACCATAATTTTATGCTCCTCTATAAGATTATTCCTCAGCCTCCTGCACTCTAAGGAATAAAGTCCTAGTCTACCCAATTTATTGTTATAGCTCAGGCCCTGACTGGATATTCAGGTAACCTCCTGAACTCAAATCTTCTGATCAATAATTGAATTTTATTTATAGAGGCCAATGTACACAGTTCTCTCAGTGCATTGTTAATCTTTCAATTCAACCTGACTGCTAATTTCCATTTATTTAAAAAATTTGTTTAAAGAGCATTTTTCTTCCATTCAATCAAATGCAGTGTGATACGCTAATAAGCAAAGGTTTTAACTGGAAATTGGATGAGCAGGGGCTGGAATGTGTTCAAATCATTGTGTTAATCTCCACTGAACCCAGCAATATAAAGGAAAAGTAATTTAATCTCCAGGACTTCAGTCTGCAAGCTAGCAGTCTATTACTCTCACAAAACGTGATGGCACGGTGGCGTAGCGGTAGAGATGCTGCCTTACTGCGCAAACTTACAGCGCCGGAGATCCAGGTTCGATCCTGACTACGGGTGCTGTCTGTACGGAGTTTGTACGTTCTCCCCATGACTGTGTGGGGTTTTCTTCAAGATCTTCGGTTTCCTCCCACACTCCTAAGACGTACAGGTTTGTAGATGAATGGGCTTGGTATAAATCTTATAGCCCTGTCCCATGGTACGAGTTCATTCCAAGAGCTCTCCCGAGTTTAAAAAAAATCAAACTCGTGGTAAGCACGGAAAATGAATGTAGCGGGTACGTTGAAGCTTGGGGACGTCTCTTAGCGCTAACGGCAGGTGAGCACGGGAAGACTCGCTAACGGCAGGTAAGCACGGGAAGACTCGTAAAGATTTTTCAACATGATGAAAAATGCCCACGAGAGCCTCAAGTACCGACGAGTGGCCATTACCGCAAATCTCCAAGTTCGAATCTGAGCAAACTCGGGAGAGCTCTTGGAATGAACTCGTACCATGGGACAGGGGTTTAAATTGTCCTTAATGTGTGTAGGATAGTGCTACTGTGTGACCAGATCGCTGGTCGGTGCGGACTCGGTGGGCCAAAGGGCCTGTTTCCGTGCTGTATCTCTAAACTAAACAGGTTTAGGTTTACGTTTGGTTTATTATTGTCACGTACTGAGGTACAGAAAAAAGCTTTGTTTTGCATGCTATCCAATCATATCAGAAAAACTATACATAAATACAATAATCTCAAACTCAAGAACAATAGGTAGAGCAAAGGGGACAATACAGAGTGCAGAATATAGCTCTCAGCATTGCAGCGCATCAGTTCCACAAACAAAGCCAGTGCCTGCAATTTGCTTGAGATGAATCAGAGTACCCTAGCTCATGGAACCACAGCTAATGCAAGGGCCGTTCAGGAGACTGATAATGGAGGGGAAGAAACTGTTGCTGAGTCTGGTGGTGCACACTTTCAAACGTTTGTACCTTCTACCCAATGGGAGCAGGGAGATGAATGAATGACCAGAGTGGGACAAGTCTTTGATTCTGTTGGTTGCTTTACCGAGGCAGTGTGATGTGTAGATGGAGTCAATGGTGGGGAACCCAGTCTGTGTGATGGACTGGGCTACATCTATGGAATGGGTGAGACTGGCCAGCTAGGTAAGTAGACTCTTAATTTCAGGGTCATGCGTTCGAGTCCCTCGTTGGGTGACACTCTCTTTAACGGACGGCCCGGTGGAGCAGCAGTTGAGTTGCTGCCTTACAGTGCCAGAGACCTGGGTTTGATCCTGTCTACAGGTGCTGTCTGTATGGAGTTTGTACGTTCTCCCTGAGACCGCGTGGGTTTCTCCCGGATGCTCCAGTTTCCTCCCACACTCCAAAGACGTACAGGTTTGTAATTTGGCTTCGGTAAAAATTGTGAATTGCCCCTAGTCTATAGGATAGTACGGGGGTCGCTGATCGGAGATGCCTGAAGTCCCACATCACCAGGTTCAGGAACAGCTATATTCCTGAAAACTGTCAAGACCTAGAATCAACCTGCACAACCATTACCTATCTCCATTCACACCAAGTCTTGACTACCATCGACTTGGTTTCTTTTTCTACTTGTGTTTTACTCAAATTACATTTAGTTTAGTTTTTGTGTAAGAAAGAACTGCCGATGCTGGTAAAATCGAAGGTAGACACAAAATGCCAGTGTAACTCAGCGGGTGAGGCAGCATCTATGAAGAACGTGAATAGGTGATGTTTTGGCTCAGGACTCTCCTTCAGACAGAGGTATTTATTGAGTGACTTGACTGAATATTATATTTACTGATCACAATGGATGAAAAATTCTGTCAACCTCGTCTTTGTATGTCAACTTTATTATTAGAATGTCATGCTGATGTGAAGCCTTATGATTTTACAAAGGGGAAAATGACTGTGCAAACCTAATTATAGGTTAATATCATCCGGAAGGTATTTCATTCAAATCTATATATGAATCTACAATGGTAAGGAGCTGTTTCAAAGAGCATTTTCCCACCGTAAGTATAAATCTATTGATGTTGAGCGAGTGGTACATTTTCATTTTAACAGAAATCAGACTTAGTCAGAGGGTGGTGAATCCGTGGAATTCATTGTCACAGAAGGCTGTGGAGGCCAAGTCAATGGATATTTTTAAGGCAGAGATAGATAGATTATTGATTAGTACAGGTGTCAGGGGTTATGGGGAGAAGGCAGGAGAATGGGGTTAGGAGGGAGGGAGAGATAGATCAGCCATGATCAAATGGCGGACTGGCGGACGACGGGCCAAATGGCCTAATTCTGCTCCTATCACTTATGAAAAAAGCTTCAGTTATTTTTTTAAGTGTGTTTTGATCTCTGAGTTTATTTTTCTTCTGTCAACCATTTTTATAATACAGGATAACAGGTTGTTATCTAATGTAGTTGCCAGCATCGTATATAACCACTACAAAATCCAATTTTAGTGAGTATATTTACAGCTGGAGAAAATATGAAATTATTCCGTGAGGTGATGTATTTACTGATTATATCCCGGCAGGGTACATTAATGTCCAACACTCTATTTCATCCAAGACTTAGGAAAGAATCACAGCTGTGACTTAAAAGGGCATCGGATTCTAAGCAGCAGCCAAGAAAATGCACCAGTAGTGAAGGACAAATTAGTCCAAAAGCAGGCCGGAGCCAACAGATAATGAAGCCGCAATGCCAGGGAAATAAGAACAGAATTTTTGGCAATGCTCGCATGATGATAATAAGGAGCATCGGCAGAGAAACATGTCCCATTATTTCTGTGTAGACACCTCCCTGAACTCTGAGTGTTTTATTAGGGGAGTAGCAGGGAGTGCTTATAAGATGTTGACAGAGAAATTACTCACTATATTTCATTTAGTTTTAGATAAGGGACACAGCGTGGAAACAGACCCTTCAGCCCACCAAGTCTGCGCCGACCAGTGATCCCCACACACTAACACTATCCTGCACACACTTGGGCCATTTTATCAATTTACCGAGCCAATTAACCTACACACCATATGTATTTGGAGCATTATGATTAAACTTAAAATGATTCATGATGCCCTTCTATTATTGAAGAATTTAGTTGAGTTTAGTTTAGTTTAGAGATACAGCATGGAAACTGGCCCTTCTACCCACCAGCGATCCCCGTACACTAACACTATCCTACACACAATTGACAGTGTACAATTTTTACCGAAGCCAATTAACTGACAAACCTGTACATCTTTCCAGTGTGGGAGGAAACTTGGAGAAAGCCCACGTGGGAGAACGTACAAACGCCACACAGACAGCATCCTTAGACAGGATCGAACCCGGGTCTCTGGTGCTGTAAGGCAGCAACTCTACCGCTGCACCACTCTGTTGATATTGATCGGATGAAGCAACATTATTTGAATTTTAAATATCTGTTTACCGATCGAGTAAGCAGTGTATTCCATTTAGGGAAATGTGTTGATGCAGGAAGTGAAGTGGGTCAGGGGCAGCCATAACTGGACACGTGAACAATAACTTCATGGACAAGCATTGCTGAGTAAATTCTGAGGGGTCACTTTTTCACACAAAGGAGGGTGTATGGAACCAGCTGCAAGAGGAGGTAGCTGAGGCTGGGACTATCCCAATGTTTAAGAAACAGTTGGACAGGTACATGGATAGGACAAGTTTGCAGGGATATGGACCAAACGCGGGCAGGTGGAACTAGTGTAGCTGGGACATGTTGGCCGGTATGGGCAAGTTGGGCCGAAGGGCCTGTTTCCACACTGTATCACTCTATGACTCTCTATGACTCTGTGACTCTATGACAGAATAATAATCCTGTCGTGCCTACCCAGAAAATATGGCTTCAGATGATCATTGATCTCACCAGAAAACCCAACCTAACCTAAAAACATATATTTTCATATTTAAGTAATTTGCAGGATAAAGCATGCATGCATCAAAATGTCTCCTCCCTTTTATGGTAATACCAATAATAGTCATACAGCTGGAAACAAGTCGTTCGGCCCAACTTGCCCATGCTGACCAAGAAGCCGCATCTAAGCTAGTCGCCTGTGGCCCATATCCCTCTAAACCTATCCTAACCATGCATCTGTCCAAATGTATTTTAAATATTGTTGTAATATCTACCTCAATTACTTCCTCTGTCAGCTCATTGCATATACCCCCCATCCCACCGTGTGAAAAAGTTGCCCCTCAGATTCCTTTTAAATCTTTTCCCTCTCACCTTAATCCCTTGTCCCCTGTTTCATGAAACTCTGGGTAAAAGACTCTGTGCATCTTCCCTATCGAATCCCCTCATGATCTTCTACACCAGAGGGACCAGGCGTGGGGGGGGGGGGGTTCACCGAAAACAAAGAGGGGCCATTGGGGCAACACTTTGTAATTTTCTCGGCGCACTATATATAGCGACTCTTTGCATACTTTGTGTATGATATGCAGAACAAAAGATTTCACTGTGACATGTCACATGTGGTAATAAAGTGTCATTCATTTATTCATTCATTCATAATATCACCCGCTCATCCTTCTATGCTTCAAGGAATAAAGTCCTCGCCTGCTCAACCTCTAACTATACCTCAGTCCTGGCAACATCCTCGTAAAATATAAATTATATTTTGCAGCAGGCAGGCAGACAGTTCACAGCAGGAACTAATGGGCCTGTCCCACTTAGGCGATTTTGGAAAACCGGCAACTGGAACGGCGACTGTCAGAGTGGAACACACACACACATCGCTTCCTTCACCAGTCCGGTATGCAGTCGGGGGACAGGGCACGCGGGGAGAGCGCTGTCTGAGTGAAATTCACATGGTGCAAAGCCAAGGAGATACAAACAGACACCGCGATGAACAGGAAGGTTGGCGCTGTAATTAAGATGGCTAAAGCACAGTGTACGGTAAGTCCTTTAAAAGACGGGGGTAGATGGGGGGGGAAGGGGGGGAAGAAGGGGGAGAAGGGGGGAGAAGGAGTGGAGGCAATTTTTAAGAAGCCAGAGGTACACGGCTGTGAAGCTCGGCGAACATTAACATTACCGGTCGGTTGTCTTTGGTTCTGAAAACTACTGCTTACGTTTTTTTCCGCAATGAGCCAATGCAATTCACTGGTCAGCACCGGCTACAACCTACAAGAACCTTCAACCTCCTGGCAACCCACTAGGACCTCCTGGCGTCCCACCTACAGCACGAGAATTCTCGCTACTCTCCATGGCGGCTTCATTCCGGTCGCCGCTAATTTTTTCAACATGTTGAAAAATTCGCGACAACCATAATGAGGCCGCGACTAGTTCCCAGAATGCGGGAACTCCTCACGACCATGAAGGCGACTCCCCGGCAACCATGTGGCGACCGCAGAGTCTCCTGCAATTGCCTAAAAAGTCACTTACGTGGGATAGGCCCATGAAATCTACGATTCCTTCCAGAGTCATCTTCTGAAAGCTTTTAACAAATGGCTTTTCCTATCTGAACCTCGCTGCATTGAAACAAATGGGAATAATCACTTGCTCCATAATGGCCTGTAGAATGCATACTTGTGAATTATTGCATCTGCCAGCTCAGATCGGTCTTCAGCTCACCCAGCCCCTGGCTTTACCCTGTGCAGGGACTCAAATTTATTTTATATTGTACGACCATCTGTCTTGCTCGATCAAAAGAGCATTTCCGAGCAGCCCGCATGGGAATGAACGTGTGCGGGAGTTTACTCATGCTCTCTTTGAATTAGACTTGAGGGCTCTCATTACTGTAATCTACACCAGACAGAATAGCAAGCTCAGGGATATCTGCAGTGACATTTCTTAAGTCCCTGCACAAGCATCCTCATTTCTAACAAATGATAAGACTGCTGCATTTTAAGTACTGCGTTTCAATTTTTTTTCTCACAAGCATCGCTGGAAATGCTAGCATTAATTCTCTATCTCTAATTGCCCTTGATAAGAGGCAGTCAAGAGTTACTACATTGATTGGTTTAGAGTCACACACATAGGCCAGACTGGTTAAGGATGGCAGATTAAATTCCCTCAAGGACCTGATAGAAAAATCGCATGGTTTCTTGGTTACTCTTACTAATCCCAGCCTTTTAATTCCAGACCTATTTAATAACATGAATTTAACTTCTTTAGCTCCCAAAGTTAAATTTGAACACGTCACTGGATCAATGCACAGGAACTCTGACTGCTAATCCAGTAACTTCACTTCGGTGGTCGTTTTCCCAGTCTTCGTATGAGGCATACTAAACAACCAGGACATATATACGTGCAGGCTGGAACTGCAGATGCTGGTGTACACTGAAGATAGACACAAAGTGCTGGAGTAATTTTTCAGACTGAAGTAAGGTCTTGACCCGAAATGTCACCCATTCCTTCTCCACTGAAATGCTGCCTGTCGCACTGAGTTACCCCAGACTTTTGTGTCCGTCTTCGGTGTAAACCAGCATCTGCAGTTCTTCGCTACAAAGTAGAGCATGTCTCTTTTTCACAATGGCTCAGGCTGTCGCTTTAAATGACCTTTTTACACAAGAGCAAGAAGTGAATTTTCCACACGATACAACTGTGCACTTGCAACAACAATGTATTATTTAATTTAGAATGCCTGGTCATGTCACATTCTAAGTGCATGGCTAGATCTGCTTCTTTTAACGATCAGCAGTGAAACAGGGTTAACATATCAATCAAATCAATCTTTGCACCAAATAGCAACAAAGTCCAATGTTTCCCTCTCTCTGTGCAGAAGAATAGAGTCAAGACCATGTAAATTTGTGCCATCATCCGATCTGTTTGATCAGAAACCCTGTTGTGTCGGAAGAAACTGCAGTTGGTGGTTTGTACCGAAGATAGACACAAATTGTTGGAGTAACTCAGTGGGTCTGTAAGCATCTCTGGAGAAAAAGAATAGGTCTGAAGAAGGGTCCCGACCTGAAACATCACATTTCTTTCTCTCCAGAGATGCTGCCCGACCCATTGAGTTACGGGCCAGCATTTTGAGTCTATCTACCGGATTAATAGCCAGCCTCAAGACTCCAGCAATGGGAGAATGGAAAGGTAACAGCCTACATTTGGTCACAATATAGACAATGGACAATAGGTGCAGGAGTAGGCCTTTCGGCCCTTTGAGCCAACACTCCCATTCACTTTGATCATGGCTGATTTTAAGGAATTAATTTGTTTCTTCAATTTTTAGTCCATGCTTTATTTTCTAATGTGCACGGAACATGACAAATAGCATTTTCTTCTCACATATTAATGTCCTAAAACAGCAGTGGGGCATAAGATCCACCCACCGATATGGAGCGAGCTCCTAGGAGGATGTAATTGTGGCAGGGACTATCGCAACATTCGGCGAGCCAAAGGGACTGATTCCATGCTTTAGCTCTAAATTAAACTAATTGGGTTTTTTTCAATGCCAGGAGTCTTAATTTAAATAATTCCAGGGGAAAGGTTCTAACGCTGTGCTCAACTCCCACCCACCACTACCTGAAGCAGTTTCTCTCATCTCCATTCTTGTCTTACCTACATGGGTTTAAATCCGCTCTGGAGGAAGGTTCTTTAAGGTCAGTGTACTTTGCCAGGAATCAATGAGTTAATGACATTTAGACGTCAGATCTCCATACTGCACCTCACCACAACCACTTCAATCGCAATTTAGTGCATGAATCTATGTACAAAATGGCACTGCATTATTTACTCTATAATCTACTGTATCCGCTGTTCCAGGTGTCAACTTCTCTACATCGGCGAGACCAAGCACAGGCACGGCGATCGTTTCACTGAACACATCCGCTCAGTCCGTGTTAACCTACCTGATCTCCCGGTGGCTCAGCACTTCAACTCCCCCTCCCATTCCCAATCTGACCTTTCTGTCCTGGGCCTCCTTCATTGTCAGAGTGAGGCCCAGCGCAAATTGGAGGAACAGCACCTCATATTTCGCTTGAGTAGTTTACACCCCAGCGGTATGAACATTGACCTCTAACTTTCGATACCCCTTGCTTTCTCTCTCCATCCCCTCCCTCTTCTCAGTTCTCCCACCAGTCTTACAGTCTCCACATACATTCTATCTTTGTCCCTCCCCTGATATCAGTCTGAAGATGGGTCTCGACCCGAAACGTCGCCATTCCTTCTCTCCATAGATGCTGCCTCACCCACTCAGTTACTCCAACTTTTTGAGTCTACCTTCGATTTTACCAGCATCTGCAGTTCTTTCTTATACATTGCATTATTTTCGATGTACTTATACACCCAATTTTGTACTGTTCTCGGATTATTTCAGTGGCTATTAGTGCTGAATGCAGCGAAATGTTTAATACTGGTGAATTGATCATGGGGAACAAGGACATGGCAGACCAATTGAATAACTACTTTGGTTCTGTCTTCACTAAGGAAGACATAAATAATCTGCCAGAAATAGCAGGGGACCGGGGGTCAAATGAGATGGAGGAACTGAGTGAAATCCAGGTTAGCCGGGAAGTGGAGTTAGATAAATTGAATGGATTAAAGGCCGATAAATCCCCAGGGCCAGATAGGCTGCATTCCAGAGTACTTAAGGAAGTAGCCCCAGAAATAGTGGATGCATTAGTGATAATTTTTCAAAACTCTTTAGATTCTGGAGTAGTTCCTGAGGATTTGAGGGTAGCTAATGTAACCCCACTTTTTAAAAAGGGAGGAAGAGAGAAAACGGGGAATTACAGACCAGTTAGTCTAACATCGATAGTGGGGAAAATGCTAGAGTCAGTTATTAAAGATGGGATAGCAGCACATTTGGAAAGTGGTGAAATCATTGGACAAAGTCAGCATGGATTTATGAAAGGTAAATCATGTCTGACGAATTTTATAGAATTTTTTGAGGATGTAACTAGTAGATGGATAAGGGAGAACCTGTGGATGTGTTATATCTGGACTTTCAGAAGGCTTTCGACAAGGTCCCACATAAGAGATTGGTATACAAACTTAAAGCACACGGTATTGGGGGTTCAGTATTGATGTGGATAGAGAACTGGCTGGCAGACAGGAAGCAATGAGTAAGAGTAAACGGGTCATTTTCAGAATGGCAGGCAGTGACTAGTGGGGTACCGCAAGGCTCAGTGCTGGGACCCCAGCTATTTACAATATATATTAATGATCTGGATGAGGGAATTGAATGCAACATCTCCAAGTTTGTGGATGACATGAAGCTGGGGGGCAATGTTAGCTGTGAGGAGGATGCTAGGAGGCTGCAAGGTGACTTGGATAGGTTGGGTAAGTGGGAAAATGCATGGCAGATGCAGTATAATGTGGATAAATGTGAGGTTATCCACTTTGGCGGCAAAAACAGGACAAATGGCCTACTCCTGCACCTATTTTCTATGATTCTAATACATCAGAAGAGGGTGAAATTAATTTATTTTGCTCTGGTCCATGTAAAGATTAACAGCGTCAGTGATGGTCATTTATTCAGGTGGTATTCCTTGTTTCATTCTCTTCTGATATATTAGAAACTTGCTGCCTTTAGCATTTTAATGGCCACTGAAGTAACCTGACTATTGACACAGGTATTCCTTGGTTCATCAAAACAATTGCTTTTGGTCACTGCTTCTAGTTTAGTCTAGTGATGCAGCATGGAAATTGGCCCTTCGGCCCACCAAGTCCACACTGACCATCAATCACACTTACATGCTATCACTCCTGCACACTTGGGGCAGCTTACAGAGACCAATTAACCTACAAACCTGCACGTCTTTGGAGAGCGGAAGGTAACCAGAGCACCTGGAGAAAACCCACGCAGGTCACCAGGGAGAAGGTACTACAAACTCCACACAGACAGCATCGGTAGTCAGGATCGAACCTGGGTCTCTGGCACTGTGAGGTAGCAACCCTCCCTCTACACCGCTGTGCTGCCCTACAAGAATTTCAAGCAACATCTTGCTTATCACCTCCCAAAGTCTGTTTAAAGTGCATCTTTATGTTGTAATGACCATATGAAATGGTCAGGACTGCTCATCAATTAAAAGTTTACGAAAGCACTAACGTTACCAATTGGACACTCTCCTAATTTTGTGGGAAAATAGGACGGATGCTAAACAATTAAACGTTAGGGTGCAACAGTGGTGATCCTGTCCTTGGGTTCATGTGCATGCATCACCATCACAGGCAGAAAGACAAGTGTACCTACCTCAGTACAGCAAGCTATTACAATATGTAATTATAGGCATGAAGTGCTAGAGTAACTCAATGGGGGTCAGGCAGAATCTCTGGAGGACATGGACAGGCAACGTAGAGAGGTGGGATGCGTGGATAATTGCGAGGGGGGCTTCATTGTCAGATGGATTGACAAAAGCCAGAGATGGGATGAAGACAAAAGGCTGTGAGATAAGGAGAGAAAAAGACAAGTCTGGGTCAGAAAATGGTCGAAGACAAAAGAGCAGGAGGAATCACAGAGGGGGAGCCCTAAGGGTCCCATAAAACTTCCCTTGGAGAGAGGAGAACTTCTTCAAAGTAGGCACACCTTGAGGAAATGTTAAGGTGGAGCAGTAATATGTAGGTACAAGAAACTGCAATTGCTGGTTTACAAAAAAAGACACAAAGTGCTGGATTAACTCAGCAGGTCAGGCAGCATCTTTGGAGGATATGGATATACAAATAAAGAGCAAAGTGCTGCAGTAACTCAATGGATACAAAGGGACAAAATAGTTTCATGTCCCAGGAGGATGAGGGCTGATCTTATAGAGGTGTACTAAATCATGAGTGGAATAAATTTGGTAAATGCACAGAGTCTTTTGCCCAGAATAGGTGAATCAAGAACCAGAGGATATAGGTTTAAAGTGATAGGGGGAAAGATTCAATCAGAACCCGAGGGGTAGCTTTTTTGCACATAGGGCGGTGGGTGTATGGAACGAACTACCGGAGGAGGTCGTTGAGGCAGGTACATCACAACATTGAAGTGATATTTGGAAAGGTACATGGATAGGATAGGTTTAGAGGGTTATGGACCAAATGCGAGCAGGTGGGACTAGTGTAGCAGGGAAATGTTGGTCGGCGGGGGCAAGTTGGGCCGAATGGCCTGTTTCCACACTGTACGACTAAATTACTAAAAGATTCTAAGTGGATGCTTGGTCAATTGTAATGGTTTCTCAATCACGCTATATCATCCTTTCATTGGGATGGAAGAAGGTATTGCACCGCGATCTACAGCCAGTGTTGATTAATGCTCAGGATCAAGATTACATGCATCGCAGGAAGCCTGCAGTGCACCATAAGGTGCATGCAACCTTTACACACATGCAGCTTCTGTAAGGCCGACACATCTAAAGCCGATAACATCAAATTATGGTCACAAATTTTCTCTCTGCTTGCGAAGCATATCAAAATCCTAATTTTCAGGAAGGATGGTGTGAAGCAGGAGAAGGCATATGCTGGCTGTGCAAACGATTCACAGATCAAGCAAGTCAACTCTTCAGCAGCATGTGGTATTTCTCCATGAATCATTAGCTTTCTAAACCTCTTATCTCACAAATCAGATTGCGTGACTGTATCAGAAAGAAATCATATTTCAGTTCATAACAATCAGTGTCATTATAACGTTTTAAAAAAAAATCCTTTTATCTCATGAAACAGATGATGCTTAGTCACTTCTTCAATGGACAGCGCTCCCAATCTCCAGCATTAACAATTAAACTTAAAACATTATGTATCAATCAAAATATATTGGGACAGTCTGAAATAGCAGTTATATATACATATATATATATATATATATACACACATATATACACACGTATATACAACGCACATGTTGATAAGTGAGACCGATCAAAAAGTAAAATAACAAACCCAATAACAAGGAAGAATGTTTGATCTGTTTGAATGCACCAGCTAATCAAACATTTTAGGAGTGAAGTGATTAATCCATTTGAACATCAAATGATCATATGCCAGTGTGGAATGTCTGTTGATATTTTATCTAGCAAGCAGACCTGTGTTCAAGATGCTGTCAAAGATAGATTCAGTTAGGATATCAATTTATTTAGTGAAGTCTCACCAGGGGAGACAGGAAAGCTATTTTTTACTGTACCACGGTATATATACATATATATATATAAATATGCACAATATAATAAATGAAAAGATTTACTGAGCTTCTTTGCTTCGAACATATGACAATAAAACACTCTCATAAGGTCAGAAGGCCATAAAGAATAGTAGAATTAGGCCATTCGGCAAGTCCACTCCGCCATTCAATCATGGCTGATCTATCTCTCCCTCGTAAACCCATTCTCCTGCTTTCTCCCCATAACCTCTGACACCCACACTAATCAAGAATCTATCTATCCCTGCCTTAAAAATATCCACTGACACGGCCTCCACAGCCCTCTGTGGCAAAGAATTCCACAGTCACCACCCTCTAACTGAAGAAATTGCTCCTCATCTCCTTCCTAAAAGAACGTCCTTTAATTCTGAGGCTATGACCTCTAGTCCTAGACTCTTCCACTAGTGGAAGCATCCTCTCCACATCCACTCTATTCCAAGCCTTTCACTGTTCTGTAGGTTTCAATGAGGTCCCCCCTCATTCTTCTAAACTCCAGCGAGTACAGGCCCAGTACTGACAAATGCTCATCATAGGTTAACCTATTAATTCCTGGGATCATTCCTGTAAACCTCCACTGGACCTTCTCCAGACCCTCACATATGGTGCTCAAAATTGCTCACAATATTCCAAATTCGGCTTTACCAGTGCCTTATGGAGCCTATAAGGGAACATAGAAACATAGAAATTAGGTGCAGGAGCAGGCCATTCGGCCCTTCGAGCCTGCACCGCCATTCAATATGATCATGTCTGATCATCCAACTCAATATCCTGTACCTGCCTTCTCTCCATACCCTCTGATCCCTTCAGCCACAAGGGCCACATCCAACTCCCTCTTAAATATGGCCAACGAACTGGCCTCAACTACCTTCTGTGGCAGAGAATTCCACAGATTCACCACTCTCTGTATGAAAAACGATTTTCTCATCTCGGTCCTAAAAGACTTCCCCCTTATCCTTAAACTGTGACCCCTTGGCCTGGACTTCCTAATATCGGGAACAATCTTCCTGCATCTAGCCTGTCCAACCCCTTAAGAATTTTGTAAGTCTCTATGAGATCACCCCTCAATCTTCTAAATTCCAGCGAGTACAAGCCGAGTCTATCCAGTCTTTCTTCATATGGAAGTCGTGCCATCCCAGGAATCAGTCTGGTGAACCTTCTCTGTACTCCCTATATATTATATATATAACATTATATCCCTGTTTTTGTATTCAAGCCCTCTTGAAATAAATGCGAGCATTGAGTTGAAATAAATGCTAGCATTGAGTTTGCTTTCTCTACTACTGTTTCGACTTGGAGATTAACTTTTGCAAATCGTGCACCAGCACTCCTAAGTCCCTCTGCACCTCCAATTTCTGGATTCTCACCCTATTTCGAAAATAGTCTCTGCCTTTATTCCTACTACCAAAATGCATAACTCCACACTTTGCTACACTATATTCCATCTGCCACTTCTCTGCCCACACTCCCGACCTGTCCAAGTCCTTAGCAGAGTCCTTACTTTCTCTACACTACCTGCCCCTCTGCAAACTTTGCCACAAAGCCTTCAATCCCCTCGTCCAAATCATGAATATACAACTCTCGACTCTGGACAAGGAGTTTTTCAAACAATTCGATGCAAGAAAGCATCTGTAGGGATTAGGAAAAATGGAATCCATCCACTGTGTGATTGAACTAAAAGCTATGCATAAAAATCAGTAATCCATCTTGAATTAACTTCAATAAGCTGACTCTTCTTAACGAGAGTTAAAGACATGAAGAGCAACCACCTGCAGGTTAGATTCCTGTAATGTCAGTGAATTACTAAATGTTTATCACCACACTGCATATTCGAGCGCCTCTGTACCACCTCCACATCTATCAGCCCTCACACTGACAAACAGCTGGATACCTTACTCATGCATTAAAATGGAACAAGTCACGCAAGTGCCATTTGCAATTTTATTGTTTAAGCCTTGTTTTCTTGTATTTCAGTTATGTTTACAAAAGCTATTTTCTAGTACCTGCGTGTGAGGCATTGTGGAAAAATACCGGTATCAAATTATAGTATTTAAAGATTGAAGGTTAATTAGGGTGTGCTCATCAAAGATATTATAAAAAGATGCAAGCTCTTCATACGTCATCTATTATTCTTAGCAGAGTTAGTTATTCACACAATACACAATCAGCACTTTAAAACAAAGTATAACTCTGAATCCAACACATTAATTCCTGGGTGAATTCTTCACTGAGTATTGTTCCTATGCTAACGAGATAGTGTATTGATTGTTAAGGAGTATTTGCACATTTTTGTGAACTTTTTTGAGCACTACTTCACATTCATAAGACCAGATAGAACATAGAAAAACCCACCAGCCCATAATGTCTGTGCCCAACAGGATGCCAAGCTAAACCACTGGGTGGACCGTAGGGCCTGTTTCCATGCTGTATCTCTAAAGTCTAAAGTAAAGTCTACAGCAGACTCGATGGGTCGAATGGCCTAATGGCCTAATGTTGCTCCAAAATCTTATGATTCTCTCAGAGAGGTTTTGGCATGCCAGCCTAGATTGAGTCCGAGTGTCTGGAATGAGATCTAAACCCATAACCTTTTCTGAACCAGTCTGAAGAAGGGTCTCGAACCAAAACGTCACCCATTCCTTCCCTCCAGAGATGCTGCCTGTCCCGCTGGCTTACTCCAGCATTTTGTGACTACCTTCAGTTTAAACCAGCATCTGCAGTTCTTTCCTATCGATAACCTTTTCTTATGAGTAGACTGCTGCAGGGAAATCAATGATCAGAATTGATAAACAGGTTTTGATTAGCTGTGGAAGATGAACTTGGACATCTTGCAAAAGGCTCCAGGATTTGAACAGGTTCTCAAAATACAAAGGCGACATTCTCAGGTATAAATGTACGACCGTTTTCAAGTATTTAACCAATTATACTTCGTGTGATTTAACTTAAACGGCATTTGAGTGTCAAAGGAAATTGATGGAAATATCACCAACAAGGAGTCACCACTAACCTTTTAAAGCATGTCCCTTTAGCCTCAACTACACAGTTTAAAAAACAAATAGTGTACATCCTGTTCCTGAGATGAACATCAATCTGATTCATTTTGCATTAAAAGGAAGAAAAGCTGCCTTTTCTGCACTTTGTTATTTATATTTGACCAGAAACATTTACAGATTGACAGTATTTCTTAGCTGACATTCTCCTGCTGAAGCAAATTGCCTGGAATTCAATCCATCTGATAGCTATAGAAATCAGTGTGATTTATTAACATGTATTGCAGTTCGGAATTAATTGATTCATGGTACGTTCTTGCTTCATTAAATAATTAAACTATTTATTTTCATTTGTTGTCTGAGGGGATTCATTCTGCAGAAGCATTGTCATAAATTTAGCCTTCATAACATAAAATTCTTTAACATAATGGCGCCAAGTCTCTCCACACAATGAAACATCATTCAAGAATATATCCGTCCTCATTTATAAAATGTGACTAATTGAAGAGATAACTCTCAGATCCTTCATGGGCCCTTTCTTTCCACCCTTACAATATGCTCCATAAACATATGCATTATGTGCTAACTGGGGATCTTACTTAGTTATGGCAATAATCTCACTGATTTAGTTTAGTTTAGTTTAGTTTAGTTTTCGAGACACAGCGCAGAAACAGGCCCTTCGGCCCACCGAGCCTGCGCCGACCAGCGATCCCCATTATACTAACAATATCCTACACACTAGAGACAATTTACAATTTTTACCAAAGCCAATTAACCTACAAACCTGCACGTCTTTGGGAAAAGGGAGGAAACCGGCGCACCCGAGGAAAACCCATGTGATCTCAGGGAGAATGAACAAACTCCGTACAGACAGCACCCGTGCTCAGGATCGAACCCGGGTCTTTGGCGCTGTAAGGTAGCAACTCTATCGCTGCGCCACCATGCCACCCTCTGTATGCATCAAAAGAATCCCTTGGTACATGTGATAAAAAAGAAACAAGAAAAGATTAAAAAAACACAAAGGGCATCCCGGTGGCGCAGCAGTAGATTTGCCGGAGACCCGGGTTCGATCCCGATTACGAGTGCTGTCTGTACGGAGTTTGTACGTTCTCCCCGTGACCTGCGTGGGTTTTCTCCGAGATCTCCTGCAGGTTTGTAGATAAATTGGCTTGGCAAATGTAAAAATTGTCCCGAGTGTGTGTAGGATAGTGTTAGTGTGTGGGGATCGCTGGTCGGCGCGGACTAGGTGAGCCGAGCGGCCCGTTTCCATACTGTGTATCTAAACTAAACTAAACTAAACTATTGAACCATTGAACCAGAAACTATCCATTGAACCAGTTCTAATCCTGAACTAATCATTCTGGTTCCCTCGTGTGTTTCCAAGTATTTCCCAATTGTCAGCATTGGCCCCAGCCACAAGGCACCTCACAGTCTCGTTGTAGACGCCACAGAGCTACATAAACTGGAGCTACTGTTTGTCCATATCATGGAACTATCCCTACAGCCTGCATTATGTCGACATGAATGCAGATGAAAATAGGACAACTGAGGAGCGTCTGACATTAGAACAGTAAATGCCAGGAGTACTTGGCAAATCATACGGCATTGTGGAAGAGAGAAACTGAATTAGAGTTATTGGAATAGATGTAAATAAATGCTGATTGAATGAAACTCTTCGCTTGCCAAAATAAATTTTCAGTCGGAATGGTCTGGCAGTGAATAAAACTCACCACTCCGTGAAAAATGCACTTATTTCGAATATGCCAATTATGATTTTTTTTGGCATGTTTAATGGGTAATTAGTGGGAAAGTGACACAATGAAATATCCGGCAAACATTATAATGCCAAATCCATCAGCAAGGTGCAGCATTGGATACCAATAATTACTATTCCTTTGTATTTTAATTACAATGTTGAACACCAAGTTTCATGTGTATCTCCACTGTAACAGTTTGAAGAAGGGTCTCAACCCGAAACGTCACCCATTCCTTCTCTCCAGAGATGCTGCCTGTCCCACTGAGTTACAGCAGTATTTTGTGTCTACCTTCTGCTGTTCTTTCCTACACATTTTCTCCACTGTAATATCTGGGATAATAATTGAGACAATTTATCAAACATCTCGAAATGTAGTTGACAACCAAATACTGTTTAGCCTCTGATGTACAACTAAAAAACAGTGATAATCTTCATGAAAATACCATATTGTCTTAATTAGCCATATCTATCTCAGAACATACATTTGACAAAACAAAAGTAAGGATGGGGCAGGACATTGAGTGGATAGAGTGGATGTGCAGAGGATGTTTCCACTAGTAGAAAAGTCTAGGACCGGTGGCCATTGCCTCAGAATAGACGTGCCTTTTGAAAGGAAATGAGGAGGAATTTCTTTAGTCAGAGGGTGGTGAATCTGTGGAACACATTGGCACAGGAGGCTGTGGAGGGCGTCAATGGACATTTTAAAGGCAGAGATTGATAGATTCTTGATTAGTACAGGTATCAGGGGTTATGGAGAGAAGGCAGGAGAATGGGGTTGAGAGGTAAAGATAGAACTGCCTTGAGTAGTAGAAGCGGAGTAGACGATGAACGGAATGCCCTAATTCTGTTCCTAGAACTTATGAACATATGCTGAAAGTAGGTATGTTACAAAACTTACCTTCAGCGGCGCTGCAGTTCTGTCACTGGCCGTGTGCGCGTCTTTGAGGGGGGGGGGGCGGGGTTAAAATGCGGTTTTCCCCCGCCTTCCGGAATTATATTTTCTCAGGGTGCGAGCTTTTGCTGGAGATTCGTTCCGACTGCCGGTATGTGAAATTTTCGCGTTCCATAAAATCCCACTCGCAAGATGATTTAAATGGCCATTAATTTACGGGCATTAAACACTAAATTCCTTCAATTTGGCCTATAAATTCATGACAATGAGATTTAAAAATCATGTTATATTGTGAACTCTTGTGTGAATGTTATTTGGACACAGGCTTTTTAAAAAATGTTAATATTTTCTTAAGAAATGGATAGATGTTTAGATCTAGTAATTAAATTCTGTAATTAGCTACAATTGGGTAACTAACTAATTATATGCTTTAATTTCAGGTCATCCAAGTAAGATTGTTTCATTCCTGTCTGAAGAAGAGTTTCGGCCTGAAACGTTGCCTAACTCCTTCGCTCTTTAGATGCTGCTGCTGCCGCTGAGTTTCTCCAGCCTTTTGTGTACCTAAGATTGTTTCATATTTGTTTCAGAATGCTTCTATAATAACTGAAAATTTCTTTCAGTTCTCTTAATTTTTAAGAAAGTTATGGGCTTTTGACTGTCCTCGATCACAACTTTTGTGTTAAGTCAATGGAAAAGCAATAGGGAACAAAATGCTAATTTCCGAGTATGAAAATGGCCATAACGTTTTTAGTACTGAAGATATGAAAGTGAATTAGGTGTCAAATTAAACTTCTTTTTATGCTTTATCGGATGGGATAAATTGCAGACTTGTTTTTTTGAATCTCAAAATTTTGAAACATTGCTACTGAAAGGAACAAGAATTACGCTTTTTTTTTTAACCAGCAATTTTTTTCTGTTTCATAAGCCTTCTGGGTTTATTTCTGCTACGGAGGCAAAAAAGAGCCCTGCAATTTTGATTTTGTAATAGAAGTGTCAATGATGTTTGCTGCTTTACTGGACTCAGGTAAAGTCGATTCCATTACAGCTGTGCCCCACTGCTCGATGTAGCGGCACATTTGTGTCGAACATAATTAGTTTATATCGCAATGAATTTTAAATATATTGTTTAGGTGAGTCAGAATGGATCGGAGGTCGCTGTTTCACTCCTGCTGATTGTTTCCTTCATGCCTTGGCTTCACGATTCACAATGGGATTACATGCATGGGATGCTGGAGGAGCCACTTTACACCAATTGACAGCTGCACATAGCTTGACAGATGATACTTAGTCACCCTGAATTACATGTTGTTGCCGCTGCTCAACTGCTCCTGTTAGTCCGACAGACTTTCCACATTTTAACTACTGGTGCAATAATTTTTTTTTTAATGTAAATGTGAACCTGGAACATATACTGTGTGATCACTTTGTAATATAGAACAAAGTAGTAGAGTAACAGTAATAGTAATAGAGTAATAAATAGTAATAGTAATAATAAATAATAGAATAATAATAGAGTAAGCGAGTCGTATAGTCATAGCCTGGAAACAAGCCTTTTGGCCCAACTTACCCACACCGACCAACATGCCGCATCTGCACTGGTCCCACCTGCCTGCTTTTGGCCCATACCCCTATAAACCTATCCTATCCATGTCCCTGTCTAAATGTATCTTAAACGTTGCAATAGTACCTGCCTCAACCGCCTCCTCCGGCAGCTTGTTCCATACACCCAACACCCTTTGTGTAAAAAAGTTACCCTGAAAGTTCCCATTAAATCTTTTCCCCCTCACCTTAGAGTAAGACTGTGTCTTCTGCTTCTAGATTCCCCTACTCTGGGCAAAAGATTAGAGAGATGCCTGTGAAACGCAGGCAAATGGGACATCTTGGTTAGCACGAACAAGTTGGGCTGAAGGGCCTGTTCCTCAATGGTTCTTTATTGTCACCTGTACCGAGATGCAGTGAAATTATTTTGTTTTGCATACAGTTCAGTAAAGTGTTTCGATATTTAAGCACAAACTTCGATTAAGTACAAAGTGTATACAAATAGTCCACTGAGACAATATGCAAGTCACCAGGTTTTGGTGCCATTTTCAGTCCAAGTGTATACCATATACATTTCTATGCACTTTGCAGATAATCTAAGATCGTGCTTTAAGTATAGTGATAGTTTACTGAACTATAAGCAAAAAAATAACCATTGAACCATTGACGAAACATGCCTTTCCTATCCATGTAGGAAGGAACTGCAGATGCTGGTTTCCACAGAAGATAGACGCAAAATGCTGGAGTAATTTGTCAGACTGACACAGGATCACGACCCGAAACGTCACCCATTCATTCTCTCCAAAGATGCTGCCTGTCCCGTTGAGTTACTCCAGCATTTTGTGTCTAACTGTAATTCCCTTTGTGTGGCTCTATGAATAATTCCAGCGATGGCGGGGGGGGGGGGGGGGGGGGGGCATTATTTAATTATATTCCAATTTACCTGCAAGTCTCTAGTCATGGTAATATACATTAATTTTGACAAAGTTATGAGTTAGACTCACTGAAATATACAGGACTTGACAAATAAACAGCAGAATTCAGTTGTAGCAAGATGATGTACACAGCTTGCTGCTTTGAAGGTGCTTTTGCAGAGAATTTTGATGTGTGGATATCCCCCCATGTTCCAGACATTGTTATAATATTCTGGGGCATTGTTTCCTGCTGATCTAAGCCACTGGATGCAACAAGGTTTCCTTGAAGCTTCATTATTCCTAATCTCCATTCATCACCTCGCTCGGTCATTCCTCTGGGACATTTTAATAACATGAACATGACCATGCATGGTTTGAGCAAGGAATAGCCTTTATTTCACACAAGACTGATCGCAGTATGGTTCGGGGGTGGGGGGCGCTCAGCCTACAGTCAATGTCGTAGTTTTTTCTCTCTTTAAAGGTAAGATTCTGATGTTTTTTTAATACTTTTTCAAAAATATAGAAGGTCATAAGGTCATACTGTAAGTGATAGGAGTAGAATTAGGCCATTTGGCCCATCAAGTCTACTCTGCCATTCAATCATGGCTGATTGACAGTTGTTTCTTGACCGATAGCTTTGTAAGTGGTGATTTGCAGTTTTCAACCCAAACATTTTCCAATTAAGGGTTTTGTAATTTTATGTCATTGCGCATATTGCTTCTCCTGAGAAAGAGGGTGGATGTCGTTCTGGGTCGGGATTCATCTTCAGCTTATACAAGATGGAGAGGCAAGACTTGTGGCTGCGGTAGAGAGTCCAGGTTAAAACATGGTCGTAGAGCCGGAGAGCAGGAGGAATCACAGTGAGAACTCTCGTCAGAGAGATGAAGAGAGTTTCTTCAATGTAGGTGTAACGGCAATTTCTAAACTTTTCAATGTCCAACTATTAATTACCGCTACTACTCGGGGATATGGTGGAGATATAGTTTACGCACTAACAGATAGCAAAAACGAATCTTCCAGTGGTTGTTTCTTGATTAATTGGTCTTTTATTGAAGTAGTACAAAACATAGAAATAAATCATAACTTTTTGTTTTTACTGGTTCTTCTGTGTGGCGTCTCTTGAACATAAACATGTACGTGATCGTGGTAAAAACTGTTGTCCTCACCATCTCGCGACGCAAACTAAACTCTAAATCGCAGAGTCTGCGCTAGCCTCTCCAGATGTAGACACACCCCTCTCCAAATCAAATCCCACCTACCAGCGTACATACAGATAAGAACTAGAAATTTCTAGACATGACTATAATATACTGACTTAAGCATAAATGGCTCCTACAGTTGGCATACTTTGTGAAACTTTCACAGCGGAGCAGGCAAAATGTACAAGCAAGGAACTGCTGACGCCTGTTTACACCGAAGATAGACACAAAGTGCTGGAGTAACTCAGCGAGTCAGGCAGCATCTCTGGAGCAAAATAATGGGTGATGTTTTGGGTGGTGACCTTTCTTCAGACTGCTTGCGGTGGGGGGTGGGGGGGTGGGGAGAAAAGGTTGGAAGAGATGGGTGACATTTCGGGCCTGAAGAACGAACCGACCCGAAACGTCACCTATCCTTTTTCTCCAGAGATGCTGACGGACCCGTTGAGCAACTCCAGCACTTTGTGTCCATCTTCCATGAAATTGGATGGCTTAGTTTTGAGATTAGTTTAGAGATACAGCGTGGAAACGGGCGTATTGGCCCACCGAGTCCGTGAGGACTATCGATCACCCGCACACCAGTTCCATGTTATCCCCTTTCCCATCCTACACGTTATTCAACTCACAGAAGCCAGTTAGCCTGCAAGATCATGTAGATCTTTGGCAAATGTGGGAGGAAACCAGCGCACCTGGATAAAACACATGCGGTCACAGGGAAAACGTGCAAACTCCACACAGGCAGCATAAGTAGTCAGGATCAAACCTGGGGCTCTAGCGCTGTGAGGCAGCAACCCTGCTGCTGCGCCACCGCAAAAAGGGGTTTTAGCAACTAGATCTCCTCAACTTGGTCAAAAAGGCCCACTTCAAAATGTAATCGCTACTCTACTCACTCCGACCTGTGCGAGATTACCACTGATGAGGTGTTTGTGCAGTAATCAACCAGAACCAGAAGCCCTTGGTGGAAGAAGGCTAGAAACTCCTGAAAGCACCTTGTTATAGAAATAAGGACAAAGGCAGTAGTTGTCAAAGTGGCGGTGTAGTGAACTACTGTGCGTCCAACTCCTTTTTCTGATGTGGGATATTGATCATCAGAGCTGTCTGCTTTTCTTGCTGGATTCCTCTTTCAAGTAAAGCACAGACATCAGCTGAAGATAATTGTAACATCATGCAGTTTGTCATGAGGAAAGACACTGAGCATTTCTCTTCAACAAAAACGACATTTCTTTCACTGCAGTCAGACACCGCCAGGCTGTCTGTGCACCCAACTTTGCAAGGATTCATCTTGGTGAACAGTCACTTACTAGACAGTGTGAAGGCACCGTGTGACAACTCTGATGCCGATTGTCCACAAAAAAACAATTTTGGATTCATTTTGCCAATTTGCCTTGGATTCTGTGTCGAACCTTTGGGATCACTGGGGCCACGTCAATGGCTTTACTGAACACTCACATCTTATGCTATTTTCAAACCTCCTCCCTAGTTTCACTTCCTGCACAACTCCCACCACCTACGCTGAAAGTATTCCATATCCCGTTTAGGAGATGTGAAGAATGGAGCTGCAGATGCTGGGATATCTCAAAGTTCTGGAGTAACTCAGGCAGCATCCCTGGAAAAAAAGAATGGGTGAAGTTTTGGGTCGGGACCCTTCTTCAGACTGTGTCTATCTTCAGAAACTCATCCTATTTCTCCAGAGATGCTCTCTGAGTGGCTGAGTTACTCCAACACTTTGTGTCTATTTCCGGGAGAGTTTGAAGAAGGGTCCCGACCCTTCACCCAGCCTTTTTCTCCAGAGATGCTGCCTGACCCACTGGGTTACTCCAGCACTTTGTGCCTGTACCTGTTTAAGAGATGTTGGCCAATTCTAAGGGCAGCAAAGTGGCACAGCTGGCAGACCCATTGCGTCACAGAATCAGAGACCAGTGTTCGATCCTGAACTTGTCTGTATGGAATTTGCACCTTGTCCCTGTAACTGTGTGGGTTTCCTCCGGGTGCTCTGGTTTTCTCTCACATCCCAAAGACGTGCCGTAAAGACGTTTGTAAATTGCCTCTAATGTATAGGGAGTGGATGCGAAAATGGGATAACACAGAATTATTGTGAGTGGATGATCAAAGGACGGTGTGGAATGAGTGGACCGAAGGGCCTGTTTCCATGCTATATCTCTAAACTAAACTAACAGTTGATCATCCAGTGCAGATATTGGGGGCAAAATGGCCTGTGTCTGTGCTTCACTATACTAAGTTCTATGTTCTTCAGAATGGACTAAACTAATGTTCAAGCTGTTTGTAAGAAGAAATGACCATCGACAATATTGTCCACCATTATGTAACCCAGTTGGTGTATCCAGTTCATAAATTCTAGAGGCAGAATTAGGCCAATCAGCTCAACAAGTCTAATCCACTATTCAATCATGGCTGATCAATTTTTCCCACTCAATCCCATTCGCCTGCCTTTGCCCCATAACCCCAGACACCCTTACTAATCAACAATATGTCAATCTCTGCCTTAAAAATATCCATTGACGTTTATGATTAAACTAAACGGAATGGACAAGAAACAGACGCAATGGGGACTTAATCCTCAAATTTTAAATGAAAAGGGATGTTGTGAATATCTTGTAAAACAGATTAATATGTTTTTTGAGGTCAATGACCAGCCTGAAATTTCTGCCTCCCTTCTCATTTAAAGCATTTATACGAGGGGCATTAATCTCCTCCCAGGCATTTCTTAATAAAGAGAATAGGGCTAAACAACAGACATTGGAAATGGAAATAAGGCAATTAGACATAGAAAATGCAGGAGCACCTTCATTGGCAAAACATAATAAAATTGCAGCACTGAAATATAAGTTAAATAAAATATACTCTGACCAAGTAATAAAACTATATCAACATACAAAACAATTAAATTTTGAATTCGGTGATAAACCACAAAAACTATTAGCACATCAGCTTCGTAAATTGGACGGGGGAAAAAACGATTCATAAGATTAGATCAGATAAGAGAGAAATATTAACACTCCCTAAAGATATTAATGACAGATTTTCACAATACTATCAATATTTTTATTCATCTAAAGTGACAGAACAATCAACAGGAATGGAAGCATTTTTACAGAAATGTAACCTTAAAGGTTTATAGGAAGGATGTCAACAAAATAGAGAGAGTACAGAGGAGATTTACTAGAATGTTGCCAGGGTTCCAGCAACTATGTTACAGAGAAAGGTTGAACAAGTTAGGTCTTTATTCTTTGGAGCGCAGAAGGTTAAGGGGGGACTTGATTGAGGTCTTTAAAATGATGAAAGGGATAGACAGAGTTGACGTGGATACGTTTTTCCCATTGAGGGTAGGGAAGATTCAAACAAGAGGGCATGACATGAGAATTAAGGGACAGAGGTTTTGGGGTAACGTGAGGGGGAACTTCTTTACTCAGAGGGTGGTGGCTGTGTGGAATCAGCTTCCAGCAGAAGTGGTGGAGGCAGGATCGATTTTAACATTTAAGAGTAAAGTGGATAGGTATATGGACGTGAAGGGAATGGAGGGGTATGGTCTGAGTGCAGGTAGATGGGACTAGGGGAAAACAAATGGTCGGCACGGACTGGAAGGGCCGAGAGGACCTGTTTCTGTGCTGTAATTGTTATACGGTTATATGGTTATATGGTTTAGATTTGCAAGAGCAAGAACTATTAGGTGCTGAAATAACGATAAAAGATATCGAAGAGTCAATTAGATCTCTAAAAAATGGAAAGCTAACAGGCCTAAGCTCCGAATTTTATAAAAAATTTATGATCTGATTTCTCCAGACCTACAAACATTGTATAACACGTTTATACTCAACAGAAACTCCCGGAAACTTTAAACGAATCTACAATAATACTTATACCCAAAACTGATCAGGATCTGGCAGACCCGGCCTCATATAGAGCAATAGCTCTTTTAAATACTGATCAGAAAATATTAACTAAAATCCTATTTCATAGATTGAGCTGAGTGATTAACAAATGAATACACCCCGACCAAACAGGTTTTATCCCAAAACGTCACTCATTTTACAATCTGAGACGATTATTTAATATTATATACTCAAATAGAATTGCTAATGCAGATCGAGCAATTATTTCGCTAGATGCTGAAAAAGCCTTTGATCGGGTAGAATGGTCACATTTATTTTCGGTGATGGAAACATTTCAATTGGGAGAGAAGTACTGTACATGGGTTAAACTTTTATATTCCAACCCAACAGCTAGAATACTAACAAACCAAGTGTTATCAACTAAATTTAATCTTTCTAGAGATTGTAGACAAGGGTGCCCGCTATCTCCATTATTATTCGCTATAGCAATTGAACGACTCGCAGAAAGTATCAGAGCTCATCCAGACATACATGGGTACAATACTAAAGATACAATGAATAAAATCTCTTTATATGCAGATGATGTATTAATATATATTACAAAGCCAGAAATTAGTATTCCAAATTTATTATATCTAATAACTTTGATATTTGGTCAGTTTTCAGGAAATAGAATTAATTGGAATAAAAGCGAAATCATGCCAATAGCTAAACTCAATTTACATACACTACAACAATCACCTTTTAAAATAGTTGAGGAAATATTTAAATATTTAGGTATTTACATAACTAAGACGTATACTTTTTTATTTAAATCAAATTTCCCACCTTTACTGAATAAACTAAACAAGAATATTCAATATTGGAAAACACTCCCCATTTCAATGTTTGGTAGAATTAATGCTATAAAAATGATTATTTCAGTCAATCCCGATATATATTCCAAATTCTTTTTTTTTTAAAGTAGACTCTACTGTTACAAGTTTCATCTGGGATTATAAGAATCATAGAATAAGTAAAAAACATTTATGTAAATCAAAGATTAATGGAGGTTTAGCTCTACCAACATGAAATTTTGGCTGGAAGAAATGGATCAACAATCAGACAGGTTAGGATGGAAAAGGAGGACTGTTCACTTTTTGAAATCAGTTCGATTATGTTTGCACCGACAAAATTGAACAAAAAAACCTATAGGGAAAGCCCAATAATACATAGTGGTACACAAATCTGGAAACAATTAAAAAAGGCTTTAAAATTGGATAATATACCACTTTGTCTCCCTATTGTAAACAATCCCTTATTCAAACCTTCCATGCTGGATAAAGGTTTCACACAATGGAAAAATTATGGAATTTAAAAAATGGAACATCTTTATAAGAAAGGCAATTTTCTTTTATTTCAGGAGTTACAACAGATTTATGGAATACACTCTAATAATTTTTTTCGATATCTACAACTCAGAGATTATGTTAAATCAAATACACAAGATTATAGGAATAGGGAACCAGAAATCCTTGATGAATGTTTGAATAAGCATCCTAATACAGAAAAACTAACAACTTTATAGTATTTATAATATCCTTTTAGATAGCGAGGTACCATCGACGGAATCACGTAGACATACATGGGAAAATGAATTAAGCCAACCCATAACGAAATATTTGGGACAAAAGTTTACAATATATACATCAATGCTTGTTAAATGCCAGACATGCATTAATACAATTTAAAATATTACACAAATTACATTACTCAAAAGTTAAACTGAATAGAATCGTTCCACATGTCTCTCCTATCTACGATAAATGTCAGCATATAGAGGCTAACTTAACACATACTTTTGCAAATTGTATAAAAATTACAAATTTCTGGATTGAGATTTTTAGAATAACTTCTGAAGTTATTAATACTAAACTGGATCTGGACTCAAAACCAATAATCTAGGAAATACATTTCCTAGATTACAGTATAATAATCAGGAAGAAATTAATATTAAAATTTTGGAAAGGCCCCCCACAATTAAAATGTGGATTATGGAAATGTCGGAGACCCTACACCTGGAAAGAATCAGATTTGCCTTAATGGACAAACAAGAACTCTTTGTTAGAATATGGTCTTCTTTCATCGATTACTTAAAAGGGTAGATTGGTTCGGCAGGGGGACCTAACTGAAACTTGCACTCAGGATCAGATGAAAAGTTATACTCTATATTCCTTGATCTTATCACCAATGATGTATTAATGGCAAATTATTCCATTCCTTATGATTTTTATTTTTATTTTTATTTATTTTTATTTTTTTCTCTCGTTTTATTACTCTTAATCTATTTTAAAAAAAACTGATTCAAATGATTCAATTGATAATATTAATAATGTATGATTGATGTACACAAAATACTTATACCATAATATGTGTTTGCCAATTTATTGCTTACCTCTAATAAAAATATTAAAAAATATATATATATATCCATTGACTTGAGCTCCACAGCCGTCTGTGACGATGAATTCCGCAGATTCATCACCCTATGACTAAATAAATTCCTTCTCATCTCCTTTCTAAAAGTACATCCTATTATTCTGAGGCAGTGGCCTCTGGTTCTAGACTCTCCCACTAGTGGAAACATCTTTTCCACATTACCCTACTTAAAATTACTGTGCAGAAGTCTGGGGCAATAACTATAAAGGTTCGCTACATTCATTAACTATTCTGCAAAAGAGCAATATGCATTATTCACAATGTCAGGTATCTGGATCACAGTAATTCATTATTCTTACAGTCAAAATTATTAAAATTAGCAGATTTGGTTGCATTTAAAACAGCACAGATAATGTTCAGGGCCAAAAATAAAAACTTACCTGGAAATATACAAAAATTATTCAATGAGCGAGTGGGGGGTTATAATTTAAGAAGAATATTTAATTTTAAGGTACAAAGAGTCCGCACGACCAGAAAAACTTTTTGTATTTCGGTCTGTGGAGTGGGATTGTGGAACAGTTTGAATGTGGAGTTAAAGCAATGTCCAAACATGAACCAGTTCAAAATGACATACAACAACATTTTTTCACAAGGTACAGGATGAAGGGGATGGTTGACAAACTGGGGTTAATGTTTATTAATGTTTATTTATTTATTATTTATTTATGTTTTTTGGTTACTTCATACATATTACTTATATGTGTTTATCAGTTGTATGTATATATATGTCTGTATGCAGCTCTAAAAATTGTCTGGGGTACGTCTATGGTTAAATTGTATCTCAAATGAATAATTAGCTATTGTAGATTATATATTGTATATTGTGTTACATGTTACATTACTATTGATACATTATCATTATTGTTATTATTATTATTATAAGCAATATTATTAATGATGGTGATAATTATTATTATTAATTAATTATTAAATATGGAAGAAGGGTTTAGGGAGAAGGGGTGAGATTAAATAAGTTATTCTTCTTCTCACTCCTTTTCGAGCTTGTAAAGAAAAAGTGTTGGACATTTAAATTTTGCTTTAAACTTTTCATTGCTTTGCAAATATTGCCTGGAATGTCCAATTGTTTGACTATTTCGATTTTGTTGTGGTTATTTATTCCTATTTATGCCTTTACTTGTTCGGAACAAATAATCAAATTAATAAATAAATAAATAAACATTCACTATCCAGGCCTTTCACTATTTGGTAAGTTTCAATGAGGTCCACCCTCAAAAGTCTAAACTCCAGCGAGTACAGGCCCAGTGCCTTCAAACACTCATCATATATCCAGTTCATCCATCCATCCATCCATCCATCCATCCATCCATCTATCTATCTATCCTATCTATCTATCTATCTATCACTAAAACACTGATCTTGTTATCTTCTGGCTTGCGCGATCTTTCTATTTGCGCAAAAACGGTATGCGATACTGCTACGATTTTTCGCCAACTCACTCACCTTTCTTCTATGCTGCACCAGGTTTCGTTCTGATCGGAGGTACAATGTTAAAGTTAGCGAGGTTTAAAAATCTTAAAAATCGCACGTGTGCAGATCGATCTCCTCTCCTGCCAGCCAGCGCCACGCAGATTAGTCTCATGTCCTGTCACTCCCCGGGACAGTCGGCCCCGCCCCTTACCGTGCCATCGCGTCTTTACTGGAGCCGAAGGATGTTCTGGATGGCCGGCGAAGGTCTCCACCCAGACACAATTTCGGAGGGACAGGCAGCGGCCCACCCCGGTCCGGCCCAGCCCAGCCGGCACAGCCCGGCACTGAGTCGGAGATGTTGCCGATGTCGCCAGACGGAGAGCAGAGACTATGATCCCAGCGGAGGAAAACGACCAGCGACAGCTGCGAGTCTCCATCGCATCGCCAGCTCCAGCCCCTACCCCTCTGGTTCCCCTCCCCCCCCCATGGTTCTACCCCCGTCTTTTCTCTGAGCTCTCTCCCCCCTTCCCCCCCCCCCCCACACACTGCCCTCCCCCCACAACACACACACCTGCCCACACACCTCCTCCCCCCCACAACCCTCCCCACCCACTACCTACAGTGGGTGGTGGAATATTGCATTGGGGAATGGGTTGCGTTGGGGGACCAGGCCTCCCATGTGACTGGGACCCAACGGGTCCCACTTAGTCTAGTACTGTATATACAGCTAATATACAGCTTGCAGCACAGATTGAATGCTGAAATTATTGACAAGAGTGGTGAAGACAAAGTTGGTGTTGTGCTGTCCTTCCTATGTGATTGTTAAGTAGAACGTAGATTGACAGCCAGCCAAACTCGATTCAATAATACAGACGCGAGTCAGGAAGTTAGCATCTCTGCTCTTAAGTTTAATGATTTTCCAGTGCTGTCATTCTTAATATTGAAAAACGAGTGAAAACTATAAAGGAGAAGAAAGATACACAAATTACTCTCCTTTACAGAAATATACAAATCTTATAAACAGTGGAACATATAGGGCAAATATATAATAAACAATCCTATTAACAATCAAAGCAAATCCTATTCCTTGTATGTTAAGGTGCTACAAAATGGCCGCTTGCTAACAATCTAACATTCACAAATGCTATGAAGTTAATGAAATGAGTTAAACATCATCTGCCATAAATATTCTCCAATATAGCATTCCAGGCATACAGTGAACTATATAAACTTACAGCCATTGCTTTCTTAAGCATAGCAAGCTAGGATTGCGACGGATTGCTTCTGCTGCTGAGCATGACAAAAAACAAAAGACAGGAGACTACTTCCTGCTTCCCACTTCCTGTGTGCAACTGACACTCCACAATAAAAGTCCAACAGATGTCGCTATTGCACATAAAGTCCAGCAGAGGACAGAATAGGTGTGTTGTGCCCACAAAGTAATCAGTGGGGGGCAAGTTCCAGTTTTCGGGGGCTCTTGGATATGATCACTTAAGTGTATACAATTAGTATCAAACCAGATGATGATTCATGTCCATTTCATTAATGAGCAAAATATATTTTGGAGAAATAATGTTGGAAAAGATACTGTTAATTAAAGTCACTGGTCCACTTACATTGTATGCTATGTGTTCAGTCTGGTGTGTAATTGAGTGCTGTGTGTGTGCTCCCATAGAAAGAAAAACGATGCTTCCAACAAAACTATTAAATATAGTAAATATTTATCTTTGGCATTTCACTTTAATTAGCATACGCTATAGGCCTTTAAAAGGCTGTTCAAATTGCTAAATTAATAGTTTCTGAACTAAAATAAATTGTTCCTCATTTAAATAATGCAATTATTCATGTTTACTAATTCAGTGCAAGGTTAACTGAGCTTTAATTGACTGGTGGCATTTTCAGCTCTTGCCCTAAACTTGAATGTTTCGTTAAATCTGCTTTCAATTTCCATCTTGCCCTGACCTTTAAATGCTGCATTCTCTCAGCGAGACTTTAGATTCTGCCCTGCCTTTGTACATCAAACCATCATTTCATTTAGAGCTTACGTCACTTTTCCAAGAAGAGCCATCCCAGCTTCTCTCGTCTATCCACAGAACTAAAGCCACTCATCTCTGAATTCATTCCAATAAAAGTTCAGTCGGAATAGTTTGCTTTCATCCGATGAAAATGTTCAAAGTTTGGCCTGTTTCCATAGTTGTACTTCATATAGATACAATTGAGTTAACAGTGACTTAACACAAGGAACTGCAGATGCTGGTTTACCATCTGTCCAGTAGGGCAGTACGACGGTAGTATTGCTGCCTTATAGCGCCAGAGATCCGGGTTCCACCCTGACTATGGATGCTGTCTGTATGGAGTTTGTACGTTCTCCCCGTGACCTGTGTGGGTTGTCTCTGGGATTTCCGGGTTCCTCCCACACCAAAAACATAGAGGTTTGTAGGTTAAAGAAGGAACTGCAGATGCTGGAAAATCGAGGGTACACAAAATGCTGGAGAAACTCAGCGGGTGCAGCAGCATCTATGGAGCGAAGGAGATAGGCAACGTTTTGGGCCAAAACCCTACTTCAGACTGAGGTTTGTAGGTTACTTGGCTTGGTATAATTGTAAATTGCCCCTATTGTGTGTAGGATAGTGTTAGTGTAGGATAGTGTTAGTGTGCAGGGATCACTGATCGGCCCGGACTCGGTGGGTCTGATCATTCTGTATTTCCAAATTAAACTACCTTCATGAAATACCTTTTGCAGGTCTCCTCACAGACCTTCTCTTTTCCAAGAAGATCCATCCCAGCTTCTCTAGTCTATCCACAGAACTAAAGCAACCCATCTCTGAAATCATTCCAATAAATTTCATCTGCAAGCATTCATATCTTTTGTGGAGTGGTGCCAGAACTGGACACAATACTTGCCACTTGTGGCATCTTGACCTCCTTGCTATTTCACTGAGCTTCAATGTAGGATCCCATACGCTCGTTTGGTTTTTGCCTGAGATATCAATTCCGCTACTCCATGTTGAAGCAGAACATTCATGGACTGAAAGCAAAATACTGCTGACGCGGGAAGTCTTTTATTTATTTATTTTTATTCCTATTTTTATTAGAAGCAGTGTACAGTAGTATAAACCGTGGCATATGAGAAAATACATTTATTGTACATCTTCCATTTTAATTTTGACAAAAATGACATAGAAAAAGAGAAAAAGAGCAAGAAAGAGAAAAATTGAAAGAGATAGTGAATGTGTAAAAGTAGAACGGCTAAACTACCAAAGAGTGTAGTCACAAAGTGAGTAAGTAAAAACTTTGTTTTTAAAGAAAAAAACGAGAAATAGTTTTATAAAAGGGCACCAAAACGTGTTGATATACCTGCATCCTTTCTCACCTCACCCATTACCCTGTCCGTAAATCGGTTTAATTCCAAAGTTGTGTTGCGCCATACTATCCTTGTAATGAATCAATGAAAGGAGACCATATCTTTGAGAATTGCTCTGATTTTCCTGCTAAGACGAGTCTCATATCTTCAAGATGTAGTGTCTCAGACATGCTTGTGATCCACATTTTAAGAGTTGGGGTAGGTGCATTTTTCCAAAATTTAAGTATACATTTTTTCGCCATTATCAGGCCATAGTTAATGAAACGTCTTTGAAATATTGATAGCTCAGAGCCGGCTCCTGCTATTCCGAAAATAATCAATTCTGTATGGGGTTCCCATTTTGTTTTTAATAATTTTGAGAACATTTCAGATTTCTTTCCAAAATTTCTGGAGTTTTATGCGAGGCAAAGGAGTGTGTTATAATTGCTTCTTGAGAGAGACATTTGTCGCAAATAGGAGGTACATTTGGAAAAATCTTATTCAGTTTAGTTTTTGAGTAATATTTTGTAGTATTTTGAATTGGATTAGAATGTGTCTAACATTAATCGAACAATTATGTATATATAGGAGATATTTTTCCCATCTATCTTTGGAGATTTTTAGGCCTAATTCCTCTTCCCATTCTCTTCTTATTGCGTCTGACGATGGTATTTCTATATTTAGGATATTGTACAAGTATGATATTAGATTATTTGACTCTGCGTTTCTATTCATACATTTGTGTAATATATCTGGCAACAGTTTGGCACTCGTGGTTATATGTTTTCAAATAATCTCGAATTTGAAGATATCTAAAATATTGATTACCTTTTAGACTGTATTTTGGAATATCTGGAATGATAGGAGGTTTCCCATTTCGTACAAATCTCCAACCTTTTTAATTCCTAGTCTTTCCCAATAAATAAACCATTTATCTATAATGGATGGTTTGAACGACGGGTTATTAGCTATTGGGGAAAGAAGAGATATATTTCTTAATTTAAAAGTAAATTTTACTTGTCTCCATATTCGTAAAGTGCTATGAATAATCGGATTTTTCTCGTATATTGTGTTCTTCAACTTTTTGGGGGAGGGAAGGATCGCACCTATATTAAAAGGCAAACAATCCTCTCTCTCCATTACTAACCAATCTACCTGTTGACATGCATTATCCAGCCTGTAGATTACATTTTTAATATTCGCTGCCCGATAATAGTATAAGAAATTGGGGAGCGCCAATCCACCAATTTCTTTGGGTTTACATATATGTCGCTTATGAATTCTGTGTGATTTATAATCCCAAATAAAATTTGTAATCCAGGAATCAAGTTTAAAAAATAAAATTTTAGGTAGATATATTGGTATTGATTGAAATAAATAAAGAATTTGTGGGAGGAAAATTATTCTTATGGCATTTATTCTGCCTATTAGAGACATCGGAAGTGTTTTCCAGAATTGAATAATAGGGTTTAATTTAATAACTAAAGGTGGGAAGTTTGCGTTGAATAAAGAATTATATTTACTGGTTACTTGAATACCCAGGTATTTACATTTTTCTGTAGCAATTCTATAAGGGAATTTTAAAAGGTGTGTCGGCTCTTGAGGTTTTATTGCTATCATTTCACTTTTATTCCAGTTTATTCAATACTGGAATACGCGGGAAATCTGAAATAAAAGCCGACATTGCACAAAAAACTGGACAGGACAGGCGGCTTCCGTGAGAGGTATTCCGTCTTGTTTCAGGTTGATGATGTTTCGGTACTAATTGATGAAACGCCATCGGCCTGAAATATTTATGTTTCGTGTTTGAAACTGTGAGTTATATTATTGAGTTTTAGTTTTCGTTATTGTATATAATCTATGTGGATTGCGTTTATAGATCTGGTCATAGAGTCATAGAGAACGGAAATGGCCATATTTGGCCCAACGCGCCCATGGCACAATGCGTCAACTACAATAGTCCCACTTACCCAAGTTCGGCCCATATCCCTTAAACCTGTCCTATCCTTGTACCTGTCCAAATGTCTTTTAATTGTTGTTATAGTACCCGTCTCAACTACCTCATCTGGCAGCTCGTTCAATACACCCACCACCCTCTATGTGAAAAAAGTTGCCCCTCAGGTTCATATTAATCCTTTCCCCTCTCACCTTAAACCTAATTTAGACACAAAAAGCTGGAGTAACTCAGCGGGACAGGCAGCATCTCTGGAGAGAAGGAATGGGGGATGTTTCGGGTCAAGACCTGAAACGCCACCCATTCCTTCTATCCAGAAATGCTGCCTGTCCCACTGAGTTACTCCAGAGTTTTGTGTCTATCTTTGGTTTAAACCAGCATCTGCAATTCCTTCTTCCACATTTCATCTTAAACACATGTCCTCTGGCACTTGATTCTGCTACTCTGGGAAAAAACTGTGCATTCACCCTTCTCTATTCCCCATGATTTTATACATAAGATTTTCATTGACCCATTGTCAGTACATGTGATAATAAACACTCCCTATGCTGACTGTGGACTCTTGACCCATTCTGCTGAACTGCCTTCAGAAATTCTCACTGCTCACATCACCTATTGCTTAGTAGCAGAGCAAAACAATGGACCATATTGCCGATTCTTTTAGAGCTCACAATTCATAGGTAACTTTCTTGTTAAGGCAACAATTTCCCATTCTTCACCATTAAGGGAAACTCAAGTGGTTTAAATCTTTCTATTTTCCTTGTTATTCACTATATATCTTGTCTCTTTTCAGCACAGCCAGCATTGCTAAAACCTTGTTTATTTATTCACCAATCGAGAGAACTGGAACATCAAAGGTGCCTTTTTTTTTAAATGTTTCCGTTCCATTTTATACTTCAAACAATACTCCAGACTACTTTAATACAACCAAGACAGGAAACATCATTTGTACAAGATGCAATCAAAGACAGAAATGTGTAAAATATACAGGTACATGAACTTTCTTTTGTATTAATGTGTATTAAACCAGCTCATTCTTGAAAATCATTTTTAACATTTTACCGAAAAGGCACAAAATTCATTTCCCAATGTTAAGATGCTATATTTAAAATTCAGAATCTAAGATGACAATTTTACCTCGAGATGTAACTCAGCAGTAACAGTGAACGAAATTTGTTTACCGTTGCATATATGCACATACACAAATAAGTGTTCACCAAGCACCTCCCTCACTGTGGGTGGAAGGCAAAGTCTTAAGTGCCTTTGTCATTTTCCCCCTACCTTGTTTCCCCCTCCTGTATTAGTTTTCCTCAGCCCGCGCCTGAGATCATGAGATGCACACAGAAACATAGAAAATAGGTGCAGGAAGAGGCCATTCAGCCCTTCGAGCCAGCACCGCCATTCACCGTGATCGTGGCTGATCGTCCCCAATCAATAACCCATGCCTATAGAATCTTATTTATTCATATCTTATATGAATAAATCTTATTTATTCAAATGGTGTGTGTTATGGAGAGTCATAGAGTCATCCAGCGTGGAAAGAGGCCCTTTGGCCCAACTTGCCCATGCCATCCAACATGCGCCCTGTCTAAACTAGTCCCACCTGACTGCATTTGGCCCATATCGTTCTAAACCTATCCTATCCATGTCAAAATGTTTTTTGAATGTTTTAATAGTACCTGCCTCAACTACTTAACTACTTCCTCTGGCTGCTCGTTACATATACCTACCACCCTTTGTGTAAAAAAGTTGTCTCACAGGTTCCTATTACATTTTTCCCCCCCCGCCTTACACCTCTTTGATTTTGATTCCCCTACTCTGGGTAAAAGAATGTATGCATTTACCCTATTTATTCCTCTCATGATCTTATACACCTCTACAGATTACCCCATATTCTTCTCCCCTCCAAGGTTAGTGTGTTCCATGGAGCTTAGGTCTCTATTTTGATCTTCAACTCAACTTACTAGCCTTCTGGAGACTCTGCAATGATCCCACACACTTTAGACTTTGGAGATGCAGTGCAGAAACAGGCCCTTTTACCCACTGCATTCGTGCCAACCAGCGATCACCCTGTACACAAGGGACAATTTACAATTTCACCAAAGACAATTAACCTACAAACTCGAACGTCTTTACAATACAATACGGTTTTATTCGTCACATTGCACATAAAGTGCAAGTGAAATGAATTTGCCAGCAGCAGTACAATGATAAAAAACACACAATACACAATAAAAATTTAACACAAACATCCACCACAGCATTCATCACTGTGGTGGAAGGCACAAAAATTGGCCAGTCCTCCTCCATTTTCCCCCGTGGTCGGGACCTCCACCCTCCACAGCCGCCGCTGCGGGCGTCCAGATGTGCTGACAAGGTAAAAAGTCCAGGTAAGTCCTGAATCGGTGCCTCCCCACCGGAGACCGCGGCTTCAGGCTGGTGTAGGCCGCAGGCCGGCGGTCAGAGATAGAAAGTTCGCGCCGCAGGCAGAAGCACCGCAGACGGCAGGGCCGGCGGTCTGGAGCTCCTCTCCAGGGATCCCTGGCGAGGGACCCCGCTCCTGATGGTAAGTAAGTCCCTGCCACGCCCACGGTAGAAGTAGGCCGCGGGCTGGCAGTTGGAGCTCTTCTTCCCCCAGGTCCCCACGAGGGATCCCAGGCTGTGGACACCGCACCGGCTGGAGCCCTGCAGACCGCCGCCTCAGGCTGCCGGCTGCTGCGGGCCAGCGAAACGGAGCGCTCCCCTCCGGCGAGCCCCGGCGAGGGCTCGCCCGCTCCACGCCGAGAGTCCGCGTTGTGCCCGCTACTGAAGCCCCGGGCGCGACTCCGGGAAAGGCGCTCAATCCTCGCAGTTAGGCCACGGGGGAGGCTACCTGGAAAAGGTCGCCTCTCCATGGAGGAGGCGACTGAAGCGGTTTCCCCCTTACCCCTCCCCCCCCCCCACACCACCCCACACCACCCCCCACACAAGACACACAAAGAAACATTAAAAACACACATTAAAACTAAAAAAACAAAAAAAGTTGAAAAAAACGAACACACTGCTGACAGGGCGCCGGCTCGCAGCGCCCCCACCGACCCAACAATCTTAATTGTGGGTGGAAACCAGAGCACCCAGAGAAAACCAATGCATCACAGGGAGAATGTACAAACTTTGTGCAGACGACACCCGTAGTCAGGATCAAATCTGGGTCCCTGGCACTGTAAGGCAGCAACTCTATCGCTGTGCCAAAGTGTTGCCGCTCTTCTTAAAAACATCTCTCTCTTGTATTCCTTCGCATGGGATTTTGGAAAATCGTCAATAACATATTCCCACAGAGGGTGGCACGGTGGTGTAGCGGTAGAGTTGCTGCCTTACAGAGCCAGAGAACCGAGTTCGATTCTGACGTACGGATGCTGTCTGTATGGAGTTTGTACGTTCTCCTCGTGACCTGCGTGGGTTTTCTCCGGGTGCTCCGGTTTCCTCCCACATTCCAAAGACGTACAGGTTTGTAGGTTAATTGGTCTCAGTAAAACAAAATTGTAAATTGTCCCTAGTGAGTGTAGGATAGCATTAGTCGTGGGGATCGATGGTCAGCGTGCACTCGGTGGGCCGAAGGGCCTGTTTCTGCTCTGTATCTCTAAACTAATCTCGAAATTAAGATAGAAATTCTTCCTCATTCACATGCTTCTAGTCACATAGTGATGACCCCATGTGGTAACTTTCTTCTAAAAACAGATTCAGCCATTCCCATGAAATTTCATTTCAAGGCCAGTAATACAACAGTTATAAATAAATATGTTCATATGCAAGCAGACAAGGACAAATTTGTACATCATCTTAAAATGACTACAAAATCATCTCCATTTTAGAATCAGTCATAAATATCAGTTTAGTTTAGTTTATTGCCATATGTACTGCGGTACAGTGAAAAACTTTAGTTGCACGTTAACCTGTCAGCAGAAAGACAATGCATGATGACAATGACCCAAATTATACATCCTTAGTGTGTTTGTGAAAGTGAGATTTCTTACTTTACCTTCTCCTCCAGTTTGAACGGTGGTTTCTATCTTCCTTGCCTCTTCTACTCAGGCACTAAGCAGGTCACACAAATGCATCAACATGAGAGACATCACAGGTGAAAGACCAGATCATTAATAGACTTAGACCATCTCAAATAACAACCTCAATCAAGAGCCTGGAAATAAAGACACAGAAATGAGTGCTGTAACTAATCTGTGCATATGTTGCCCACTAACACTTAATTATCCATTGAACAATGTCACGATTAGTTATATTGGTTACCGAATGTTAACTTACCGAATAGTGAAAGGCCTGGATAGAGCGGATGTGCAGAGGATGATTCCACTAGTGGGAGAGTCTAGGACTAGATGTCATAGCTTCAAAATTAAAAGACAGAAGGAGATGAGGAGGAATTTCTTTAGTCAGAGAGTGGTGAATCTGTGGACTTCATTGCCACAGAAGGCTGTGGAGGCCATGTCAATGGATATTGTTAAGGTATAGATAGATAGATTCTCAATTAGTACGGGTGTCAGAGGTTATGGGGGGGGGGGGGAGGCAGGAGAATGGGGTTAGGAGGGAGAGATAGATCAGCCATGATTGAATGGAGGAGTAGGTTCGATGGGCCGAATGGCCTAATTCTGATCCTATCACTTATGAACTTATCTATGACTGTTTATATTGCCTACCAATTCAATGCTTGTTATGTTACTTACAATTTCCAATTACCAATATACAAGGGCCTGAATACTAATCCTATCAATGTTGATATTATTCTCGATTCTCTGTCAGCACCAGTCATCCCTTACTTACCTAGAGTGGTCAAAGTCCCTTACCAGTAAATCTATTTATTGGAGATTATTGTGTCATGAATTAATTTGGATTTGCTTAAACTTTGAGCAATAATTGGTGAAGTACAGATTTATTCTTTGCTGGATCTGCAGGATTTTGTTTTATAGCTGTATGATTTAAAGTGTTTAATGGATGACCCATGGAGATTAAAATGTTCAGATATTTTTTTGGCTAACTGAGCGACCACAAGATTTACTTTTGAAGATTGAGAAGCAACATTCATTTTTGTTAGTTATTATAACTCCCTTCCCGATCCATCTTTAATGGCCCCATTGATATATACTGACCAGTCAGCAACAGATTCAGGTTAGTTCTAGGACAGGGTAATTTAGTATGAAATACCATCGGTATATTTATTTTACCGACCAGTGGCTCTAACACCCATAGTTTATGAAGTGTTTTTTGAGCGAACTGGTTATAGCAATGCCTTTATCAAAAATAGCCTAACTTCCGACCTAGACCACTGCAGTATTCCCACCTACAGAGCCAACCGATCCTCAGAGGATCAGTTCTCTAACAACTGAACCTCGGTAACTGCCGACACCTTGATTGGAAAAGTTATACTTATGCCAGGATCCCTCTTCATAGACTTCAGCTCTGCTTTTAAAAACACAATCATTCCGCAGCAGCTGGTGGGGAATGGCGTTATTGGGGGTTGATGCTGGCACATGTAACTGGGTCCTGAACTTTCTATCACAACAGCAGCAGACAGTTCGTCAGGTTTACTCGTTGGGCAGTAGGATTCATCAAAGACCATAAGACCGGTGAGGGGTTTTAGCCGTGAGCTTTCACACACTGTCTCACCCCAAGGCTGATTGTACAATAACATTGGTGTTCTCATCCTAAGCCCCCTGCTGAGTCGGGCGAAGGATGGAGGTGGAGCTAGTCCAGTATGGTGCAATCCCACAACCTCTGTCTACACTACCACACGAAGTAGATGGTGGTTGACGGTCAGGCGGGCGGGAAGGAAGGGTACTGACCTCACACCTATGCACAGACTCAGGCTACAGATGATTGAAGTTTCCTAGGACTTCATCAGGAAACAACCGTCCACGACTCAATACCACTCCAGCGACTGTCGCGAAGGGATACGGGAAGCGATGTCTTCCCAACACTAATAGTTGAGAACTTTTTATGACAATCGGGCACATTACACCTCGGCATCACCTCTGTTGTCCGGATCAGTGCACCAACCTGGCAATGATGAAAGACCGCCAGCAGGAGTCTTTATTGTGGCAGGAAGAGATTCGCAGACAGAGCCATCTCCATCATTCAAAAGCACCATTAACCACCATCGCATAACCTATTCTCCACAGGATGTGGGAGCTGCAAAACCAGCAGGAGCTGCCTCACAGGCCAATTCAGGATAAACGGACTTTGCAAATCTGCCACAACCATACCACCAACCGGGACACACTGAAGCAGAGCCATTCTGAATGGACACTGTGATATTTGGGTACTCTTTTTTCTTTTTTCCTATTTTATTTTTTAACACAACTAGAATGAAGAATGGGAAACTGGTTGAGAAACGCTTTTTCATTTTCCTCTGGGTATGTAAATACTCAGAAAAATGATAATAAAGATATACAATACAATGTTCATAAATTCTTGTGATTGGGGCAGAATTAGGCTATTCAGCCCATCAAATCTACTCTGCTACTGATCTTTCTCTCCCTCCTAACCCCTTTCCCCTGCCTTCTCCCGATAACCCCTGACACCTATACTAATCAAGAATCTATCTATCTCTGCCTTAAAAATATCCATTGACTTGGCCTCCACAGCCTTCTGTGGCAATGGATTACACATTCACCATCCTGTGACTAAAGCCTCCTCATCTCCTTCCTAATGGAACGTCCTTTTATTCTGATTTGGTATTTAGTACCAGCAGTGTGAATATTTATTTATCTGACTTCAAATAACCCTTGCAAACCTTCTCTTTCCCAACACCCACACCCCACCCCCCCCCCCCCACCTTAGTCTTTGCACTTAGTTTCACTGTCGTCCTGATGATTTTTGCTGTTTGTATCCCTCGTTGCACCTTCTCCTCAGCCAACAAATGACCAGTCTGGGCTCCACTTTTCCTTGGTCATTGTCGCTGGCTTTGATTTGTCCTTTAGTCTACCATTCATCCATTTGTTCCATATACCTTGTCATATTTAGACAGGTACATGGATAGGACAGGTACATAGGATAGGACAGAGGATATGGGGCAAATGCAGGCAGGTGGGACTAGTGTACATGGGATATGTTGGTCGGTGTGGGCAGGTTGGGCCGAAGGGCCTGTTTCCACACTGTAAGACTCTATGACTCTATGATTCTACTTCGGAGTCACGTGAGTGATTCAATGAAGAAGGCCCGCTAGGCCGCATGCGCACCATTACGTCAGCCGCATTGGCGCAAGCACCGTGAATGAGGATATAGGGAGTCAGTGGTGTCATATAGCGGAGAGGATAGTGGGGGTAGAAATAGAAGGGGGAAAGGGGGGAAGGGAAGGTGAGAGAAAGGAGGGGAAAAGTGGGAGGGAGGGAAAGCTCCTGCCAGGTTGGTAAAGTTAAACTTAAAGGTACAGTTTGTTTTTTTTACTTACCAGGGTTTTTCAGGCAGGAGCCTCTTTACAGGGTTTTTTCTGCCAGTCTCACTCAGCCCGACCAAGTTGCCAGGTTGCACTGTGGGGGAAACCCCATTCCGACTGCAAATGCGGATAACCGGCAAAATTGATCGGGTTGTGAGATAAGGAGCCACTAACAATGCAGTCAGTGACCCCCCAGCCTGCAGGAATGCCTTAAAAACGGCAAGAAATTTAGCTGAGTCGCTGACAGGGGGGGCGGTCAGCGGCTCCCAGCCTGCAAGGATGCAGTAAAAATGGCAAGAAAGTTTAGGAGAGTCGCTGACAGGTGGGTCAGCGACTTCCAGCCTGTGGGATGCCGTTGGAACGGCAAGGAAGCAACGCTGGAGATCACTGACAGTGGGGTCAGTGGCTCACAGATGTTGGTGCCCAGGTAATAAGATTACTTTGGGACTCATTCAGCCCTAGTTTGACTCGGGTGAGTCGGGCTATAAGGGTTTCTCCTTATAATAAAAAGTATGAATTTTATAGTGCTATGTATTATTTTACCCTTCACAGGCAAAGCTATACACTAAAAATGTTGATTCAGTGAGCTTGCACCGCAATAGCGCGGGCCTATGGGACAGGCCGCGCCAGCAGCGCCTGACAGGGCTGCTTCATGTATGTAAGTACCAGTTACAGGGCTGTTCTTGTTGTAATCGTTACCGGCCTATGGGAGAGCCATGCCAGCAGCACTGTTTTACGGCTGTTCATTTGTAACGTTAGAAGAGGACCGCCTACGGGAGAGGGCCGTGCCTTAGCAGCGCCTGATTGGGCTGCTTCATGTGTGAAGTGTCGGACTACGGGGAGTAGCCATGCCAGCTGCGCCTGATGCAGGGCTGTTTTATGTCAAAAACCACCGGACTTTACAAAAGGCGGCGCCAGCAACGCTTGGGACAGAGTTTCTCAGATTCACACATATCTGCTCGTCCATGGAAGTCGGGAGATGATTCTCACCGGGGCTGGAGAGCAAGGCCCACAGAGACGGGGGATGAATTCCTCACCGGGGCTGGATAGTGCGTTATATCCCAAATATAGCAACTGTTGCATACAGTGCTACAGAGGTCTCCCTCTCGGAGGCAGAGGGGGAGAGACCCAAGATGGGTCAGTATCCTGCTGACACTGAGTCTCAGGGTATGGCCGTGGGGCATACGCCAAGGGATGAAGGGCACGTGTGAGAGGTACCTTTTCCTGACAACAAAGTTTCCATCCCAGTAGAATATTCTATTGGGTTAAGGCCAATGGGTTTGTATCAGTATTTGTATCCTGCGGCCTGCGGCAATGCCTGTTAGGGTTGCCTACGAATCACCCTCTGTGACAAGGGAAGAACAAAAGGTCAAGATGACTCCGGGCTCTAAGATGTCAATAAAACATACTCAAGCGCATATGTGCCGGCAGTGAACAACGCCAACATCGGGATGTGAGAGCCAACCGCTGAATCTGTTATTCAGGTAGGTCTATTCTACAGGAGAAGCCTGGCAGACGATTCAATTAAGCCAACGACGGACAAAAGTCATCGTTCAGAATGCAGCCCCGGCGCTCAATCGGCAGTAGGTGGTTCACTGCAAATGGAGTCTGGGGCAGCATGATAGCTCAGAAATTCCAAGCACTTCCAAAATTTGGGTAAGTGCACCGTTCACAAGTTTGTAGTATCTCTACATTTGTTTTGTTTTGTACAACAACACTAAGGGTTTTTGGATCATGGCCAAGGTTGGAAATTGGGCCAGAAGTTCTCATGCAAACCACCCATGCAATAAGGACAGGAGTGGCATATAAAATTTTCCAAATATAAAAAACTTATTCCTGACTACAACAGCTTAATAAGGTAAGAGATACATGTTATACAAATCCCAATACAAGGTTATCAAAGACAAGATAACGGTACTTTAACAGTAAAGCGTCCATGTTGCCTGCTTCATCAGGCATTATGGCACAATGGTATTACAGTTATGCCAAAAATCAAGAACTTGCTTTTTTAAACTGTGGTTCAGGAGACCAGCCTTTGCACAGTTTAAAACGATTATTGATTTACATATTTTGAATGGATTGGAGACTTATGCCTCAGTTGTCACCTCGAGCCATGAGGGTGCTCACTGCAGTGTGCATGGATAGCACCCAAAAAAGCAGTAGTTCAAGTATCTCTATCATGTTTGGTAAATGTTAATGTTACATTTAATACGGTACAAATTACTGACATTTCCAGTTCATTTTAAATGGTATTGACAATAATTCATTTATAGAGAAACTACAGCTGCAACATAAGGGAACTACGTTGTCGGGTCCAACCCGGATATCGAGTTGTTAAAAGATCTTGATACAAGTTCTCCCATTACAAGATTATGCAGCTGGTTATTGTAAATGTGTAAACATTACTTCACCAAGGGATTCCAGCTACATCCTTAGTCATGACACTAAGATCAGCACAACAATGACAAACATTGCAAACGCTGTGGCTGGATAGGATGGAATTGGCTGTAGATGCCATTACATTTTACATTCTGGTCTACACAAGCATAGCAGACCAGGGCTGGCATGATTTAAGATCATTTGAATATCCCACGGTCTCACTTCTATGTTATCAAGGCCATCAGAATCCTAAGAGGTATGGAATCAGCATTGTTTATTAGTTAACAAACAACTACACAAAAGGTTGGGTCAGACTATTTCATAAAAAAAAAAGGTGGGGCTACATACAGGTTATGAACACTGACAATTGTATGTCTCATTTCCACCAGGGTCAGCATCGATGTCAGTGTACCATTTAGATAGTGTGTTTATTTTTTCTCTGTCATCTCATCCACTAGGGCAGCAGTACCTCTCTCATAAAGGATCATATGGTAGTTCTCGAGTCACTGATCTTTTTTACTATGTACATTCGGAGTTGTTTATTTGTGATTTCATACCGCTGCTGCGGCTTTGAAGATTGGTGTGCATGCGGTCCCCTGGCGGGCCCTTCTTCCACGTAATCACCAACGTAAATCCTCATAAAATCAAGATCAAACTTCAAACTGATAAGTTCTCATTTAATCTTACTATTCTATATCTCTTGTTTCCCTCTCCCCTGACTCTCAGTCTGAAGAAAGGTCTCAACCAGAAATATCACCTTTTCTCCAGAGATGCTGCCTGACCCGCAGAGTTACTCCAGTTTTTTTGTGTCTACCTTTGATTTAGATGACAGTTAAGTGGAAGTAGGAATACTCCAATACCCTGTATCTCTGTTCAAAATATTTTGCTTGGCGCTCCTGAAGGTGGTTACAGCCCATTTAATTCTACTGCAATGTATGTGCAGATGTGATGAGAATTGTATTATGTTGCCTATGAAGGTGACCTTGTTTAAGTAAACGGCTAAAACCCCAAAAATATATGCAAATGAGATGAGTGTATTTGTGCAAAAACTCTGCCATGAAAAAGTGCCTGTTTCGGTATGGCTTTATGAGTTGGGTTTCCATGAGAATGGAGAGGGAGGGTGGGAGATCTCATTGTAATCTACTGAATAATGAAAGGCCTAGATAGTATGGATGTCTAGAGGATGTTTTCAGTAGTGGGAGTGTCTAGGATCAGAGGGCAAGGCCTCAGAATAAAAGGACGTACCTTTGGAAAGGAGATGAGGAGGAATTTCTGTAGCCAGAAGGTGATGAATCTGCTGAATTTATTGCCACAGACGACTGTGGAGGCCGAGTCATTGGATATTTTTTAAAGCGGCGATTGATAGATTCTTGATTAGTAAGGGTGTGAAAGGATCTGGGAAGATGGCTGGAGAATGGGGTTGAGAGGGAAAAATAGATCAGCCATGGTTGAATGGCAGAGCAGACTCGATGGACTGAATGGCCTAATTATGCTCATATGTCTTATGATCTTCTGGTCTTATTAACTACCGACTGATTCACAGAGTGATTGCCATTTACCTTCAGAAGCCGAACATCGTCAGGGACACAAACAGTTTTGATGAAGAGTCGTTGATCTGAACCATTTGTTCTGTTTCTGTCCCCCCTCAGAAGCAAGCTGACAAGTTGAATATTTCTTGCACTCTACGTAAAGAAAGACAATGGGATGAGAAGTCAACGACCAGTCTATGTGCTGAATACAAAATATACTACTCTCTGTGTTATGGATTCAGCCACACAAATTTGGCATAATTGACCTGAAACTATCAGGTCAGGTTCAATAAAGTAAATTAATTCTGATGGCACCACTTGTAAGAGGAAAAAGTAGCAGGGAATTTGGTCTTCATGGAATAAAATGATTAATAATCAGCACCAACAGAGTATTGTCTGACACTACATGGCACACGTGCAATATTTTACAGTGAAAATTTTGTGACAATTCACATTTTTATCAATTAGATTTAGACAAAATAAATAGTTTGCATTTGGCTGCTAGATTATGGGCTATGATGAAATCAAACTGACCAAATCTTATGTTTTAATAGATATCTGATATATTAAGAGTGCAGATAAGATTTACGAGGATGTTGGCAGAACTTTAGAGATTGTGGAGGCAAAAACAGGGATGTAATGTTGAGGCTCTATAAGTCGCTGGTAAGGCTGCATTTGGAATATTGTGAGCATTTTTGGGCACCATATCTGAAGAAGGATATGCTGGCTCTGGAGAGAGTCCAGAGGAGGTTTTCAAGAATGATCTCAGGAATGAGTCGGTTAACCTATGATGAGCAGCACTGGGCCTGTACTGGTTGGAGTTTAAAAGAATGAGGAGAGGCCTCATTTACACATACACAATAGTGAAAGGCTTGGATAGAGTGGATGTGGAGAGGATGTTTCCACAAGTGGAAGAGTCTAGGACTATAGATCATAGCCGCAGAATGAAAGGAAGTTCTTTTAGGAAGGAGATGAGGAGACATTTCTCTAGTCAGAGGGTGGTGAATCTGTGGAATTCTTTGGCACAGAAGGCTGTGGAGGCCAAGTCAGTGGATATTTTTAAGGCGGAGATACTGTAGATAGTTTCTTGATTAGTACAGGTGTTTGAGGTGATGAGGAGAAGGCAGGAGATTGGGTTTAGGAGGGAGAGATAGATCAGCCATGATTGACTGGCGGAGTAGTCATGATGGGCCGAATGGCCTAATTCTATTATTCCTTATTACTAAAGGGCCTGAGCTGTAGGGAGAGGTTGGGAAGGTGAGGACATTATTCCTCGGAGCGCAAGAAGATGGGGGATGATCATATATAGGTGTATAAGATCATGAAGAGAATAGATAGGGTGGATGCAGGATCGTTTGCCCAAGGTAGGGGAATCAAGAACCAGAAAACATAAGATTAAGGTAAGAGCAGAAAGATATATGAGGGGCAACTTTTTCACACACCAGGTAGTGACAAGATGACAGAGGCAGTAACTGAGACAGGTAGCATAACAAGATGTAAAATACATTTGGACAGATACATACATTTGGAAAGGATTAGAGGGGTATGAGCCAAATGTGAGCAGATGGGGCATCTTGGTTGGCATGGACAAGGTGGGCCAAAGGGCCTGTTTCCATGCCGTGTGCCTCTATGACTACTCAGCCAAAAACTCCAGTGTTTCATAATGCATGATAATTCTATACATAGTTGGGTTGGTTGATATTGCTCATATGTAGTTAAAGGAACAAAAGTCACATGGGATTTGTTTCTCTTCTTTGCGAGAGTTTAAACTGTCCGGATAATTGATGAATGTGTGAACGCACACTCTTTCTCAACACACAGTAATCCAGCCTGAGTCATTGCCCAACTTTCACTAATGGCAGTGATAAATGAATTGAATGGCTTGGTTACAATAACCCTCAGCGTATTCAAGTATTTAAAATATATATTTTTTAAATTGGGAGTTTTATGTACATAAAGAGATAACTGTAAGTCACATGGGGTGGCCCAGTGGCACAGCGGTAGAGTTGCTGCCTTACAGCGTCAGAGACCCGGGTTTCATCCAGACTATGGGTGCAGTCTGGACGGAGTTTGTACGTTCTCCCCATGACCTGCGTGGGTTTTCGCCGAGATCTTTGGTTTCCTCCCACACTCCAAAGACATACAGGTTTGTAAGTTAATTGGCTTCAGTAAAAATTGTTTTAATATTGTCCCGAGTTTGATTGGAGTTGTGGTTTGTAGGATAGTGTTAATGTTTGCATGCTTGCTGGATCGCTGGTTTGGTGCAGAACCCGATGGGCCGATTTTAGGGCCTGTTTCGCATGTGTCTCTAAATAAACTAAAACTAAACTAAACTAAATTTATTGGAATCTAGGGCACAATATTTATAGATGATAAATTCAGCGATTTCTGCTATTAATCCTCCGTCCGCCCTACCTTTTTGGCTTGACCATTTTTCAAATTGTAAATACCATTTGAGTTTAGCAGATGTCCAAATTAATCACATTAAAAATACTTGTCCCTCAAAGCGTAGCGCACATTATTAAATCTGTCATGTGAACAAACTAGACTTTCACGTATAAGTTTCCAAAAACATAATTAATAGGAGGTCAAGTTCTCCACCAAAGATTGTGACATCGGGCAGCACAGTGGCCGCAGCGGATAGAGTTTTGGCCTGCCTCACGTCAGGCCAGAGACCCAGTGGAGGTGCGATCTTGGGGGCTGTGTGCAGGAGAGATCAAGGGGTTTTGGGGAGGAAGGCAGGGCACGGGGTTCACTAATTTTGTGGAAGATGATCAGCCAAGATCACCAACTGAATGCCCCGGTGCTGGCTCGAAAAGGCCGAATTGGCCTCCTCCTGGCACGAGTTTTCTATGTTTCTGTGTTTCTATGTTTCTAGGTTTGATTGGCTTTTGGCAAGTTGTAAAAAAAATGTTCCCTAGAGTGTTGGAATTGTTGTTAGGTTGTACAGGGTCTGTGATTGAGGTGTCTCCATGGGACTCGGTTGTGGGCCAAAGTGCCTGTTTTCCACACTGGGCATTTATAAAGTCTAAAAAGACATTTTTCTATATTGCCTTTGCTTTTTTGTGGTTGTCAATAACAGCAAGGATTTTTTTTATCGTGCCATTCTTTTTGGGCACCCAGTTTTATCCAGTAGGGGTCTTAAGGGCAGTCACAGTATGTCTGCTTTGGATCAGAATGTGATGGATTTTACTTCGGAGTCCACGTGAGGTGACTACGTGGAATGACCCCGTCCGCACGCATACGCGACTATTAGCGTTCTATGCAGTGCACCTCGCCCCGCGACGAACAGTGAGTTCAAGGCGCTCCCGCTAACAATTTGATAATAAGTCGGGCCGACAGGTAAGCTTTACCGTGGCGTGTGTTCATTTTTCTCTTGTGGTTGCTTGTTTTTCCAGAAAGAATTTTAGAGCGAAGGACGCCAGATCAGAGGAAGAAGTCTGCAGCTCGCCCACCGGTTCCGTTTCCTCGTTGAGGACATGCTTTTTGGTGAGGGGGGGCAAGAGGCGGTCCGAGGTATAACTGTACCGGGTTGTGTGCTTTTAAGTTCTTTTTTTTTGTAGGTGGTTATTTTTGCCGAGTCCCTGCACCGCTCTAGTGCTGCCTGAGCCGCGGGCGGGGGGGTCGGTACGTGGGGCTAGCGAGGTAATGAAGGCGTGGGGAGGTGGGCTCTGGGAATGGGTACCTGCAGCCCGGGATACCGTTGCGGTAATAGTGTCCGGGTACGATTCGGATGAAGATGCCTCACCGTCAGAGATTTGAATCGAGCCGACACAGGCAGCGGCCTAAGCCGCATGGAACGGACTTTATGGAGCAATTTACTCCAGCCGCTCGCATCTGCTGAGAGAGCAGCAGCAGACTCGCCAAGGGAGCTCAGCACTCCCGGCAGTGCTTTTACGGCACTGGCCATTGCTTCACCTTTCTTTTGAAGGCCGCACATTTGGCGACCCAGGTCTGGGTGGTCATGAGGGGGTCACTGGTCTGTCGTAGATATGGTGATGTACCGCAGGGGTGTTACAGGTTAAACAGAAGAGCGCTGGGTTGTGGTCAATCCGCTACGTGGCCATTCCACAAGCGGAGTCGGCCATTAGTTAGGGGGGGAGCCCGAAAGAGCATACCTCTACTTGCAGCCAGCTTTAACCACCTGTGCTCTAAACCCCCTTACAAGAACAGTTGGTCAATGAGGCTCTTCATACTATTTACTGCCCCAGTTTGGGTGTTTAAATTGTACATCTTTGAATGTACCTGGCTGTCAATAGCCAAATATTTGGGGGACTTTGGGGCAGAACAATCAGAACTGGAGTTGTGAAGTCCAGAAGTCCTTTAAAACTCCTTGACTGCTCTAGGAATAACATCTTATGCTCGGTCATTGTTGGTGGCGGACATCTCACACAAATCAGCAAGAACACATTAGCTGCTGCTTGTGCACCACTCAATATGAAATAAATAATTTGTCCACGAAAGGAGATTATCAAAGCCTTGCCCTCAACCCTCCCCCCCCTGTTCCGTCTTTCCCCCCCTAAATTGTTGTGCGGGGTCTTTGCTGCAAAACACCGGGGTCAGAACCTCCCTATTCTGCTCTTTGGGGAAAGACCTTCCAAAAAAAAAAAAGGTGAAAAGACCTGAAGAAGAATCAAGACCTTTGTTGGTCTCGTGAGGGCAGGTTTGGGAATCACCGAGCAGACCAACATAAACCCATGGCGCGCATTTTCGTGCCAGTGACATGGGTTGCGTTCTGTTGGCGGGTGTTGTGTCCACCAGTTCGTCGACCTCCACCCTCTATATGGGACTTGGTGGATATGCTCGGGGTTCCGCTAACCATTCCCCGTAAGGCTTTTTTTTAGGCCAGGGCCCAGAGCGGACCTCCCATGGGGAAAAAATTGCGCCCACCCCTAACGGATTCTGTTACTATCTTCGTGTGAATCAACTTCCAATACCCCCGTACCCCCGTCCCCACTAGCTCCTTGTTCCTTACAGCCAGAGACGCTGGTGAACCCTCCTCCGCGGCCGTCGCCCCCACTCGCCCAGCGAAGTTAGGAGGCAGTAAAGAGGCACCAGTAAACCATGGAGCGTGTAGGGGGTCCTGGTTCCTCTCATGCATATGTGCAGTAGGGGGGGCTTCCTCTGTACTAACAGGGGGCGAGATTGCACTTGTTTTGGTTGGATGCATGGGAATCCTTCACTAAATGGTAAGTAGAGATACTCTAGCAGCGTTCATGTGGCTAACATAAATTGACTTTGTCCATAAAAAAATTTTTCCACCAGTTCACGCTTTATGCCCAAAAAAAGGGGGAACGAGGTGAGGGGTATTCCCCTGCCTCAGTCAAAGGAGGGGAAACAAGAGGGTCTAAGCTGAACTGATAAAAAGGTTACAAGCCTCTTTAAAGGTTGTCAATTTTTGAAAAAGAACAAAACATGAACCTTTGGAAATTTGTAGTCTAATATTTTCCACTAAAATGATCAAAAAAGCATGGTGTGACGGACGCATCATCATTGATTTTAACTACTTTGAACAAGTCTGTCAGGATTTGATACATTTCAAGATGGATACTTTTGATAAGACTAGCCAGGTGACTATTGTTTCTAGAGAGGGTTACTTTTTCTAGTAAGCATTGTGTGATTTTAAAAAGGATGCCTACTATCTTGTACCCATACACACAAGGAGCATCGAAAAATTATTTAAATATTTATCTGGATGAAAACAGATATTGGCAATAATAAAGGCCTTACAAATGGGCTAACCTCTGCTCCAAGGTTTGTTCACTAAAATCATTTAAAACCTGCATTGGCATTATTGAGGGGAAATCAAATGGCATATTATGTAATGGCGTATTTATATTAGACAACATTTTTAATAGTAGGGAAAACTCTTGGGAGGACTGCCATTCTTCGGCGAGGATGTATAGCAGCCACCAAACTCGTTTGTTTGTGAAGACTTTGGGGTTTGTCATACATCCAGAGTAAATCCAATTCTTACACCATCCACTGCCATGGGACTATCTTGGATTTACGATAGATATGTTCGCATGATTGTAAACTCTGCCGAAGGGGAAAGCATCATGATGAATTGGCGCTATCATGCAACGAACTCATGAATTAAAACATAGCACAACCATAAGGGAAGTAGCTGGTTATTGGGCCAAAATGTAGCAGCTTTTCCAGAGCCCCCGTACATTTTGGGTGGGGGGCTTTGCACTATCCAAAAAATTTGTCAAGAGCTAAAGTGCATGCACTAAAGCAAAAACTCAGGTCACTTTGACCGAGCTATGAGAGTTTAATTACTTACTGCTGAATCCATTCCAGAGTTACAATGGTGGGCAAAGGACGTAAAGACTCAGCTCCATGAGGCCCATAATGATCACCAACCACTATTAACCATTCAACGGATTGCCAGTGCTTTGGGCTGGGGAGCAACTACATGCAATCCCAGCACTGGGAGGGGGTGGGGGGGTGGGGTGGGAAGTGGGGGTGTTGGGGTGGGGTAGTGGGGGGGATGGGGGGGAGGCAGAGGAATGATTGGAAAAATTTATTTTTGGGAATCATCTTGCCTAAAGACTTGGAGTTGATGGTTTGTGGGGTGTGGGGCTTAGAGTGAGTTGTTTTTTGGGGTATCAACTTTTTAGAGAAGAAATGTTGGGTTTTGGTTTTTATGGGGTTTTTTAAAAAGCATTTTTCATCTAATTACGCATCATGCACATGTCCGGGTTGCAATAGGATATATACCCGGTTAGCATCGGTGGTGGCTTATATCAACACATGGGTGGTGTAAAGTCGCCGTTACTTGTGTGACAATTTTTGAGCCAACATATGATCTCGGGCCTCATAGAGTGTGTGTTTAAAAAGGCAGGGGAATATTTGGTTAATCAGCAAGCTTACTAACAATGTTAAGCATAAATACAGTGGCAGACAAGCCATGCAGCTGTACGTCAACCAGGGGGTCACGTCTGATATTTAATGATAAACATCGATTGGATGTTAAAATCACAAAGTATTTGCAGAAAATTTAGTCAAGCTATAGGGCACATCCGATATCGATCTTTTTGCCATCAGGCTGAACTCACCAATGGTACGCCAACGTATTGTCGCTTGGGAACCAGACCCCTGATTTGGCTAAAGCTGCAGTTTGATGATTCTCGTGCATTGGGGGGAAATGTTCTTTTATGCTTTTTCCTCCACCTTTGCCTCATCGTGGGTATTTATGCAAGATTCTATTGATTCCGCTTAAGGAATCTTGGATGAATACTGACTGCCTACTCAAGCCATGGTTCCCCAGTGGCTTTCCGACATGGCTGTGAATCACCGTTGGAAATTCCCACAGATCTTCGGTCAGTTATTAATCCAACCGCTGTGTAGCAGGCATTAGTCACTCCGTGCCTATGACATGATGGCTCAAATTCCTGGGCTTGCAGATATTCGCTCCTAAAAAGAACCTCTACTGGGGCTTGACGGTGGGAGCTGTTATAGAGGGTTCAGCACGGAAAATGATGGTGCTCCGCATTTTGGCATGTGCTATCCCGGGGAGTGTGGTTAGAACGTCACTCGTAGCGTAGGGTACTCTGGGGATAATAGTGACTCCTAATTATTGGTCGACCTCTAAATAGTTAGATAGAAATTGGGAGGTGTTCCGTCTTTTGACGATCAGAAAGACGGTTTATTTGTCTCGCGCCAAAACAGGAGAAACTACCTACACTACAGCATTCAGCCAAGCCAGTGGTGTGTGGAGTTTGCTGGGTTGCGTCTTTAATCGGGGGTAAAGGAGCTCAGCTTACTAATGTCGCCATTAATATAAGTCCAGATTCTGGCCGTGATTGGTGTCTCGTGTTGTCGCTTATTTGGTTCCACAGCAGCAGGACATATCTGACTTTGGAATGTTTAGCGTTCGCCAATCCTATACTAGTGGTTCAATAATCTATGAGGGGGACAATTTTTAACACTCAATTTTCCCCTGTCTTTGAGGGCGCATAGGTACACTCCAGATCTGGGGCGGATATGTCTACCTTTAGCGGGGGAATGTGCCACCCCCCCACCTAAATCGGGTTACCCCTAGGTCACTTATTACTCTGGAAACAACTTTACACTGATAATCATCAGTCATTTGCTCATTGGCTTCTGATGAAGTGTCTTCAGCTATCTAAGGGTACAGTCCCTGACACCTTTGGGGCTGGACTGCTCGGATGATGGTTTTTGATCTAGAGTCATTGGACTGTGCTCGCACATTTCTCTTTTCAGTGGACTGGTCATCTATCAAACAAACTTGAATCCATCATGTAGGTACACACGCCTTCCTAGTTATGGGTTTCCGGGCTGATATGTTCTCCTGACCTACGGTTTGTGTTACGTGCAAGACCCATCTCGCTCAACTACTATAGTTCACATACATATACTTAAGGAGGGAGAGAAAAATAAGTCACTTAGTGGATAAGGGGCTACGCAAGATTGCGGTGCTATTTATTGTCTTCACTGTTGGATGCTTCAGGTGTATGAACGAGGTGGGTGCTGTTAAGTATGCCACGCCTTCGCTGGGAGTCTAGATTAAGAGTAATGTGTACAAATCTCAGTTCCTACGCAAGGGCTCTGCATCTTTACGGTCGGCGGCTAGGCGAGTTGGATGTGGCCTTAAATGGACCATATTCTGTTGGCCAGAGTCAGAGATGGTCCTCGGGAGAAATGAATTTTCCAAAGGTTTTATAATGTAGTAGCCGGCTGCGGTATGACCTTGTCTTTACATTATGATTATCCACTGCAAGGCATTAGACAGAGCGGGAGGAATTTTAGAGGGGAAAGTCTGCAGATAATATTTAATTTAGCCCGGGGAGGCCTTTCTAGTGATCTGTTTTTTGTTGTTATTAATATAAAACCCTTTGTTTTTGTTCACTCAAACAGGTTATTGTTTTGCATTGTATTACTTGGCTTTCCTCCCGCTACATATAATGAGGTCTTCAGGGCATGTGATTTGTGTGAAGCTTGATTGTAGCTGGGGTAAGAAAGAACACGGGTTCGGATTCACAGAGCTTTGAAATGGTCTTAACGTAGTTCACTCACTGTGACTTCCGAAGTTAAAAATTGATGTGTGAGGAATGTAAATGAGGAAAATGGTTCTTACCAGTTCGAAGTGTTTGATTTCTGTATTTTATGAGGGGGGCTTTGGGGTTAACGATTGATGGGATTTAGTGCCCGCTCCGCTCCCACCCCTTTATTATACAGATCAACTGTGGGTAATTTGAAGTCTTATTTTTCTTTACTTATTTATTGTCACAATTGTTGTGTTCTTGTGCGTGGTGGTGAATGGTCCACATCTCGTTGGAGTTATCGGCGCTTTGTGTGAAGTAAATGTGGTCTTCGCGCGCTTATGTGCGGTGCGGCTGGACTTTACGGTGGTGATTTTTGTGGGGGGGTCGGCTGTTCACGTGTAAGATCCCTCATCGTAAGCGGTCATAATTTAACAAAAATACAGATCAAACTCTCGACAAATAGAATGGTTAAGTTCTCATTTAAATTCTTACTTTATTTCTTGGTTCCACTGATGTTTTCAGCCATCCCATGGTATTAAATTACAAGCCACCCCCCTAAAATATTGAAGATCTTGGATTTTGCCAGAATTGGGATGCTCAACAGCGTAAGATCATGACCGCCCAAAGGCATTCTCGCTCAAAACAGTTCTATGTACCATTTGCTCAGATTTCATTGGTTGTTAAAACAACTGTATCGTTATTTTTATTTTCATTTTGGTTACTTGACTCACTGGTGCGTTTGTAATTTTTTCCTTTGGGGTGGATGAAAGAATTGTTTTATGTCCAACCTTCACGGTGAGTGGTAGTGGGCAGCCCTGTGTGCGACTTAGCATTCAACGTGTCGACGTGCACAGAAACGGAAGATCCAAATTAGAACTAAGTTGTCCTTACACTTTTAGGCTGCAAAAACGCCACACGACAAGGGAGAGCCGCGATAGGATTAATTTTCTTTTCCCTGATTCTTGAAAAAATAAAATTTTAACTTGCACCATGAACCATCATTTGAAGAATCAAAGGATCGGAATCAGAGAAATTGTTTATTTTCTGTCTTGTGCTTGACCGTAAGACTATAAGAGTAAAAGCAGTGATCAGGTCTATTAGGGCGGCCCGCATCGATAAGGTATATACTATTTTTGGGTGGTTAGGTGCTTTAATGGGGAGCAGGGTGCAGCTCTCGGGTGGCTGGATATCTTCTGAGTTTTTCCTCGCTATGGCATGCGCCTAGAACGCCTCATTTACCTGCCTTTCTGCACGGTTGCATTATATCTATTCTCTAGGAATTTTTCGGTGCATCGGCTGCGCTTTTTTAATAAATATACCGCACTGTGCGCGATTGGGCCTCTCACATTTGTGTGGGGGCGTTTGTTGTTGGTTTGGGATGGTGTGACATGGATGAAGAACCTAACCTCGAAGTTCAATCCAATGATTTGTAAAAAGAAATAAAGAAAAGAAGTTTCCTGCTGTCTAGAAAATTTTTTTGTGGTTGTTGGGTAACCAACTTTTCATTGAGGTGTTTCTTATCTATTTTAGTTTTTAGTTTGGTTTAGAGCTAGGTGATAGACAGAACGCTCAGGGGAAGTGGAGGGATGGTTAGAATAGATCAGAGAGGCCTCTCTTGTTCGCGGTTTGGTTTAGCTGGGACACTGTGGATTCACGGGGGTCCGCGTTTCCGGACCACGCACACCCCCCGCTCTGAGGTCACAGGCTCGCAGCGATGTATACACTGCGCAACATACCGTTTTGGCATTATGTGCGACTACGAACACTACCGCTACACACACGTAGTGGATAATTTACAGAGGGTGGTTTTTTGGTTACAAATAAGAAAGCCTCTCAATTAAAAAAAAACTACAGAAGAAGACCTGTGTTACAATTTGTGTGGATGTTTGGAAGGAGGAAACCGGAGAGGCTCGCAAGATCTTGTTGAGGGAGAAAACCCGGTATGGTTGGGCAGGTCACGGATATACTTTGTCTTGTTGTTTGCAAAACTCCAGACCATGAAAGCTCATACAATGGTCAGGAATCACGAAGCGGATCTACTGCGTAGGTGCGCCTGTTGTAAGGCGGTCGTACATCAATCCGCTATTGAGCCGCCACTTACAATCGTGCCGCCCTTTTATCCTTTTTGCCTTCTCACTCTGTAACCTTTTGATGCCCTTTACTAATTCAAGGTTCCATCAATCCACACTTTAAAATTACCCCATGTCTTTTTTTTTGGAAAAACCTCACCTTTGGTCGTCCTAGTGGCATGTGATGATGCCGCATGATACACGACAATTCATCATTAATTAATTTTTAAAGCTCATTAAAATGCCTTCGGGCCTGGTACCCTCTTCCTTCTATCAATTTCTCCTTTGATATCAATTTAGGTTTTAGTTTAGTTTACCAGATACAGCGCGGTAAAGGGCCCTTCGTGGGCCCCCCCCGTCGCGGTTTCGTCAGCGGCCAGACCGAGTTATCCGCAAGACAAGTTGGATCCAGGTGCTGCACAGACTTAATCACGATCTTACACACAAGAGGGACAATTTACAATTATACAAGCCTTAACCTTACAAAACCTGCATGTCTTTGGAGAGTGTGGAGGAAACCAAAAATCTTGGAGGAAAACCCGTAAGGTTTACATGAGAGAACGTACAAACTCTATTATTCAGACAGGCATTTAAACGCAGTCGGGTGCATAGTATAATTGTTTCTTTGTGCATAGTAAATTTTAGGTGAGTGATGTGGTGGAATGGGGGGTGGAGGGGAGGCGGCGTGTCGGGGTGTGGAGGGCGCTCTGTGTTTTTTTCGCGGCCCCCCCTTCGAGTTAAAACGTAATAGACAAGTAAAATGGAGACCTAAGTTATTTAAATTAGGAAAGTCTTGGATGTTAGTGCGCAGTTGGCGAAATTTTTTGGTCGCATAGGTGAAAGGAGTAGACCGATTTGGGGGGGGGGTTAAGTACTACGTTAGGGGGTCCGGTTGTTTTGTAGGAGACAGAGGGAGTCCTGCACCCCCAAGCCCTGCCGCCATTCAATTGATCATGGCTGATCATCCAACAGTATCCTGTACCTGCCTTCTCTCCCCCCATACCCCCTGATCCTTCAGCCCCACAAGGGCCACCAATCTAACTCCCTCTTAATTTATATAGCCCAATGAAACTGCCTCAACTACATTCTGTGGCAGAGAATTCCACAGATTCATCACTCTCTGTGGAGGTGAAATGAATTTTTTATATCCTCATATCGGTCCCTAAAAGACTTCCCCCTTATCCTTAAACTGTGACCCCTTGTTCAGGAACTTCCCCAACATCGGGATAATCTTCCTGCATCTAGCTTGTCCAACCCCTTAAGAATTTTTTTTGTAAGTCTCTATGATCCCCCCTCAATTTTCTTCTAAATTCAAGCGAGTACAAGCCGAGTCTATCCAGTCTTTCTTCATACGAAAAGTCCTGCCATCCCAGGAATCAGTCTGGTGAACCTTCTCTGTACTCCCTCTATGGCAAGAATGTATTTTCCTCAGATTAGGAGACCAAAACTGTACGCAATACTCCAGGTTTTGTGGTCTCTCCCCAAGGTCCCTTTAGTGTACAAGAACTGCAGTAGAACCTCCCTGCGTCTGGTTATTTTTATATTCAAATCCTTTTGCTATGAATGCTAACATTACACCATTTGCTTTCTTCACTGCCTGCCTGCACCTGCATGCCTACTTTCAAAGATCATTGTCTCTTGTTTTTGTACCATGACACCGAGCAGATAAAGAGGGTCTCGTTGAATCTCCCCTTTTCATAATAAGCGGCCACCATTCAGATAATTATTTTTCTACTTTCCTGTTTTTGGGGCCACCAAAGTGGATAACCTTACAGTTTTAATTTGCCACATTACACTGCATCTGCCATGGCATTGTGCCCACTCTCCTTCCGGATCCAAGGCACCGTGCCTCCTGATGTTTCACGATCCGTATGCTTCATCATCTCTGCATTTCTCTGCCGCCCCACCCTGCTAGGTTGGTGTGGCTGCCGCTATTCGTGGAGTTGTGTGCTTGCAAGTCACCGCGATAAGCATGTTGACAGGGTTTTGATCTGTGTGGTGATTTGTTATGTGCTGGGGGCCTGGCTCCATACGAAAACACGCGAGGCAAAAGAAAAAACATAAAGGCAGTGGGAGACTAACACTAGGAGTATGAATAATAAACGACAAAAACATGATAAAACAATATATCGCGAAGAGTTGAAGCAGTGTAGACACACAGTACACACACATGTTAACAGAAAAGATAACATAAAGTAGACAGGCGGCCATACGTATGCGGGTAGTTTGAACCTTGCACACAGAGGACCACGGAATACAGACGTAAGAAAGGGGAGAAATGAGCGAAGAGAAACTTAGAGCCATGTTTCCGGACCAAAACGAGGAACGCCCCCACCAGGGGGAGTGTGCGGAGGGGGGGAGCACAGCCCACGCTACGCACCGCCAAACCTACCAGCAGAAAACACACTCATACACAACCCACCGACCTCCACCGCCCCTGCGCGCCCCCATTCACCCAATACGCCTCACAGACACCTTCGACACGGACAAAGGGGCGCAGGCAAGATCCCTCACACCGGAGCACCAAGTTGCCCAACCCCCCCCCCCCGAAATTCAACGAGAGATCCCCGCTCAACCGCCCGCCTCCCCCACCCTCGTCTCCGCAAAAACCCCGAAGGGCTACTGCACCCCACGCCTGCGTCCCTCAACCTCGCTCCGCTCCCTCAAGCCCTAAGGGCCGTGTACGTGCCTCTCTTTACGCTTCTCAAAGTCTTTCCCCCTACTCTCCTCTCTCTCTCTTCCTCTCCTCCCCCAGATCTCACCTCATATCCACTTCCTCTCTCCCTTTCCCCTTCTCTCCCCTCCCCCTCTCTCCCCCCTATCCGCCCCCTCCCCCTCTATTTCATTTCGACCCCTCCCCCCTCTCTCCCCCTTACTTCTCTCTCCCCTCTTCTCTCCCCCTCGCTCTCCCCCCACCCCGCTTTTCCCCCACTCTATCTCTCCCCTCCCCCGCTCTCCCCCTCCCCCACTCTCTTCCTCCCCTCTCCCCGCCTACCCCCCTTTCTCTTCCCTCCTCCTCTCTCCCCCCCCTCCTCTCCCCCCCTCTTCCCTCCCTACTTCCCTCTCTCCCCCCTCTCTCCCCTTACCCCTCTCTCCCTCCTCTCTCCCCTTCGCCCTCTCCCCCCTCCCTCCCCCTTCCCTCTCTCCCCCTCCCACCCCTTCCCCCTCCCCTCTGTCCCCCTCTCTCCACCCTCCTCTCTCCCCCCAAAACTCCCCCTCTCTCCTCTCGCCCCCTCCCCCCTCTTCACCCCTCTTCTCCTTCCCTCCACCCACCTCTCCCCTTTTCCCCCCCCACCCCTCTCTTCCCCTCCCCCCTCCCCTCCCTTTCCCCCCCTCTCTCTCCCCCCCTCTTCCACCCCCTCCCTCTCTCTATGCCTCTGCCCCTCTCTCTGTTTCTGCCCATTTCTCTCTCTCTGTTTCTGCCCATCTCTCTGTCTCTGCCCCTCTCTCTGTCTCTGCCCCCTCTCTCCCTACCCTAACTTCCCACCCCCCTTCTCTCTCTAGATGTGTCTGCGAGTTGTGGGCTATGCGTCTGTGGATAGGGCGGGGATGGGGTAAAAGGAGCTAATGAATAATATTAATATAAGATCAAGGGGGTAGTTAGTTTGTGTGTGTGGGCGGGGGGGTGGTTAATGTGTGTGTGACGCCGCCGCAGGGCCGCCCCCCCCCCCGCAAGGGGATGGGACACAACGGGTTACCCACTTAGTTGGTCTAGTAAAAGTATTATTAGTCTTGCAATGTGTTCATCTGTAATAGCATTAAAAAAATAAAAAAAAACACACGATTCCCATTAGTGATGCCACTATTCCAACAGTACATATAAGCCTTAGCAAATCAGCAGCATCATTGCAGAGGAATAATGGAGTTAACATTTCAGGCCTGTACCCATTGAGCCGAGACTTAAGGCTGACTTTGAACATTCAGCCTGAAGTGGATTCTCACAACACACCGGATACCTAAAAACATTTGCATTCTTCAGCCCCTCTGTTAGCATTTTATATTTGGGTTCCCTAGCTAATTAGGGTTAGCAACTACAGACGATGTGAATGATTTAACATCAGCCTCCCTGGCTAAAGACCTTTACAAACATGACTTTGATGAATTTTGAAGCTGGATGCACGGCAGCAGCAGCAGCGGTTCCTGTCTCTGAGACATGCCGAGGTCTGTGAGGGCCGTGGAGAGATGGTACCCACTGCATGTGGGACAACAGTAGCTCAGCAGCACAAGAAGGAAGATGTGGTGGGAGATTACCACAGAGGTAACAGCCGACAACATCATATCACGCTCATGGATACTGTGCCAATCAAAGATTCAGCACAGCATAAAGCAAAGGGCAATGTGCATAAATCCAAGCTGTTCAGCCCACTGAGTGCGTCTTCAGTCCTTTTGTCTCATACCATCTGCCCATTCATCTCTGGCCTTTGTCCAACCATCTGCCTATCAAAAACCACTCCTCACCTGTATCAACCTGTTACTTGCCAGGTTTTGCCCAGGCCCCTCTCTTCCAACTTTCATAAGGTCATAAGTGATAGCAGTAGAATTAGGCCATTTGGCCCATCAACTCTAATCCGCCATTCAATCATAGCTGATCTATCTCTCCCTCCTAACCCCATTCTCCTGCCTTCTCCTCGTCACCTCTGGCACCCGTACTAATCAAGTATCTATCTATCTCTGCCTTAAATATATCCTCCGACTTTGCCTCCACAGCCTTTTGTGGCAAAGAATTCCACGGATTCACCGCCCTTTCTTTCTCCCCCCTTACAATCAGTCTGAAGAAAGGTCCCGACATGAAACGTCACCTATCCATGTTCTCCAGAGATGCTGCCTGATCCGTTGAGTTACTCCAGCACTTTGAGTCTTCGAGTGTGTATTGACATTAAGTACCCATCTACATTAACTTATAGTAGTCCCATTTTATATTCCTCACATTCCCATCAAACCTCCAGTTTCTATCATCACCTGCAACCTTGGAGCCAATATACTGTGGCCATTCAGGTGCCAACTCCCACATCTTTAGGAGAGAAGCCAGGAGAATGGGGCTGAGAGGGATAAATAATCCAACCTGTTTGAAATGGGGACCAAATAGCCTAATTCAGCTCCTCGATCTTATGAAATCCATTAACATAGTCAGCATAGTTGGCAAAGTACTAACAACCTCAGCAATACACAGGGTAGGGTGGATAGGGTGGACAGTTTTTCCCAGGATGGAATAAATCAAAAACTAGATGGCATAGCTTTGAAATGATGTGGACAAAGTTTAAAGGAGGAGTGTGGGGCAGGTTTTTACATCGAGGGTGATAGGTACCAGGCGGGGGTGATGGAGGCATTCTGGATAGGCACATGGATATGCAAGGATTGGAGGGATAAGGATTATGCACAGGTAGATCATTGGTCATGGTTCTTGGCATCATGTACACCATGGGCATTGTGGGCTGAAGGGCTTTTTTTCATGTGCTGCACTATCCTATGTTCTGTGTACGTCACAAAATGACAAACTAATCATAAAATTCCTCGGAATAAAGAACATTCTAAATGTCACTACAATAAGAAGGGACAAAGTATTCCTGAAACAAGGAAAAAGGTAATGGACCCTTTCTACCTTCACATTTGCATCAATTTTTTATTCTTGTATCTACCAGGTTCGACATGTCTCCTGTGGCTGGTGCTGTGTTTGATTGCTTCCATTTAAGATGTACCATTCTCTCTCACTCAGATAATTGATCCATCACATGCTCTGCTGGCTTCTCTAGTTCTCATGTTCTGCATGGTATCTCGTTGGTATACGATGTACGGCTATTACATCCCATTATATTCACATATAAAATAGATATTTTCATAGCTGCCCACTATGCTGCCTCGCTTTTAAAAGGTGATGGTAACTACCTTGCAAAATTGGCTACGTGGTCCGAGATAGAGAGCTGGAGGAACCCAGTGGGTTTTTTTTTTTTTTGTCGGATGCGAGAACATTTTTACCAGCATTATATTCAAATTGGATTTACGCAATGGAGAGACGCCATAGAATTACACTAAATGCTGGAGCAACTCAGCGGGCCAGGCAACATCTCTGGAGAACAAGAATATGTGACGTTTCGGGTCGGGACTCTTCTTCACACTGATTGCAGGGGGGAAAGAAACTTGGAAGAGAGGAGGGTCCGGTAATAGGTGAACACGGGTGAGTGGGGGTTCACGATAGGCAGATTGTTGGACAAAGGCCAGAGATTTGTAAAAAACAGGTGTGAGCCTGGAGCATAAAGAGTCGCGAATTATGAAGCTCGAGGATAGAAGAGTTGAAAAATTGGGAAGGGATGCAGATGGAAAGGGAGGCGTAGGCGAGAGGCCAGTACAGGGCGCAGGGGAGGTGAGGAGAGAAATGTAGTGCTCTTGGGGGAGAACGGGGAGGGGGGGGAGCAGATGTTTGCAGAAGTTACATAAAATTGGAGAATTCAACGTTCATACCATGGGGTTGCGATCTGCCCAAGTAGAATATGGGGTGCTGTTCCTCCAGTTTGCCTGTGGCCTCACATTGGCAATGGAGGAGGCGCAGGATTGAAAGGACAGTACAGGTCCACCACCGATTTTCCGGCAACTGGTGGTAATCCGGACAACATTACGAGAGCGCCTTCGAAATCCCCCCTGGAAGTCACCCCGAAAATGCGACGCCTTGGCCGTGTGAGGCGGCCGATCTCGACCTCATCGGGACTACTGCAACTGATCAGCGGCTCAGATTTTCCCCCTGCGGCCGGAGCCGGCAGATCTATCCCCATAGCCGACTTCCCAGGTTGATATTGAGCGGCCGGTATCTCAACCTCCCGACAGCCTCGGCGAACCATTCCGGTACCATCCGACCCCTCTCAGAGGCCCCCATCTCTGTTGCTCCAGCAAAACAATCAAGAAAGGCTCTGGAACCGAAGATGCCGGAAAATCGGTGGTGGAGCTGTATGGGAATGGAAAGGGGAAGGGAATAGAGAGAGGCTATGCTGCTCAATTGCTCTGTACTAATGTTTATGCTTCACCAGAGCCTCGTACCATTAACTAACCCATCTACATTTTAGTTTTAGTTTTTAGTGTCGAGATATAGCGCGGAAACAGGCCCTTCGGCCCACCTAGTCCATGCCAACCAGCGATAGTGCTTGCACACAAGCACTATCCTACCCGCACCTAAAGGGCCAATTAACCTACAAACTTTTACATCTTTGGAGTCTGTGGGAGGAAACCAGAGATCCCGAGGAAAACCCACGCAGGTCACAGGGAGAACGTACAAACTCCGTACAGACAGCACCCATAGTCAGGATCGAACCCGGGTCTCTGGTGCTGTTAGGCAGCAACTCTACCACTGTGCCACCGTGCTGCCCCTTGCTGTGTCATATCAAAAGGATGCGATGCCAGATTAAATGTACAAGACTTTCCAAAGAACAGCAGAAGTGAAATGGACCGAATGGCCAATTTCTGTACCACTCAATTCAAACATTAAGTCTGCAATTAGATTATTATATAAACTGCTCGATTCCTTCTCACAGCTGTTGCTACCATTTTGTACCAGTTGTGACTTTCCCACCTTTGTCTCTTTTATTTATTAAAATAACTCAATGCCTTTAGCGTGTGTTTTGAAATGCATCGTGTCGTGAAGAAGGATCATAGAATGATCCATAAAATTGTCCAGTTAAAAGTAATCTGAATTACAGAGACATGTAGAGAAGATTGAAAGGGATTCAAATGGATTTTGATCCCATTGCTGCCGAGCAATATTTTGAACATATAGTTTGCATCTATTCATGCTCAGTCAAATTGATTTTCATCTACTCAATACACGTAATACTTTTTAAAGCATCTATCTTCATAAATATTAAGTGCAATAAAAAGGCAATCACAGTTGTAAAGTAGCAATGTTTAGATGTTAATATATCAGTAGGTGGCTTCAAAATTCACATGGTACGACCCCAATTGAAACTTGAAATATCTATACAAGCGTATGATAATATTTGCTGGCAAAGTCATCTATCAATTTCAATATGAGTTTGTTTTTCCCATATCCTAGTCATTAAACGATGCAGTCTATGTTGTAGATGATGTTAGGCAGCCCTGCATGTGTTGGCAGTACATAACATGGAATCTAAACAATCATTTAAGAAAATAGCTCAATGAACGAGGAGCCACAGTGGTGCAGCAGTAGAGCTGCTGCCTCACAGCGCCAGAAACCCGAGTTCGATCTTGACCTCGGGTGCTGTCTGTGCAGAGTTTGCACGTTCTCCCCGTGACCTGCGTGGGTTTCCTCCGGGCGCTCCGGTTTCCTCCCACATTCCGAAGACGTGCAGGTTTGTAGGTTAATTGGCTTCAGTAAAATTGTCAAATGTCCCTAGTGTGTGTAGGATCGTGTTGATGTGCGAGGATCGCTGGTCGGCACGGACTCGGTGGGAGAAAGGGCCTTTTTCCACGCTGTATCTTTAAACTAAACTAAAGAACTGGGTTCAATCCTGACTGTTGCTGTCTGTGTGGAGTTTGTACATTCTCCCCGGAGAACCAGTTAATCACCCTGTGCATTTACCTACTGATCTAACAAAGTACTGGAGGAACTCAGCAGGTCAAGCGGCATCTCTTGTGGGAATGGATAGGTGACATTTTGGGTCAAGATCCTTCTTCAGATTCGATTCCCTCCATAAATGCTGCCTGACCCGCTGAGTTCCTCCAGCGCTTTGTTAGACTAGTCTGTATATAAGTATAGAGCCGCGAGGAACTTTTCACTCAAGATTCCAGCACCTGCAGTTCCATGTCTCTTCTGTGGGGCCAGATGAACATGATTCAGCTAGCTATCAACTTTAATTAACTGGTTCATGGACAGCACTTGATCTTGATTCTTAAAGGGTGTCAATGGTAATGGGGAGAAGGCAAGAGAGTGGGGTTGAGAGGGAAAGATAGATCAGCCATTCATCCCTACCATTGACTCCATCTACACTTCAGGCTGCCTTTCGCACAGGCAGCAGATATTTAAGACAAATCAATCCATAGAAACATAGAAACTTGAAAACATAGATAGAAATTAGGTGCAGGGAGTAAGCCATTCAGCCTTCGAGCCAGGCAACCGCCATTCAATATGATCATGCTGATCATCCAACTCAGTATCCCGTTCATGCCTTCTCTCTTACCTCTTGATCCCTTAGCCACAAGGGCACATCCAACTCACTTCTTAAATATAGCCAATGCACTGCCTCAACTAACCTCTGTGGCAGAGAGTTCCAGAGATCACCACTCTCGGGTGTGAAACAAAGTCTTTCTCATCTCGGTCTTAAGATTTCCCCCTCTTATCACTTAAAGCTGTGACCCCTCTGTCCTGGACTTCCCCACATCGGGGAACAATCTTCCTGCATCTGCCTGTCCAAAACCCTTAAGAATTTTGTAGTTTCTATAAGATCCCCGCTCAATCTCTAAATTCCAGGAGAGTATAAATCGAGTCTATCCAGTCTTACTTCATAAGACAGTTCCTTGACTCCAGGAATTCAGTCTGGAGGAGAACCCCTTCTCTGCACTCCCTCTATGGCTATAATGTCTTCCTCAGATTTGGAGACCAAAAAACTGTAACGCAATTCGCCAGGTGTTGGTCTCCACAAGACCTGTACACTGAAGTAGACACCTCCCTGCTCCTGTACTCAAATCCTTTTGCTATGTAAGCTAACATACCATTGCTTTTTTCACTGCCTGCTTGCACCTGCATGGCCTACTTTCAATGAACTGGTGTACCATGCACACCCAGGTTCCGCTGCATTCCCCTTTTCCTATCGGCACTTTAAATAATAGTCTGCTTTCCTGTTTTTGTCAACCAAAGTGGATAACCTTCACATGTTTTATCCACATTATACTGCATCTGCCAAAACATTTTGCCCACTCACCCAGCCTATCCAATGTCACCTTGCACTGTCTCCTTAGCATCCTCCTCACAGCTAACACTGCCCCCAGCTTAGTGTCATCCGCAAACTTGGGAGATATTGCCCTTCAATTCCCTCATCCAGATCATTAATATATATTGTAAATAGCTGGGGTCCCAGCACTGAGCCCTGCGGTACCCTTCTAGTCACTGCCTGCCATTGTGAAAAGGACCCCGTTTACTCTACTCTTTGCTTCCTGTTTGCCAGCCAGTTCTCTATCACATCAATACTGAACCCCTAATACCGTATGCTTTAAGTTTGTATACTAATTCTTATGTGGGACCTTGTCGAAAGCCTTCTGGAAGTTCCAGATATACCACATCCACTGGTTCTCCCTTTATCCACGCTACTAGTTACATCCTCGAAAAAATTCCACAAGATTCGTCAGACATGATTTACCTTTCGTAAATCCATGCTGACTTTGTCCAATGATTCACCACTTTCCAAATGTGCTGCTATCCCATCTTTAATACCCTGACTCTGAGCAGTTCCCACTACGATGTTAGACTAATGGTCTGTCTGTAATTCCCGCTTTTCTCTCTCCCTCCCTTCTTAAAAGAGGGGTTACATTTTGCTAACCGCCAATCCTCAGGAACTGCTCCAGCATAATCTAAAGAGTTTGAAAGATTATCACTAATGCATCCACTATTTCCTGGAGCTACTTCCTTAAGTACTCTGGGATGCAGGCTATTCTGGCCCTGGGGATTTATCGGCCTTTAATCTATTCAATTTACCCAACACCACTTCCCGACTGACTGGATATTTCACTCAATTCCTCCTTTGACCCACAGTCCCTGCTATTTCCGGCAGATTTTGTATGTCTTCCTTAGTGAAGGACGGAACAAAGTAGTTATTCAATTGGTCTGCCATATCCTTGTTCCCCATGATCAACTCACCTGTTTCTGACTGCAAGGGACCTACATTTGTTTTAACTAACCTCTTTCTCTTCACATATCTATAAAAACTTTTGCAGTCCGTTTTTATGTTCCCTGCCAGTTTTCTTTCATAATCTATTTTTCCTTTCCTAATTAAGCCCTTTGTCCTCCTCTGCTGGTCTCTGAATTTCTCCCAGTCTCTTGGTATGTGCTTTTTCTGGCTACTTTGTACGCATCATCCTTTGCTTTAGATACTATCCTGATTTCCCTTGTTATCCATGGATGCACTACCTTCCCCGAATTATTCTTTTGCCAAACTGGGATGAACAATTTTTGTAGTTCATCCATGCAGTCTTTAAAATGTCTTCATTGTATATCACGTCAACCCTTTTAGAATTAATTGCAGTCAATCTTGGCCAATTCACGTCTCCATACCCTCAAAGTTACCTTTCTTTTAGTCAGAACCCATTGTTTCTGAATTAACAATGCCACTCTCCATCCTAATGAAGAACTCAACACATATTATGGCTCACTCTTGCCCAAGGGGGGCACGTACAAAACAAGACGGCCTAACTTACCCCTTCCTCATTACTCAAAACCAGTCTAAAATAGCCTGCTCTCTCGTTGGTTCCTCTACATGTTGATTTAGATAACTATCCCGCATACATTCCAAAAAATCCTCTTCCTCAGCACCCCTGCCAATTTGATTAACCCAATCTATATGTAGATTGAAGTCACCCATTATAACTGTTTTGCCTATGTCGAACGCATTTCTAATTTCCTGTTTTTTTGATACCATCCCCAACTTCTCTGCTAACTGTTAGGTGGCCTGTACATAACACCCACCAGCGTTTTCTGCCCTTAGTGTTTTGTAGCTCTACCCATACCGATTCACCACATCCTCCAAGCTAATGTCCTTCCTTTCCATTGCGTTAATCTCCTCTCTAACCAGCAACGTACCCCACCTCCTTTTCCTTTCTCTCTATCCCTCCTGAATATTGAATATCCTGGATGTTCAGCTCCCAGCCTAACGTCACCCTGGAGCCATGTCTCCGTGATCCCAACTATATCTATCATAATATTAATATCTAGCACGTTCAACTGTCCACCTTATTACAAATACTCCTTGGCATTGAGACACAAAGCCTTCAGGCTTGTCTTTACAACGCACTTACCCTTATACAATTTGCTGAAAAGTGGCCCTTTTTGATTTTTGCCCTGGTTTGTTGCCTGCCACTTTTACTTTTCACTTGCTATATTGCTTCTACCTCATTTTACACCCACCTGCCTCTCTGGCTCTTGTACCCATCCCCTGCCACATTAGTTTAAATCCTCCCCGACAGCACTAGCAAACACTCCCCAAGAACATTGGTTCCATTCCATTCCAGGTGCCAAACCGTCCTGTTTGTACCGGTCCACCTCCCCAGAACTGGTCCCAGTGCCCTAAAAATTTGAATCCCTCCCCCTTGCACCACTTTTCAAGCCACGTATTCATTTGCAATATCCTCCTATTTCTAGTCTGACTGGCCCGTGGTACAGGTAGTAATCCGGAGATTACTACCTTTGAGGTCCTACTTTTAAGGTCACTCCCTCTTCCCCCCTCTCCCATCAGGCAAGAAGTATAGAAATGCACACCTCCAGATTAGGGATAGCTTCTTTCCAGCTGTTATCAGACAACTGAACCATCCTACCAACAATCAAAGAGAGTCCTGAACTACCGCATTGAAGCCCCTTGGACAATCTTAGATCAGACTTACTGGACTTTATCTTACACTACGAGTTAATCATGTTATTCTTTTTATCGTGTATCTGTACACTGTGGAGGGCTCGATTGTAACATCTATTGACTTTCCGCTGACTGGTTCGCAGGCAACAAAAACCTTTCACGTGACAATAAACTACACTGAACAAGTAGACTCGACTGGCCGAATGGCTTAATTCTGAACCTATAACTTATGAGTTTATGACTTGTTCTCATTACCCATATCTTTTGATAAACGTGGATAAGGGCCCTTGCCTCTCTTGCGAACAAAACATGAGTTTAGTTTTCGTTTAGTTTAGAGATACAGCACGGAAACAGGCCCTTCTGCCCACTGAGTCCGCACCGACCAGCGATGCCCGCACATTAACACTATCCGACACACACTAGGGACAATTTACACATACACCAAGCCAATTAGCCTACATACCTGTCTTTGGAGTGTGGGAGGAAACTGAAGATCTCGGAGAAAACCCACGCGGTCACGGGGAGAACGTACAAACTCCGCACAGACAGCACCTTTAGTCAGGATCGAACCCGGGTCTCCGGGCACTGCAAGCGCTGTAAGGCAGCAACTCTCCCACTGCGCCGCCATGGCCGTTGAGTTTGGGTTTTCTCGGGAAAGCAAAGTGTACTGGTAAATATGCACGAGGCAAAACAGATTTCTTTGCAGCTCAACTGCTAATGTGGGTGGCTCATCTCCAAGTGCAAATTCCAGGGTACTGTACATCCACATTTTTATCTGGGGGAATTGCAATTCACAAAGATGTACTTACTTCTTGCAAACACTAATTACACCATTATAAACTAATTTAGACTTAATGCAACAAAGTATAACATCTCCAATGTTGTTTATACAGGAAGACTAGCTGTTTTATAAGCAAGGAGACACAAGGCATGCAGATTCTGGAACCGAGAGCAAAATACAAAGTGCTGGAGGAACTCAGCTGCTCAAGCAGCATCTTTAGGCTTTAGACTTTGGGGCGATATAGCACGGAAGAAGGCCATTCGGCCCACTGAGTCCAGGATGACCAGCGATCACCCCTTACACTAGCTCTATACTACACACTAGGGACAATTTGCAATTTTACCAAAGCCAATTAATCAACAAACCTGCACGGAAGGAATTTGGAGCATTCGGAGAAAACCCACGAGGTCACAGGGAGAACATGCAGACTGCGCCCGTAGACAGGATCCAACCCGGATCTCTGGCACTATAAGGCAGCGACCGCTGTCTACCGCTGTGCCACTCTGCCGCCCACAGTGGATTTGTGGAGGGAATGTGTCTGTAGAAGGGTCTGCATCCGAAACGCCGTCTGTCCATTCCCTCCACAGATGCTGACTGGCCCACTGAGAAACGCCAGCACTTTGCGCTTTGCTTGGTATCTAAGTATGGTTGGTACTATGCAATTTATATAGAAATATTGATTAAACCACTGGTTTCCCTTGACAGGGTGGAGAAGGCACCTTGCAGAAGTACACTGGAGCTCTGACAGTAATTGTGAGAAATCCAGCAGTTTCTTCCTATAATAGACACATAGAAACATGGACATAGAACATAGGTGCAGGAGTAGGCCATTCGGACCTTCGAGCCTGCACTGTCATTCAATATGATCATGGCTGATCATCCAACTCAGTATCCTGTACCTGCCTTCTCTCCATTCACCATGATCCCTTTGGCCACAAGGGCCACATCTAACTCCCTCTTATATATAACCAATGAACTGGCCTCAACTACCTTCTGTGGCAGAGAATTCCACTGATTCATCACTCTCTGTGTGAAAAATGATTTTCTCATCTCGGTCTAAGGAATTCCCCCTTATCCTTAAACTGTGACCCCTTGTTCTGGACTTCCCCAACATCGGGAACAATCTTCCTGCATCTAGCCTGTCCAACCCCTTAAGAATTTTGTAAGTTTCTATAAGATCTCCCCTCAATCTTCTAAATTCTAGCGAGTACAAGCCGAGTCTATCCAGTCTTTCTTCATATGAAAGTCCTGCCATCCCAGGAACCAGTCTGGTGAACCTTCTCTGTACTCCCTCTATGGCAAGAATGTATTTCCTTAGATTAGGAGACCAAGACTCCTCTCCTGCTCGAGGAAGAAAAGCAATACTCCAGGCATTACTTTTTTCAGGTTTTGATACGAGATCTCCATGAGATCTCCATGCAGGGTGGAGCTCTCCGTTACTCTCAGTTTCATTGTTTAGTGACTAATACAATTAATTTCACCTTCAGTAGAAACATAGAAACATAGAAAATAGGTGCAGGAGTAGGCCATTCGGCCCTTCGAGCCTGCACCGCCATTCAATATGATCATGGCTGATCATCCAACTCAGTATCCCTTACCTGCCTTCTCTCCATACCCCCTGATCCCTTTAGCCACAATGGCCAAATCTAACTCCCTCTTAAATATAGCCAATGAACTGGCCTCAACTATCTTCTGTGGCAGAGAATTCCACAGATTCACCGCTCTCTGTGTGAAAAATGTATTTCTCATCTCGGTGCTAAAAGATTTCCCCCTTATCCTTAAACTGTGACCCCTTGTCCTGGACATCCCCAACATCGGGAATAATCTTCCTGCATCTAGCCTGTCCAACCCCATAAGAATTTTGTAAGTTTCTATAAGATTCCCCCTCAATCTTCTAAATTCATATAACCATATAACATATAACAATTACAGCACGGAAACAGGCCCTCTCGGCCCTTCCAGTCCGTGCCGACCATTTGTTTTCCCCTAGTCCCATCTACCTGCACTCAGACCATACCCCTCCATTCCCTTCACGTCCATATACCTATCCACTTTACTCTTAAATGTTAAAATCGATCCTGCCTCCACCACTTCTGCTGGAAGCTGATTCCACACAACCACCACCCTCTGAGTAAAGAAGTTCCCCCTCACGTTACCCCGAAACATCTGTCCCTTAATTCTCATGTCAGCGAGTACAAGCCGAGCCTATCCAGTCTTTCTTCATATGGAAGTCCTGCCATCCCAGGAATCAGTACTACAATTAAATCTGTCCCATTATGTTCTCACATGTAAAAATTTGAAAAAAAATGTCCACACGCGGCACAATACCACTGAGGCAGACACACAACCAGAAAAATGTTAATTCTTCAGGAATATTACTAATTGCACCAACCTAACACCTTGGCCTTTAAATTATTCTTCTCCCTGGCTAATGCGACATAACAACCGCTAATTACTCTTGTAAGCAAATGTTGCATTTGAGGCTCCTCTCCTGCTCGAGGAAGAAAATCAATATTGTGCTTCAAGAAGCTAATTAAAAACATAATTTAAGATTGGTATAGAATTCCAGGAGGTTCTGTAGCTTACTAATATTGGCAGTGCAGGAAAAATACAATGATGGTTTGTACTGGCAGAAATTAATGCAATTTCATTATTCACAATCCATCGTGGACTGTCACCTTGTCGTGGTGGAGAAGCTTGTGTGGTCCTGAGATCCTGAGAGCGATGCCGTCTGGAGCTATACTCCTGGTAGGGCCAACTATTGTTGTAAGGTTGAGGGGGAGAACTCTGACAAAGAGCAATCCAACCAACGGTGAAACAGGCGGAGGACGATGGCTGACCTTAGTGGACCGTTACAACGGCTGGGAAGGCGGATGAAGGCTGCAGCAGAAAAGGGTCTCCGGTCGTCCTGGACTCCATGCCACTGGATCCTGACCCAGATCTGTCAAGGACCGTGTGGTGGCTGTTTGTGCACCAGTCTCCCCACATTAAACAAAGTCACGCACAGGCGTCCTCCAACCCTGGAGACACCCATGGTCAGCCCTGACCGAAGGGGGCCTGAGAAGATTAAGAATCCACCCTACGAAATGGTAAACGGAAAATCCCTGACAATTCTCCTGTTTCAAAAGTCTGTACTTTGCAACATATTTACCAACAAAACATTTAAGCAACAAAATCATAGAGTGGTAGATAGAGTCATAGTGTCATACATAGTCCCACCTGACTGCATTTGGCCCATATCCCTCTAAACCTGTCCCATCTATTTACCTGTCTAACTGTTTCTTAGACAGGTAGATGGATAGAACCTGTTGTGATAGAACCTGCCTCAACTATCTCCTCCGGCAGCTCGTTGCCTACACCTGCCACACTTTGAGTAAATAAGCTGCCCCTCAGGTTCCTATTAAATGTTTCCCCAATCATGCATGAAAATAAAAGCAATACTGAAAGAGCTGCTTCACAGATAAAAACTGAATCCCAATGAAGAGAGACTTTAAATATGTTTATTGTAAATTACACGCTAAACTCCAAACTGAACGTTTTAAAATTTGCCACAGAACGGAAAATAACTTTTCATCAGTGATACATTGTAACATGCGCAAATCCAGCAAAATTGTCCATAGTGTGTGTGTGTGTGTGTGTAGGAAAGTGTTAACATGCGGGGATTGCTGGTCGGTCCGGACTCGGTGGGCCGACGGGCCTGATTCCAAGTTCTAAACTAATCTAAAATGAATCTTCTATAAAATATTTTGCACGTGTAATTACTCATTTAAAGTTGTGCCAGTCTTCCCTGGAGTAATTCAACAGGCAAATTATTAGACCTTGAGTTTACCAGTATTATAACTTATTTTATGATAATATTTCTGTTCTTCCTGGGGAGGTTTAAATTGAAAGTGGCATCATTCGTTTGCAGCAATCATTAATTTCCCTGATCAGTGCACTACATACACAGTGAACAGTTTTTTAAAACAATTTTGGGAAGAAGGTGATATCTGATCAGTCAAACATTAAGTTAAAATTGTATATTAATTTGCTTATTCTTCTTTTACTTCATCCTCTTCATAGATACTGAAATAAGTTAGCGGAGGCCACGTTGCACTTGGCTTAAATGCAGCAGAATGATTTATAAAGTCTTTGGTTGTTTTATCTATGATTAATCTGATTAGTCGTGACTCTGGCACAATTAATCCCCTAGATTTATTATTTTATAATGAAGATTAATCCCCAGCATTGAGAAATCTCATTTCAACCCGCTATCATCACTGCAAACATAGTCAGAGAGTCAGAGAGTGGAGCAGCGTGGAAACAGGCCCTTCGGCCCAACTTGCCCACTCCGGCCAACATGTCCCAGCTACACTTGTCCCACCTGCCTGCGTACGGTGCATAGCCCTCCAACCCTGTCCTATCCAAGTACCTGTCCAACTGTTTCTTAAACCTTTGGATAGTCCCAGCCTCAACTCCTCCGGCAGCTTGTTCCATACACCCACCACCCTTTGTGTGAAAAAGTTACCCCTCAGATTCCTATTAAATCTTTTCGCCTTCACCTTAAACCTACTGTATGTCCTCAGATCCTCAATTCACCTACTCTGGGCAAGAGTCTCTATGCATCTACCCAATCTATTCCTCTCGTGATTTTATACACCTCTATAAGATCACCCCTCACCCTCCTACGCTCCAAGGAACAGAGTCCCAGCCTACTCAACCTCTCCCGATAGCTCACACCCTCAACATCCTCGTAAATCTTCTCTGTACCCTTTCCAGCTAGGCAACATTGTTCCTATAACATGGTGCCCAGAACTAAACACAATACTCTAAATGCGGTCTCACCATCATCTTATGCACTTCAGCCTGACCTCCCAACTTCTATACTCAATTCTCAAATGTGATGCGACCATTCCTTACACTTCCCTGAGTGAATATGTAATATTTTAAAATATTTAAATCTGAAAATATTTCAAGAAAATATATTGTATAATTCACAATCAGCAAAGCAGCCAGAACTTCAAAATTGTTAATATAAACTTCAATCCAAATTCAAACTTTAGTTTCATGAACTGAAATGCTATCAAATGCTGGCCAGCCTAAAAATAACACACTAGATTGTTTTTGCTGTAAACTTCAGATAAAGGAACAAGATGTTTCAAACTTTTATATTGGTTTCCAATGTTATATATAGTCTTGATTTTGTTTAACAGGAAAGAACTTTAAATTGAGTTGCAACAAAGAAGACAAATTCCAACTGAAATGTAAGAGAGAGATATTAAAATAGAGGAGTCAAATAATTATGACATTTTGAGAAGATAACAAAAAAAGTTTGTTAACGTAAAAAGTTTGAATGTTAAATCGAGAAATTATTTCAAGTGAATTTATCTCGTTCTACGTCCAAATTTCTGAGATCAGTCACAGAAACTGAGACAAGAAACAAAAAATAAATACCAATTTAAAAAAAGGCACTGAAGTAGATTCTATTCTTTGATATTATAATTTCAGCGTTAATATGTGATTTCATTTATTTAAAAGATGAAGCAGAGATTGTAAATGCTTTAGGGAAGCAATTCGTATTTTAATAAAAGCCACCTTAATAAAATTATAAACATTTTAACTAAATTTCATCTGAAGATATCACAATTTTCATGTAGCAGTCTGTATTGCTCAGCTCGGTTTCATCTATTTAACACGTGGAAGTACAATTAAACAATAAATATCAGCCCCTTTCATATGACTCAAATAAAAACAATTTTAAGAATCAGTATCCATCCACAAGGAAAGGATGAAAAATTGTGATGAAATGTCTCAGTCTTTCATTTTGTTAGCATGAATGGGCAGCATAGAGTTGCTGTCTCACAGCGCCAGATACCCGTTCTTGACTATGGGTGCTGTCTGTACAGAGCTTGGACGGGGTGGAAACATAGAAACATAGAAATTAGGTGCAGGAGTAGGCCATTCGGCCCTTCGGGCCTGCACCGCCAGTCAATATGATCATGGCTGATCATCCAACTCAGTATCCTGTACCTGCCTTCTCTCCATACCCCCTGATCCCTTTAGCCACAAGGGCCACATCCAACTCCCTCTTAAATATGGCCAACAAACTAGCCTCAATTACCTTCTGTGGCAGAGAATTCCACAGATTCACCACTCTCTGTGTGAAAAACGATTTTCTCATCTCGGTCCTAAAAGACTTCCCCCTTATCCTTAAACTGTGACCCCTTGTCCTGGACTTCCCCAACATCGGGAACAATCTTTCTGCATCTAGCCTGTCCAACCCCTTAAGAATTTTGTAAGTCTCTATGAGATCACCCCTCAATCTTCTAAATTCCAGCGAGTACAAGCCGAGTCTATCCAGTCTTTCTTCATATGGAAGTCGTGCCATCCCAGGAATCAGTCTGGTGAACCTTCTCTGCACTCCCTCTATGGCAAGAATGTCTTTCCTAGAAGATTGCAACGTGAAGATTGCAACCTTCACGTGCTCCGCCCTGTTTCGACGAATGCAATCAACCTGGCGTGCACAATCAAGTAAGATCAAATAGAACAAGTTGTCCTACAACTTTAGGCTGTGCACGCCATACGCAAGAAGAGAAGAAGAGCTTGTACATTCTCCCCGTGACCAAGTGGGTTCTGGACTCCTGATATTGGGGGAGTCCAGAATCAGGGGTCACAGTTTAAGAATAAGGGGTGGGCCATTTAGGACTGAGATGAGGAAAAACCTTTTCACCCAGAGAGTTGTGAATCTGTGGAATTCTGTGCCACAGAAGGCAGTGGAGGCCAATTCATTTGATGGTTTTGAGAGAGAGTTAGATAGAGCTCTTAGGGCTAAAGGAATCAAGGGATATGGGGAAAAAGCAGGAAAAGGGTACTGATTTTGGATGATCAGCCATGATCATATTGAATGACGGTGCTGGCTTGAAGGGCCGAATGGCCTACTCCTGCACCTATTTTTCTATGTTTCTCCGGGTGCTCCAGTTTCCTCCCACAGTAAAGAGACGTGCAACTTTGTGGGTTCATTGGCTTCTGTAAATCTCCCCTAGTGTGTAGGATGCGAAACTAGGATAACATAGAATAGGGTACGTTGGCCGTCGTGGATTCAGTGGGTCAAAGGGCCTATATCAACGCTGTATCTCTAAAATAAAACAAATCATTATTTCACCATTTAGTCAATTATTGCAACAATTCTTGCCATTAAAAAAACTCTGAGACCAGAAGACTGGATTCTATTACCCATTTTATAGGTGTTAAATAGGCAGCTTAAGATTTGATGGAGCATATGGCATATGAGTCAATTTCCTAATGGGAGTAAGTCACTTACCATATTGGCTACACGGGGAACTGCAGATGCTGGAATCAAAAGAAAAATGCAAATTGCTGGAATAACTCAGGGGGTCAGGAAGCATCTGTGGAGGGAATGGAACAAGCGCTGGTTCGGGTCGGGACACTTCTCCAGTCTGAAGAAGGGTCCCGACCTGAAATATTGCTTGTCCATTCCCTCCGGAGCTGTTGCCTGACCCATTGAGTTACTCCAGCACTTTGTGTTTTACCGTATTGGCTAAATCTCCTTCTTTGCGTTCAACCCTTTGTGTGTAGAGATGGAGGCACCAGTGCCTATTTGAATCCTTGCAATATGCGATTTCACAAGAGCACGGCTGTGATTATCGTAATCAAACATTTTATTCAGCCCGACTATTGATCATGTAGAACTCATTGTTATAACTGATATCATTACAGTGCACTCCTGCTCCTGCCTGCCCAACATTAAGTCTATGGAATCATACACAGGGCATAGAGCAATGAGCAATACAACAATGAACGGGCCCTGCGGCCCACAGTGTCCATACCAAACATGATGCCAAGTTACACTAATCTCCTCTGTATCTAAATATCTTCCCATTGTGTCCTCTTCTTCAGCCTCGATCAAACCTCAGCCAACATGAAATGTTATATCTCTTATCATACCTCAGGGCGTGTAACTGCCACCGAAGGCTTGGCAATAAAAAAGATACGCGGCAGGCACACATATTTGCCACGTTCTTATAGGCAGTCCAAATGGGTATGTGCTAGATATACACACATATACATTGTTATGTATTGATATATACATTGTGTGTGCAAGCAAAGAAGAGATTCAAAGACACCTTAAAAGCCAGCATGAAGAAATGTGAAATCAACATCGACAATTGGGAAACCAATGCCAAGGACAGGAAACTCTTGTGAACCATCGTCCAAGAAGGAACAACGACCTTCGAAGCCTAGAGATGCGCAGAATTAGAAGAAAAGAGAAGAAAACAGAAAGAGAGGCAGCAACAACCAAAGCCCCATCTGCCGTCTGGAATTACGTGTCCTGAATGCAGAAGAACTTTCAAAGCCAGGATTGGACTCATAAGCCAACCGAGAGTCCATAAAAACAACAGAATGTAGACCATCATCTTCGACCTCAAGGGATAGCCATGACGTGTATGCAAGCAAGGAATCTCACTGTGCCTAGTCGAATGTGACAACAAAGTATTCCTATTCCTATTCCTATTAGACTTTAGACTTTAGAGATACAACGCAGTAACAAGCCCTTCAGCCCACCGAGTCCATCAGTGATCACCCCACACACTAGCACTATCTTACACTCTAGGGACAATTTACAATTTTACTAAAACCAATTAACCTAAAAACCTGCACATCTTTGGACTATAGGAGGAAGATGGAGCAGCCGGAGAAAACCCACACGGTCATGGGGAGATCGTACAAACTCCATACTGACAGCACCCGTAGTCTGGATCAAACCCAGGGCTCTGGCGCTGTAAGGAAGCAACTCTACCGCTGCGCCTCTGTGCCACCAGTAGCTCTTTCACATATAACACGTAGCTATTGAACTCCCCTGTTTGGGCAGCATCCAATTTCAAGCCTCTGTTTGTTCAGGTGAGGAACATATATGCGTCCAAGCCACCAATATCCAGTGGTTCCACTTTAGAGATACAGCGTGGGACCAGCGATCACCCTGTACACCAGCATTATCCTACACACTAGAGATAATTTACAATTTACTGAAGTCAAGTAAATCTAAAAACCTGACTACCTACCTATAAGCCCACCAACCTACAAGATCTATAGAGATTGTGGAGCAAATGACCAGAATTTCTTTGTTTAAGAAAGAACTGCAGATGCTGGTAAAATCGAAGGTAGACAAAAAAGCTGAAGAAACTCAGCAGGTGAGGCAACATCTGTGGAGCGAAGGAAGAGGCGACGTTTCGGGTCGAGACCCTTCTTCGACCCGAAACGTCGCCTATTCCTTCGCTCCATAGATGCTGCCTCACCCGTTGAGTTTTTCCAGAATCTCCTTGTTTGTATTTAAATATTCCCTTGAACATTGAAAGCATCCCTTCTGGATGACAGTACAACACATTATCTTTTCAATTCTGGACACCCAAGTGGTCTGTCCATTCCCAGCTTGTGCCAATATATAAAAATACTACATGCAATTAGCTTGTCCCGACCATATGCTTCGAGGGCACAACTTGTAAGATTTATTTATGCCATTAAAGTATATTTCAGAGCCAACAATAAAATCTGCCCTGTAGCAATCTGAGCAGAGATGTGCATATGTGATGCAGCTGAAAGGCTGCCTGAGTAATCTGAATGATTTTTCAGTTAGGCTGCTCCAGATAGCGTAAATATATTGTGGCATGGTCATATATTTTTAGTAGTCAAATTCCGTGTAGTCTTGCTTTAACTGTATTCCTGAGGCCTTAACTTTTTTTTTTCCTCATATGATATTATGCACAATATAAATGGGAGCGTGTGTTCACTCATAATGACAGTTTTACTCGGGCATTTCTTCCAGTGCTGCAGAGAATCCACTTTTTAAAATTAATTTTCTGCAGACACAAGATACTGCAGATGCCGGAGGTTGCAGCAAGAAAAGGAAAGGAGCTGGAGGAACTCAGCGGGTCAGGCAGCATCTGTGGAGGCAAAGGGACAGTCAATAAGAGTCAATATCCCGGGTTTAGTTTAGTTTAGGACAGGAGTAGAATTAGGCCATCTGAATGAATGAATACATTTTTATTAGCCAAGTATGTACACATACAAAGAATTTGCCTTGGAGTTTTGCTCGCAAGTAACAACAATATACAGTAGACAGTTAAAATAAAACATTATAATTTAAACAATTAATCCATCAATTCTTTTAATCCACCAGTAATTCATCTATCAATCCATCAATTCTACTCCAATATTCAATCATGGCTGATCTATCTTTCCCTCTTAACCACGGCGGCCACAGTGGCGTAACGGTAGTGATGCTGCCTTACAGCATTTGCAGCGTCGGAGGCGCTGGTTCGATCCCGACAACGGGTGCTGTCTGTACGGGATTTTACGTTCTCCCCGTGACCGTTGTGGGTTTTCTCCGAGATCTTCGGTTTCCTCTCACACTCCAAAGACATACAGGTTTGCAGGTTAATTGGCTTGGTATAAAAAATGTAAATTGTCCCTAGTGTGTGCTTGGATAGTGTTAATGTGCGGGGATCGCTGGTCGGTGCGGACTCGGTGGGCCGAAGGGCCTGTTTCCATGCTGTATCTCTAAACTAAACATGAACACTATCCTACACACACTTGGGACATTTTTACATTCACATCAAGCCAACTAACCTACAAATCGGCACATCTTTGGAGTGTGGGAGGAAACAGATCACTGGAGAAAACCCATGCGGTCATGGGGAGAATGCACAAACTCTGTACAGACAGCATCCGTAGTCGGGATCGAACCTGGGTCTCTGACGCCGTAACGCTGTAAGGCAGCAACTCTACCTCTGTGCTACCATTGCCATCGTGGGTCAGGACTCTTTATCTGGACCTTCATCTTTTTTATTTGCAACCCCAACAGTTCTAACTCAATCATTCAATTATTCAATGACTCTTTATTGTCACAGGTACCTAGGTGCTATGAAATTCTTTGTTTTGCATACAAGCTGGTAAAATGATACAATTGACCTCACCTGGGCAGTCCACATGAGTTGCAATATGCACAATCTTTCACACACTATTCTTGTATCTGTTGATAGCATGGAGCGACTGGGCTTGTATACACTGGAATTGAGAAGGAAGAGAGGGGATCTTATTGAAACATATAAGATTACTAGATTAAGTGGGACCCGTTGGGTCCCATGTTCATATGGGAGGGCTGGTCCCCCAACGCAATATTCCACCTCTCCACCAATTCCAATATTGGTGGCCAGTGGGGGGGGGGGGGGGGGGGGGGGGTGCTTTCTGGAGCGCTAGTATGGGTGTTGTGGGCTGAAGGGACTGGTTTCCAGATGGCTAGTATGGACATTGTGGGCCGAATGGCTTCTTGGGCTGGCGGTTCAGTCACTCAAGCCTGTTGTGCTGGCAGCTCACTCACTCATGGCTGGTGGGCTGGCAGTTGACACAGCTATTCCTTGAAATCCCATTTCAAGCAGGGTGCAAGGCCACCAAATTCAAGTGCAGTTTCTTACCACTTCAAGCAGGGTGCAAGGCCACCAAATTCAAGTGCAGTTTAATACCATTTCAAGCAGGGTGCAAGGCCACTAAAGACAGCGAGTCATGACCTCTCCCTCGTCCATCTTGCAGAGACTGAGCCACGCCCACACTTTGGGGTTTTATAGTCCCTCCCCCCCTCCCACCAGAACGGGTGTGGCCTTCATGGCGTGATTGACAGGAGAGAGAATCTCAACATTTTTTAAACACTAATAACTTTTATTTTTCATCGATGGGAAAAATCCTCGGCACCTGATGAGCGGAGGGGGAGTCTGAGTAAGATGACCAAAAATCACAGCCGTAAATGGTAGCGATTTTGCTAAAAATCATTATATAGCGCAAACAGAGTCAAGATTAGACTTTTAAGTTTTATAGAGGGCAAGGCAACTTTAATTAGGCAAGGCAACTTTAATTAGGAAAGGCAACTTTAATTAGCAGGGCAACTATAATTAGGCAAGGCAACTTTAATTAGGCAAGGCAACTTTAATTAGGCAACACAGCTTTAGCATTTCCAAACCAAAGGCAACACAGCTTTAGCATTTCCAAACCAAAGGCAACACAGCTTTGGGCATATCCAAACCAAAGGCAACGCAGCATTAGCATTCCAAACTATATTTTCAAACCACATTAAGGGCACTGATAGGTCAGTAAAACCACTCACAGTTTAGTAGACATGTGTTCAGTGTTATTCACAGCTCAGACTGAGAGACGTGATCCTCTCGCTCCCCCATCTTGCAGAGACTGACTGAGGCACTCAACACTTCTGGGTTTTATCATCCGTCTGGAAGTGGCATGGCCTTCAGGAGAGAGAATCTCAACATTTTTTAAACACTAATAACTCAGGAAAGGCAGGAACGGGGTACTAATTGTCACTTCACCGATGACTGAATGTAATCTTCTGGAACAGTTATTAGACAACTGAGGTATCCCTGCTTTTTGTGGACAGAATAACACTGAGAGACCTTTCAAATTGTTAGTAGTCGTCGATGTTGGAAAGCACGGATAGAGACACATTTTCAGCACAACAGTTGGCAGTGCCCATAGACCCGGTTAAATCCACTGAATACAGCTATTTTTTGTTGCCATCTAGAGTGAACTGATTTGATTGAGATCTGGCATCTGCAACATTGGGATTCAACAACTTTGGGAATCAACATTGAACGAGGCCTTGTGTTGCACCTTTTCAAGCCTTCAACTTGCACTCACATTCTTGGCTCCTCCGCCCTCCAGGCTGAGGATAATCATTTAAGGTGAGAGGGGCAGAGTTTAAAGGAGATGTGCGGAGCAGGTGTTTTACACAGAGGGTGGTGAGTGCCTGGAACGTGCTGTCGGGGTGGTGGTGGAGGCAGATATGAGAGTGGCATTTAAGAGACTTTTGGATAGGCACATAGATATGCAGGGAATAGAGGGACATGAATTATGTGGAGGTAGATAAGAGATGGTTTTGGCATCATGTGTCACTGTCAAGTTCCCTATTTCTATTTCACATTATTAGGTTATATATGGATGCACGTCATTTGTTCATGTTCATAAGTTCTAGGAGCAGAATTAGGCCATTCGGCACATCAAGTCTACACTGTCATTCAATCATGGCTGATCTATCTTTCCCTCTCAACCCCATTCCCCATTGACTTGGCCTCCACACCCTTCTGTGGCAACGGATTCCACAGATTCACCACCCTCCGGAGTGTGGGAGGAAACCGAAGACCTCGTATAAAATCCACGCGGCCAACCTCTGACTAAAGAAATTCCTCATCCTCTCCTTTACAAAGGTAGGTCCTTTTATTCTGAGGCTGTGGCCTCTGGTCCCAGATTCTCTCACTAGTGGAAACATCCTCTCCACATCCACTCTATCTAGGCCTTGGATCTGTAACATTGGAATGAGGAAGCTTTCAGCTTTTGCGTTCCAACTCTGGGCCTCTCAGGTTACAGTGAAGCACTTCACAAAATACACTGAACAGATTAAAGTTGTCAACTTGACCTACTGTATTGCTTCTAAATATCCAATGAATGAAGGTTAGACAGACCAGGCTTGCATTTTCTAGGGTTTAAAAGAGGGCAGCATGGTGGCGCAGCGGTAGAGTTGCTGCCTTACAACGCTTGCAGCGCCGGAGACCCGGGTTCGATCCTGATTCCTGGTGCTGTCTGCACGGAGTTTGTATGTTCTCCCCGTGACCGTGTTGATTATATTCGAGGTCTTCGGTTTCCTCCCACACTCCATAGACATACAGGTACGGACTGTACCACACTCCAAAGACGTACAGGTACAGTCTTGATGTATCTATCTCCAGTGGATTGACCTGGAATCTGGAGCTCATGGTCACTATTGACTCGTGATCATGCAGCTTGGAAACAGGTCCATCGCCCAAATTGTCCACATCAACCAACATGCGCAGTCTACACCAGTCCCTCCTGCCTGTGTTTGACCCATATCTCTCTAAACTATTCCTATCTATGTCCCTGTTGAAATGTTGATGGTACCTGCCTCAACTACCTCCTGTGGAAGCTTGATCCATATGCCTACCACCCTCAGAACAACAGACAGCCAACCATGTCATCTCTTGGTGCCCGCTCTACCACCCACCAAATGGAGCTCAGGGCCTGGCAGACATTGACACAGAGACAACAACCTGGCTGCTCAACACCCGGCTTGAGATCTAACTATTCCTTTGGTTTATGTTTCATTCGCAAGAAGAAGAAGAAGACCACCCTTTGTGTAAAAAAGTTGCCCCTCAGGTTCTCATTAAATCTTTCCCTCTTCACTTTAAACCTATATCCTCTGGTTCTCGACTCCCCTACTCTAGATAAAAGTCTCTGTGCATTTACCCTATATATTCCTCTCATGATTGTATACACCTCTATAAGATCATCCCTCATCCTCCTGTGCTCCAAGGAATTAAGTTCGCCTCTCCCATTATCCCAAGCCCTTGAGTCAAGCAACATCCTCGTAAATCTTCTAAGCACACTATCTAGAGGCACTATGCTTAAGGCACTGAAATTTATCCCATACTAAACTGTTAACATGATTATTATTTTTAAATGGTTTAATATTTTCAATATCTTGATGTTGCAATGTACCACTTTAAAACTCTAACTTTACTTTTAAAATTATAACATTGAACTTTTTAACCTTTACACCCAAAGGTTCCAATTTTATTTCAGACCATTGATGTATGTAGCATGTAAGCTATAGAAGGTAGACACAAAATGCTGGAGTAGCTCAGCGGGACAGGCAACATCTCCAGAGATGGGTGACGTTTCGGGTCAAGACCCTTCTTCAGTCTGCCTATCCCACTGAGTTGCTCCAGTATTTTGTGTCTACCTTCGATTTAAATCAGCATCAGCAGTTCTTTCCTACACATGTAAGCTACAGAGGCTTGTGTTTTTTGATTTAAACTAAAAATAGATCTATGCTAAACTACCATGTGTCTCCCATTAAATATATTTAACAAATTGCAATCTGTGCAAGCTGTCTTGATGATGATTATACATGATGTGATTTATATCCTTAATTAAACTTTTGAGTCAATACATCATCATATTGGATTCTTCACTGTCACCTGATTCAATGAACATTTTCACTTCTATCTATCAGAAAAGGTTTTCTTAGAAACATAGAAAATGGATGCAGGAGTAGGCCATTCGGCCCTTCGAACCAGCACCGCCATTCAATATGATCATGGCTGATCATCCTAAATCAGTGCCCCGTTCCTGCTTTCTCCCCATATCCCTTGATTCTGTTAGCCCTAAGAGCTAAATCTAACTCTCTCTTGAAAACATCCAGTGAATTGGCCTCCGCTGCCTTCTGTGGCAAAGAATTCTGCAAATTCTCAACTCTCTGGGTGAAAAGGTTTTTCCTCATCTCAGTCCTAAATGGCCTACCACCTTATTCTTAAACTGTGACCCCCCTGATTCTGGACTCCCGCAACATCGGGAACATTTTTCCTGCATCTAGCCTGTCAAATCACTTAAGAATTTTATGTTTCCAACACGCATCATCTTGTACTAAGTCTCAGAAGAAAAGTTGTAGAATTTGCTGAACATGATAAACGATTTTCTCTGACTTAAGCAAGTAGTCACCACAAATCACTTAACATAGTCCTCCTTCTTCCAATTGTAAGTTATTTTAGCAATTTTGCACAAATCATTTATATGTTTGGTGTTAATGAACTGGTTGGAGAATGGTGACAAAAAATGTAATTTTCAGTAGTGTTGAGTTGAGATTATTGTCACATGTACCGTACAGACAAGCACCCGTAGACAGGATAGAACCCGTGTCCCTGGCGCAGTGAGGTAGCAGTTCTACCACTGAGCCACCATGCTGCTCATCTTTGGAAATTGATGTTGAACCAGGTCACCAACAGCATCCTTAGTTGAGATAAAAGATCCATTCAATAAAACACAGGGAAGTTGAGTTTGAGTTTAGTTTATTGTCACGTGTACTGAGGTACAGTGAAAAGCTTTTGTTACGTGCTATCCAGTCAGCGGAAAGACAATACGTGATTACAACCCAGCTCTCCACAGATATATGATAAAGCGGATTACATGAATGACGTTTAGTGCAAGATAAAGTCCAGTAAAGTCCGATCAAAGATAGTCCGAGGGTCTCCAATGAGGTAGACAGTAGTTCAGGACTGCTCTCGAGTTGTGGTAGGATGATTCAGTTGCCTGATAACAGCTGGGAAGAAACTGTCCCTGAATTTGGAGGTGTGCATTTTCGCACTTCTGAACATTTTGCCTGATGGGAGAGGGGAGAAGAGGGGGTGGCCAGGGTGCGACTCGTCCTTGATTATACTGCTGGCCTTGCCGAGGCTATGGTGATAACAATGCTGGTTACCAAATTTGTTTGCACTGTGTTTGGGTGTTTCAAGTACCATTTTGCTTCCACCAAGGTGCTTGATGCGTGTGCATACACCTGTAGTCGGGTTGATGCCCGCTACCATGTGAAGAAGGTAGATATGCGGAGCAGGTAGATCATGGCATCCAGCAGCACCTGGTACTTTGGCTTGTGTTTGGGGGGGGGTATGGTCATATCTTGCGGAGTGTTTATATTTGGGCTACCATTACTCCTTTCCCAAGGGCAGAATGCCCAACTAAACTCATCAATAGGGCAGCACAGTGGCACAGCAGTAGAGTTGTTGCCTTAAAGCACCAGAGACCCGGGTTTGATCCTGACTACGTGTGCTGTCTGTACGGAGTTTGTACGTTCTCTGTGTGACCGCGTGGGTTCCCTCCGGGTACTCCAGTTTCCCCCAACACTCCAAAGGCGTACAGGCTTGTAGGTTAATTGGCTTTGGGAGAGATTGTAAATTGTTCCTAGTGTGTAGGATAGTGTTAGTGTGCACGGATCACTGGTTGGCACAGACTCGGAGGGTACCTTGATGAAGCACTTGGCTTCCGTACACAAAGGAAATGGGAAGGGTTTGATGAAAATTAACGGCGACTCAAGGGGCTGATTACTCACAAAAGCAAGGGATGTCTGGTTTGGAAGATCTACACGCACCTGAAATTGGAGGTCGAGCAGAAAACTCACAACCTCAACAATACATGGGTTTTTGAGAGAACTTGCTAACGGGCATGTTAACTGCAGGTTCCTCAGTGGGATTGGGCCTTGAGGTTTGTACTGTGGGTGAAGCCTACGAACTGCCCGCATCTCAAAGCTCAATCCACTGGGAGTCCAGAATGGAGGTGACATAAGATCATAGGTCATGTGATAGGAGTAGAATTAGGTCATTCGGCCCATCAAGTCTACTCTGCCATTCAATCATGGCTGATCTATCTATCCCTCCTAACCCCATTCTCCCCATTACCTAGCATTGAATTTGCTATCTCAGCATTGAATTTGCCTTCAGACATGACGGAAAGAGAAGATAGACACAAAAGGCTGGGGTAACTCAGTGGGTCAGGCAGCATCTCTGGAGAGAAGGAATGGGTGATGTTTCGGGTCAAGACTCTTCTTCAGACTGAAAGTCACGGGAAAGGGAAACGGGTGATATAGAGGATGATGTAGAGAGCTATAGACCAAATGAATGAAAGATATGCAAACAAGTAACAGTGATAAAGGAAACAGGCCATTGTTAGCTGTTTGCTAGGTGAGAATGAAAGCTGGTGTGACTAGGGTGGGGGAGGGATAGAGAGAGAGAGAGGGAATGCCAGGGCTACCTGAAGTTAGAGAAATCAAGATTCATACCCCTAGGTTGTAAGCTGCCCAGACAAAATATGAGAAGCTGTTTCTCCAATTTGCGTTCAGTGGTTAGACAATGGAGTCTAACCACTGAACCTTGGTGAGATCATTGAACCTTGATGATCATCTGAGGAAAGACATTCTTGCCATAGAGGGAGTACAGAGAAGGTTCACCAGACTGATTCCTGGGGTGGCAGGACTTCCATATGAAGAAAGACTGGATACCTGGCTTGTACTCGCTGGAATTTAGAAGATTGAGGGGGGATCTTATAGAGACTTACAAAATTCTTAAGGGGTTGGACAGGCTAGATGCAGGAAGATTGTTCCCGATGTTGGGGAACTCCAGAACAGTTTAAGGATAAGGGACCGAGATGAGAAAATCATTTTTCACACAGAGAGTGGTGAATCTGTGGAATTCTCTGCCACAGAGGGTAGTTGAGGCCAGTTCATTGGCTATAGTTAAGAGGGAGTTAGATGTGGCCCTTGTGGCTAAAGGGACCAGGGGGTATGGAGAGAAGGCAGGTACGGGATACTGAGTTGATCAGCCATGATCATATTGAATGGCGGTGCAGGCTCGAAGGGCCGAATGGCCTACTCCTGCACCTATTTTCTATGTTTCTATGTTTCTATCACCTCCATATGTGTATAGGACAATAAAGAACCATTGGAAGGGTCTCGACCCGAAACGTCGCCTATCTCCTTCGCTCCTTAGATGCTGCTGCACCCGCTGAGTTTCTCCAGCCTTTTGTGTACCCAATAACCATTGGACCATTGGTTTAATCGTGCCTGGTATCCGTCTTGAAGATCAGCCTATTTAGACCCAAGTGTAAAGAGATGCAGCCAAAACACAAATGAATATCAAGTGTGCCATTACTCCCAATATTGCTTGCCACACTGAATTTGTTTTCATACAACGTGGCGATGGCAGCTTTCACCTCCCCCCCCCCCCCCCCCCGTTCTGCCTGCACTGTTGTTTGCCATCCGCTTTCACATTGCCAGCATACAGAGAGTTTGTGTGCAGGTACCTGGCAGCGCCGCTCCAGTGCGCTGGACCCACACACATGTGTATGCGGCTGTGTGCGCCTCTGCTTCTCATACACAGAGCAACAGCGTCTTCTCCCGACCGCTCTCGCCAACAAACGCTGCAGAGAGTGCAACTCTCCTGCCTTGCGCTTTGCTAAGGTTGCTCCGGGTCTTCTCGGCGACACACATTTCGACAAAGGACCCACCAACAATATTAAAGCGCGGAAGAGAGTGTCTGAATCAGGAAAGACACAGACTGCTGGAGTAACTCGGCGGGACAGGCAGCATCTCTGGGGAGTATGAATCGGACTCTGATTTTCAGGAAGTAGAAACAAAGAACTGCGATACTGTTTGGCACTGAAACAAGGAAGTGCAGATGCTGGGTTATACCAAAGATGGACCCAAGGTGCTGGAGTCCCTCAGCTGGTCAGGCAGTATGTCTGGAGATGTCCTCCGGAGATGCTGCCTGACCTGCTGGGTTACTCCAGCACCTTGTGTCTATCTTCAGACATTCTGGAGTAGGGTGCTAGGCACAAGGACCTGCAGATGCTGGAATCTTGAGCAAAACACAAAGTGCTGGAGGAACAGTACCTCGGGCAGCACAGGTAGAGCTTGCTGCCTCAATGCACCAGAGACCCGGGTATGATCCTGACATGGGCACTGTCTGTGTGGAGTCTACATGCTCTCCCTGTGACTGTGTGGGTTTCCTCCGGTGCTCCGGTTTCCTCCCACATCCCAAAGATGTGGAGGTTTGTAGGCTAATTGCCTCAGGTGAGTAGGGAGCGGATGAGAAGGTGGGATAACATAGCACTAGTGGACAGCATGGACTCTGTGGGCTGAAGGGCCTGCTTCAATGCATTATCTCAAAGAAATGGAACTTAGCGGGTCAGGCAGCATCTGTGGAGGCAATGGAAGGATGACATTTCAGGCAACCTTCTTCAGACTGATTGTAATAGTCTTAATAATGAAAGGAGGCAAGGAGGAGTGGCCTGTTTCAGCGCTGTATCTCTAAACTAAACTGATAGGTGGGTACAGGTGAGGGGACAGGGTTGATTGCCAGATGAATGGAGTAAGTGACAAAGGCTAGAGGAGCTGAAATGGAGACAAACGGGAGTCAGATATGGAGAGAAGATGAGTGAGTTGTAAAGCCAGAGCAGAGGGGTATCGGTGGAAGGGGATGGGGTGTGGGGAGGGGGGGGGGGGGGGGGTGGGGGGAGGGGGGGCGGGAGGTAGGATAGTGGAACAAATGGGTGCACACCAGGGAGGGGAGCTCAGAGTAAAGGGGGGGGGGGGAGTTACACATGCCAGCAATCTCAAATAAAAAGATAATGCTGGAAACACTCAGCTGATCAGGCAGCAACTGTAGACGGAGAAACGGTTAATATTTCCGGTGTGGGTTCCTCCATCAGAAGTGAGAAGGCGAGGCAAGTTACTTTCCCATAGCAAGGAAGGTGGAGGAAGGATTGGTAGAACAAAGGGAATATGCTATCATCGGGAAGAAGGTACAGGAGCCTGGAAACCATGACAACCAGGTTCAAGAATAGCTTCTTCCCATCAGCTGTCATGCTCTTGAAAACTACAATCGGAGGTGCAAAGGGACTTGGGAGTGCTAGTGCAGGATTCGCAAAACTTTAATCTGCTTTTCGAATCGGTAGTAAAGAAAGCAAACTCAATGCTAGCATTTATTTCAAGAGAGCTTGCATACAAAAACACTGGTGAGGCCGCATTTGGAATATTGTGTGCAATTCTGCGCACCATTTTTGAGAAAGGATGTGTTGGCTCTGGAGAGGGTCCAGGGGAGGTTTACAAGAATGATCCCAGGAATGAGTCAGTTAACCTATGACGAGCGTTTGTTCGCACTGAGCCTGTACTCGCTGCAGTTTAGAAGAATGAGGGGGGACCTCATTGAAACTTACAGAATAATAATGGTAATAATAATAATAATATATTTTATTGTCATTGCACATAGGTACAATGAGATTTGGTATGCAGCTTCCATCCGATGTCATAACTTAAACAACTAAAATTTAGATACCCAGAGAAACACGATTTATAAAAAAGAACAGTAAAACAGTAAAACAGTATAAAGTGCAAATAGGTCTGTGCCGGGTCGATGTGCGACGTGGCCATCCGAGGGAGACAGTTCATGGGGGGGGGGACACTCAGCAGGGCCGGTTCAGAGCAGCTATAGCTCTGGGGATGAAGCTGTTCCTAAGTCTGGAGGTGCGGGCGTAGAAGGCCTTGTAACGTCTGCCGGAAGGTAGAAGTTCATACAGACTATTACAAGGGTGTGAGGAGTCTTTGTGAATGCTGACGGCCTTCCTGAGGCACCATGTATTGTAGATGCCCTCCAAGGCTGGTAGCGGTGTCCCAATTATCTTCTGCGCTCTGTGGACGACGCGCTGAGAGCTCTCCTCTCCGCCTCCGTGCAGCTGAGATACCACACAGAGATGCCATAGCCTTGGAATTAAAGGACGTTCTTTTAGGAAGGGGATGAGGAGAACTTTCTTTAGTCGGAGGGTCGTGAATCTGTGGAATTCTTTGCTACAGGCTGTGGAAGCCAAATCAGTGGATATTTTTAAGGCAGAGATAGATAGATTTGTGATTAGTGCAGGTGTCACAGGTTATCGGGAGATGGCAGGAGAATGGGGTTAGGAAAGAAAGAGATAGAACAGCTTGATTGAATGGCAGAGTAGACTTGATGGGACACCGAATGGCCTAGTTCTACTATCACTATGACCTTATTGAACAATGACCAACAATAAAACTTCTATGGACTGTCTTGGGTTACATAAGGAATTTGGGAGTTTTTTTCCACTAGTATTATTAATGTATTGATTTTTTAAACTATTATACGCTATCTGTGTTACAGGCATTTACAGGCCTGTTAAGCTGCTGCAGGGAACAATTTCATTGTTGTCAGTACAATCGACAATAGACAATCGGTGCAGGAGGAGACCATTTGGCCCTTCGAGCCAGCACTGCCATTCAATATGATCATGGCTGATCATCCACAATCAGTACCCCATTCCTGCCTTCTCCCCATATCCCCTGACTCCGCTATATTTAAGAGCCCTATCTAGCTCTCTCTTGAAAGTAGCCAACCGGCCTCCACTGCCCTCTGAGGCAGAAAATTCCACGGACTCACAACTCTCCGTGAGAAAAATTGTTTCCTCATCTCCGTTCTAAATGGCTTACCCCTTATTGGTATTGGTAAGACCAATTCTGGAGTATGGTGTACAATTTTGGTCGCCTAGTTATAGGAAAGAATGTCAACAAAATAGAGAGAGTACGAGAAGATTTATAGAATGTTGCCAGGGTTCCAGCAAACTCTGTTACAGAGAAAGGTTGAACAAGGTTAGGTCTTTATTCTATGGAGCGCAGAAGGTTAAGGGGGGATTGATTGAGGTCCTTAAAATGATTGTTGAAAGGGATAGGACAGAGTTTGACTGCGTGGGGAATACGTTTTTCCATTGAGGGTAGGGAAGATTCAAACAAGAGGGGCATTGACATGAGAATTAAGGGACAGAAGTTTAGGGGTAACGTGAGGGGGAACTTCTTTACTCAGAGGGTTGGTGGCTGTGTGGAATGAGCTTCCAGCAGAAAGTGGTGGAGGCAGGATCGATTTTTTTAACATTTAAAAGCAAAGTTGGATAGGTATATAGGACGTGATCGTGAGGGAATGGAGGGGTATGGAGGGAATGGAGCAGGTAGATGGGACTAGGGGAAAACAAATGGTCGGCACGGACTGGAAGGGCCGAGAGGGCCTGTTTCCGTGCTGTAATTGTTATATGGTTATATTATATGGTTATTCTTAAACTGTGGGCCCTGGTTCAGGATTCCCCCAACATTGGGAACATGTTTCCTTGCCTCGAAGTGTGTCCAAACCCTTAATAATCTTATATGTTTCAATAAGATCCCCTCTCATCCCTCTAAACTCCAGAGTATACAAGCCCAGCCGCTCTTCTCTCAGCATATGACAGTCCAGCCATCCCGGGAATAAACCCTGTAAACCTACTCCCTCTTCCTACCTACCTATGACAATTAAACACTCGTGACTCTTCAGTGCAGGGCCGTCTCAACAGCATTATCGGCCCCTGGGCAAAGCCGTGCGTTGGGGCCCCTACCTACACAACCACTCACAGGAATAAAAATGTAAATGGTCGGTAAAATTAAACATATATTTATTGGCACTTCCAACAAAATCAGTGTTTAAACATTAAAAAATATGCTTTACAGCAAAAAGATTTAATCAACACAAATGTTTTTGTACAATATAACATGAGCCTTGAAAAACACAAAAATGTCAATATATAAATGATACTCAATTGGTAAACCATACAGATGGAGATGGCACAATTTGAAATTACTATGAATTATTTATTATTAACCAAGTGTTCAACACAAACATTTTCAAAATTTCTTTGCAGAGAATTGCTTTATAATTGGCTTAAAGTCAATGGTCTTCAGGATGTCATTTTCCATCCACATGAGCGAACGCCAGTTCACACGCTGCTGCCCAATTGTGCTGCAAAGCTGATTTGTTACAAGTTTGTCGTGAAAATGAACGTTCTCCTGCACAGTTGGCCACCATCATGCACATGAACACTGAGTGCAATTTCAACATTGGGAAACACAGATTTCAAGTTGTCCAAAATTATTTTTCTGCACAACGCAGTGGGAGTCTCACAATTTTCATCACGAACCATGTAACACAACATTATATTTAACAATTTACAGAACGGAGACTGGCCCTTCGGCCCTTCCAGGTCGTGCCGACCATTTGTTTTTCCCCTAGTCCCATCTACTGCATCAGACCATTACCCCTCCATTCCCTTCACGTTCCATTTACCTATTCCCTAACTCTTACTTTTTAAATGGTTAAATTCGATCTGCCTCCACCACTCTGCTGGACAGTCATTCCACTCAGCCACCTACCCTCTGAGTAAAGAAGTTCCCCTCACAATACCCTAAACTTTCGTCCTTAATTCTCATGTCATGCCCTTTGTTTGATTCTTCCCTCCCTCACATGGGAGAAAAGCTTATCCAGTCAACTCTGTCTATTTCCCTTATCATCATTTTATGGACCTCAATCAAGTCCCACCTTAAACCTTCTGGCGCTCCAATAGATATAAAGGACCTAAACTTGTTCAACCTTTCTCTGTAACCATAGTTGCTGAAAACCCTGGGCAAATTCTAGTAAATCTCCTCTGTACTCTCTCTTTTTGTTGACATCTTTTCCTTACAAAACTAGGCGACCACAATTGTACACATACACCAGGAATTGGTCTTTACAATGCACTTGTACTAAATTTTAACCATTACTTCCTTACTCTATATTTCAATGCTCGGAATTTATAAAGGCCAAGCACCAACCAAAGGGCTTTCTTTACCACCTATTACATGCGATTCCACCTTCAGGGGAAACTATGCCACAGTTATTCCTAGATCCCTCTGTTTCACAGCCATTCTTTGTAGTGTAGTGTAATCTTTCAACATGTAGTGCTTGAGATGCTTCATTCATTTAAAAAGGTCACATAATCAGGACTTTGTGGATACATCTTTATCAAGATGTTCACACTTTTTGTTTAACTCATCACAAAACCAATTGTTTTCAATTCATGAAGAAGAAAAACAGGATTCTCCAATCATATGAATACGCTTTGCAAGTTTTGGTCAGTCAGGGATTAGAGAGTTCCAGACAGGAAGGGAATTGGTTTTCCACCTTGAACTTTTCACCTTTTTACTGAGAGGTGCCTCTTTTCTGATTCCGTCACATCTAGTAAGACGCACACTTTGCTTTTCGGTTCCGTTTTTTTTCACATGCTATAATCTGATCTGGAACTACTCCTGGCTTTTCTAGTCGTTATACACTAAATTTGTCTCTATAATTTCCTGAAGAAAGGTTTTCAGAGGGGGACTCAAGAAGGATTCATGGCAACAAGTATGTTCAATCCTATCTGACTGCACGGCCTGACTTGTTTTTGTTCACTCTTTCAAGGAATGTATTCCAAAAGAAATTGTGAGAAAGGAAAGATCCGTGTCCAGTTATCCATTTTTCGGCTCAATCCTTATGCCTCTCGCCTTGTTGTCCAATTCTGTTCAGTGTCAGCTGATACAGAATCCAGTGCATGTTTAGTTTTCCTCCAAACCCCAATAGAGCATGAACAGCGTCAAAATGTGACGACCTTCTCGTGTCAGACAGGACAGAATGCTCGGACCACAGCATTTTTTTTCCTAAGATGAAGCCAGAACATTCTATCAATGTGTGTAGAAGCAGCGAAAAAAGGATACAGGGACAATGAGCAAAGTCAAGGAATTTTACGTCAGTAGGACAACCACTTCTGTTTATTACGTGTGGCGTGCTCACAGGCTAAAAGTTGTTGGACAAAAACTTGGTTCTATTTGATCTTCCTGTAGACAACACTGCGCTTTACTCCCGCTAAAATTCAGGCTGTGCCCAGACAGGGGACACAGGAGGATGGCGAACTCATTATGGCGATACTATAGGATGGGCGTCCAGACATATTTGAGGCATTGTCCATATGATCTGACCATGGCTGGTTTGATAGTTGAGTGTTGTTAGCATTTAAGGAAAATCCACAACAGTTGTCTGCTCGATTCTTTGCTCATGAGGCAAAGATGGGGATGAAACTTAAATGAAAACGGTTCACAGGCTCTCATACTCGGAATGGTTACCGTAGTAAATGTCAGTTGAACAGTGTGTGAGATGTCTCTGGAGTGGAATCCACACTTATTGACTAATACTCTTTTACTCTTTAATTTCTTCAAAGAATGCACAAAGAACATGTTGTCATTAATTCAATAAGTTGAAATTAATGGGTGGGCAATGTACAAGGACTCGGCACAGACTTGAATGAATACACTACGAGTCGTTACTGACTTCATTAAGAAATGTGTGGAGGATGCATCCCTACAAAAAAACCTTCCGCTAGTGTTTCCTCAATCAGCAAACCTTGGATGAACTGTGAGATTTGCACTCTTTTGAGACTCTAGACAACGGGCATTCATGTTGATGATTACAGTGGTCTAACGATGAGTCCTGATACGACCTTGGTCAAGGCCATCAAAAAGGCCAAAAGGGGAGTTCTGCATCCAAACTGGGGATGAGACAGATGTTCGGCCAGGCTGTGGCGGGGGGGGGGGAACTGGATACAATACCTACTCAAGGAAAACAGGAGGCAGCTGGATGTGGCGTTACCTCACTCAGGATGAGCTCACAATGCATTTTACGACGCTTTTTTGATAGGGAGAGAAACACGAAGTGTCTTCCGAGAGACCCAGTCGCTGTGGATGGTATTTCAGTTCTCAGTCACAGGGCTTGACCGTCAGGAAAATCCTTCAGAGGGGTGAAACCCTCGAAACGCATCTTGGATGATGGCATCATATCCGGTCGTTTGTTCAAAAAACTGTGCAGATTCAAACTGGGTGGAGTTTTTACGGACATTTTTCAACCTGTATTCTGAAGTCTGCGAGGGTATATCTTCTATATCCTTCCAGAAAACAAAAAAGATGGCATTTATAATACCGGTGCCCAAGAAGGAGCAATGGTGACGTGCCTCAATGCTATCGACTGTGGCACTAACGCCTGTTAGTGATGAAGTGCTTCGAGAGGTTGATCTGGCGCAAATTCAACTCATTACCTGACCAAAAACCTGGAGCCACTGCAGTTCGCTTACCGCCACAACAGACTCAAAGGGTGGACGCGAATTCATGGCCCTCCACTCCGCTCTGGACCACTTGGACAGCAAATATCATATGTTCAGGCTGTTATTCATTGGACTACAGCTCGGCAATTAAATTACTTATCATCCCCTTCCAAAGCTTGGTTAACCAAACTCGAGGAACTGGGTCTTGCGCATCCCTCTGCAAGGGATCCTCGACTCTTCTCATTCACAGACCACAGTCTGTTGTATTGGTGGAAATGTGGTCAGACTCGATAACAATCAGCACGGGGAGCACATCAACGGCTGCAGTTGCTCAGCCCCAGCTGTACTCACCTCTAAAATATCAATTTTTGCTGACCCAATAATAATGTTGATTTTCTCCACGAAATGCCAAATCCTTGGGGAGGCAAGAAAGCGGAAATTACAGAAACACAGTGGTCAAACATTATGCAATATGCACTTGCTCTGAGCGAAAATGTTCAATTAATGAAGAATTACAATTCAGCTTCTTTATGCCGAATCGAAATGTTAGCCCGATCATGCACTTCAGATGTCCTTCTCCGCTTTCATAGTTCTAACAATAAAACATTCCTATGCTTCCAAGTCATTGAATCCTGCAGCAAAGGTGGATTTGGTCTTGGACAATGGGCAAACATACAAGGCAGTACATACGTCCTTGGGATACAATCGTGGTGAATAGAGGCAAGCCCATTTCGCGTTTTACGGCACTCGCCATTCCGCAGTTCTCGTCTTATTGAAAACACATAGTTCTTGATAAATACCTTGTCTGAGTATTCTCTTCCTCCAACTCCTTTATACACTCTGCATGTGGTTTTCATGGTTGTATCATGATTCTGACATGGTATGACGGCCCCACTGTGTGCAATGCCTAGCCTCAATCTACAGTCTGAACTGGTCTTGAGATTTCTAGTACAACACTTTTCTTTCGATCCGTATATAACGCTTATGTCCATTCACATATCACAAAAACTATCATTACTGCATCATAAATTCTTAATCGTTAAATGGCGACTACTACATGCATTACCTTAAAGTGTTCCTAATGAATCTCAGATTCAATCTCCAATCAAGCCAATGGGCATATAAGAGATAACCAATATCATTGCTACGCGTAACTGGTCAAGTGAGTGAAAGTCGAACGGTTAACATATTTTACGTTTTTTACGATTATGGTGGATATAGTTCGCTGAGATAACGTAACAACATTACATGCACGTGTGCTTGCGAGGTGACCTGATACTGAATCAGAGGCGAATGCAATGTCCACTTGTTATCAATAAAATAGTAACAGGTATATTGTTCATTATGTTTTAGTAAAACACATGCTAAATATGCATTTTGCCCAATAACAAATATTATAGTTTAGTTAGCATAGTTTTTATTTATTGACAGCAGCACAAAAGATTAGAATGGGGCCCGCGTATGTTTGTGGCCCCAGGCAACTGGCCAGCATGCCCCATGCGTTAAGATGGCCCGGGCTTGCAGTGAAACCTGTTTGTAACTGGTTACAATATCAGAAGCATAAAGGCTGGGCAGGAATTTCTGTTACGCATTGGATCGTCTCAGGAAGCAGAAGCGTTGGTGTTCTTTCTTGCCATTGTTACTATATGGGTGGTCCAGGGACCATGGTGCTGGTGTGATATTTTTCTCCTAGGTACGCTCAGAATCGCTTTCAGCATCTCAGCCATATCAAGCCATCTTCCATCGCGCCAATTGCCTAAAATGTGTTCGCTCGTGGTGTTGTTGTTCCGCTTCATACCTGAAGTCGATACTATCCGTCTGAAGAAAGCCTCGACCCAAAACGTGCACCATACCTTCTTTCCAGAGGGATGCTGCCTAGGCCCGCTGTGTTACTCACAGCATTTTGTGCCTATCTTCAGGTGTAAACAGCATCAGCAGTGCTCCTTCCTTAACGCTACCTCATTATCTTGGCAAATACTGTTTAATAAAACTATGGGAGTTTACTTCAAGTCTGAATTTGGAATACCAAATACCAGTGTGATCCTTCCCAAATGGTGATCACACATGAGAATATGTGCGAGAGGCAGTCAAGCACTGGTGGATCAAGCAAGCCGGGGGTAGGACAACAGGACAAATAAAGGCTTGTCCAAAACAGGGACTTGCAGGTGAATAATTTGTCAAAAAAATATGAAGGGCAGTAGAGGGGATAAAATTTGCACTTCGTATCAAGATGCCTATGGGCGCAGAGTAATGTAAACCCACAGCAGAATCACATTTGAGATGTTGTTGTATCATATTAATCACAGAGGGAGGACCTCATATTGTAAAAGGCCACAAATAAAGCTCTGGAGAGATTGGATTAGATGCAGCAGGACAATCACATTTGCAACTCACTTCATATTGTAAAAAATTGGACAGGTTTCTTCGTAAGGCACAACCAGAAATGCGGAAGAGGAGAGAATTATTTGATACTCTTTGAGGGAGATACCTGCAGTTTCACAGATTTGAAGAACTTTCTAATTTAGGGAAATCAAACGTTTGTAGAATTGCAGGTGACAGCCCTGAGGGAGCAGTTATACCCATCCAGAGATGACTCCGAAATATTTGTAAAACAGACTCGGCCAAACCTGTGCAGCTGTCCAAAGCAGGGCGAGGAAATATGTTTGGGGATGGCCAAATTGCAGGGAAAACACGCTTGGCAGATGTGGGGGACAAAAAGGAATATTCCTGTGGGTCTCAAGGAAAAAAAATGAAGCTGAGTTTGGGAAAGAAGACTACCCAAGGTGTGAGATAGCAGCCTCAATGTGAAAAACTCTTCCCACGAGATCCCGAAACGGTTTTTGAGCCTGAGGAATCGGAGAGAAAGGTTGACAATCCATCACAATCTAGAGATTTTCTAATAAGTTGAAAAGGAGTCACTGCCCTAATTGAAGAAGAAAAGGGCTGGATAGGGTGGGGAGGTGTGAGAGAGTAGTTTCATTAGTTGTGAAGAGTCTAGGGTACCCAGAGGAACATTGAGCCCTCAGGAATGAAAGGACGTCCTTTTTAGAAAGAGGATGAAGAAGAATTTCTTTACTCCGAGGCTGGTGAATCTGTGGAATTAATGCCAACAAACAGGCTGTGGAGGCCAAGGTCAATGGATATTTTTAAAGGCAGAGATTGACAGATTCTTGATTAGGTTTGGGTGTCAGGGGTTATGGTGAGAAGGCAAGGAGAATGGGGGGTTGAGGGGAAAAAGATAGATCAGCCAAGATTGGAATGGTGGTGTCGGGTGGCAATCGTGAGGCGATTTGGCTATTAACAGCTCAGTAGAAACGTTATCGAAAGGGAATGTTTCACCAGGATGCAAGTGGAACAAATGTCTTCCGCAAAAACTGGGTCATTTGTAGAGAGGTCTTGATTGGGGAGCTAAGACTGTAACAATAGTGAGCGCACTGGGCTGAGACACTAGTGAGGTGGGACTGTCTCCCGCAAGGGTGGTTTGGAAATTAGAGCTGTCTGGGTGGGTAGTTGACCGCCAGGGGGGGAGCTATCTGCCTTGATAACCCTTTTTAACGCTAAGGAAAACAAATTTGGACATGGTTACAGGATTGGACAGGTTTATAGGATATGGGGTCGCAAAGGCAGACGAGGTGGATTAGTGTTCAATTGCTTGAGGGACTTGTTTGGTCGGTGTGGCAAGGTTGTTTACTTTCTCTCTCTCGGATTCTTCTCTTGTTTCCACGCCACACCTAATGGGGTGTTACTGGGGGGCACACATAAGGTGGGTGTGTGTTGGGTGGGCAATTTCAACAAAACCCACCCGCACACATCTGTGGTGTTTGGTGGTGTGTGTGCCCGCTGGTTTGTGTTCCCTATTTCCGCTGGTTTCTTGTTTTGTTTTCCGACCACACGCACGCAACATTATTTTTCGGTTTACCGCCGTTTTGCGTTTGTTTTTTTTTTTCGATGGGGTGGCCAAGTCAGAGAGCCCTTTGTTTTTTTTTAGGCCGTTATTT